>JAWDGP010006459.1:300000-335000 GCA_033675545.1 Elysia crispata
GAGCTATTTCTTCAACCGTTACATTATAATTACAGACAAACTACAGACATATCGGTTTCTGTCTTTGAGACATGAATTTTTTTTAATCATTCTGATGCAACATTGTTCGCATTGTGCATCTATTTCGGTGGATCGAGTAAGGGAAAAGGGGAAAAGGGGGGGGCGAGTGGGGCGGGCGGCGGGGAGAGTTAGTCATACCGTGTCATGGGTTGTGCGGTGAAGGCAGTGTCGGAAATGCCCATGCCCATCCCAAAACCACGTGTTGACGCAACGGTGGTTTAGATTGTGTTTTTTTTTAAATCAGAATAGACCTCGTGTTTAGAATGATCGCAGTAGTCCGCTAGCCTACATAACAGCAGCTGTGCGTTTCATTGACTTCTTAACCAGCAGAAATACTGTCTTGTTTGTCGACTATCGAACAATTTCAACTACAACATTATCATGTCAAGTGGTTCTGGCAGTGATTGTGAGGTAAGTAAACTTCGAATAATAATTATATTGTTGGTATTGATATTTAAAATGAAATCATTTTAGTCACCATTGATTCCTCTGAATCAGAGAATACTAAGAGTTGGTGTTGCATGTGTGTGTAATATTTACGAAGCAGGCTATGCATCAGACCACTGAAATTGGGCTCCTTTTTCGTTTGTCTTTTCTTTTAAGGTGGATACCTCGACTTTGAAAAGTCTTGTGGTAAATGAACGGCAGAGAAGAGCAGCTAGGTGTGAGGGCCCGTCTCATCTCCACCTTACCAGTGATGCGGCACTTGATTCTAGTTGTCAAGAGCCAATACAGACTGACAAGGCACCAAACAGCGCATCAACAGATGACGAGATAGACGATAGCGACCATGATCGTGACTTCAACCTGGCTGACTGCGAACTGAACTCTTCTGATTCAGACGACGCCACTCTAGCAGAAATAAAGCGTCGCCATCGGAGGAGAAAAATCTCCTCACGTAGTGCAGCACTAGACTTCTTGTCAATTGCGTCTACATCCACAGCTGTAGAAATTGTCTCTTCCAACGCGGTAACAGAAGCCGAAGTTGGTTCACCTTCCCAGCCAGTTGAATCAACAGAAAACAGCGTTGATCCAGGACCTGATGAAGACCTGGTCCATAACACAGAGGACAATGCTGACAATCGTGGTCGGTCCAGGAAACGGGTCATGAATGAAGACCAGTGGAAGAAAAACTTGATACGGAGCCGCCGTAACGCTGGCGAGAGCTACGTATCAGAAACTGGTAAAAGCTTCAAAGCTCGAGCTTTAGCTCCTCCATGCGGTCCAGTATGTCCACGGAAGTGCACTGCACTGATCTCTGAAGAGGAAAGGCGGTCAGTTTTCCAGCAGTATTGGAAGATAGGTAACAAAAAAGACCAAAGACAATTTATTTGCAAAAATGTGGAAAAGACATCTATTCAAAGAACATACTGTGGCAAAGATACGAAGAGACAGGTGACATATCACTACTTTCTTACTAAAGACGGTAAAAAAAGACAAGTATGCCAGACCTTTTTCTTAAATACCCTGGGTATAAAAAAGGACTTCGTGTATGGCAGTGTGAATATGCAGAGCGATGAAGGAATTTTAAAAGACTCGCTGTCTGGGAAACATGGCAAACAAAAGAAGTGGTCGGCAGAAAGCATTGCAACAGTTGTTGAACACATTAAGAGTTTTCCTAAAGTAGACAGCCACTACTGTCGAAAAGAATGCAGTAAAGGGTTCTTAGATCAGTCACTGAGTATCAAAGAGATGCATAGACTTTATATTGAGCAATGTAAAAATAAAGGAATCCTGGAGGTTGTTTCGTCTGACAAATACAATCGCGTTTTTACAGAAAAGTTCAACTTGTCTTTCTTTCGCCCCAAAAAAGACAGGTGTGACGAGTGCGTCGCGTTTGAGAATATTGCCGACCCAGATGAGAACCAAAAAATGATTCAGGCCAAACATTTAGAGAGCAAAGAAAAAGCTAGAGAGATAAAAACAGAGGCAAAGGAAAGAAGTAAGGCAAATGACCAATTTGGAGCAGTTTGTTTCGACATGCAGCAATTGCTCCCGTGCCCAAAATCTAACAGCTCAACATTTTACTACAAAAGGAAGTTGTACGTACACAACCTCACCATGTACGATCTTGGAACAGCCGAAGTAAGATGCTTTATGTGGCCAGAATTTGAAGCGCGAAGAGGTGCCAGTGAGGTTGCAACATGCTTAGCTAAGTTTATTGAAGAGAAATCAAAAGGTGGGTGCAAAGATTTGACTCTCTTCTCTGACAACTGCCCAGGACAAAACCGCAACCGTTTTGTGGCATTCATGCTGAACGAAACAAACAAAACACTGCAAATGGACAAGCTATGCTTAACGTTCCTTCAGAAAGGACATACCGAGAACGAGAACGATAACGACTCTGTTCATAGCGTCATTGAAAGAGCCACGAAACACGCGGTCATTTATTCGCCTGAGCAGTGGTACTCAGCTGTGAGGACTGCACGCAAGTCCAAAACACCATATCATGTAGAGGAGCTGACACACGCACAGTTCATAGACTATGAAACAATGTCAAAGAGTGTCAAGAACCTAAGCATGGATGATGAAGGTAACAAAGTGAAATGGAGTAGTGTGAGGCAGTTTATTGTTTATGGCACCGATCCTCAGGCATTGTATCTGACATACGAGTACGGCGGTGCAGAGAAACGAGTGGATCTCTGCAGAAGGCAAAGGGGTTCTGGCAATTCACTTGCTCCAGCTCAAGAAGCGTCGCCTCCACTTCGTTTCACGGCCATGAGTGGAATTAGCAGAGTCAAGAAAGATGACCTCATCAGTCTTTGTCAAGCTGGACTGGTTCCTGCCACATATCACTCCTTTTATGAAGGTTTGCCCTTGTGTTACGATCAAGCTGAAGTAAGCGAAGAAGATTAGACAATGATTTCAAAGACTCTAAAGAAATTTAAGAAGAAATTTTTCATGCGTATGTTCTCATATCGCTGACATCTGAACTTTTATTGCAGTGCTCTCAACAGAAATAAAATTGCTCAGCTGGTATGACAGCTGCCATTGTAGTGTCATTACCATGATTCTCATGATAGGGTCATTTTCTGATTTTTCTAGATCACTACATGCTCTTTACTGAAAAAAAGGATATAATTACATTTTGTCCCATTTCTGTTATTCCATCATTTGAATAAATGTTATAATTTGTTTGGTTAAGTAAACAGAATACATTGAATATCATAACTACCAGTAGCATGTAATGAAAACAATTTCTAACAATCATAAACACACCGTTGTGTCCTTAATTGTAAGCTCAAAACTTAGTATATTATCATCTTTATAATGTATATAATATTGTATGTTTGTCTGAGCTAGACATTAATGATTGATATTTTTAGTAATTAGTTTTATGTAATCGATTTATGCACCCAAATTTTGTGCGTGCGGAACATTTTAAAGACTAAATTAATTTTAATACAAACATGTTCTTTCCTTTCCATTCAAAAAACATAAAAAATAATTGTATTTTTTTTAATATCCCTTACTTGAATTTTAATTTCATAATCACTTCATGAATAATATATTACAAAGCAGTTAATTTCAAACATTGACTCTTTGTTTTTTCATGTTTTTTATCCATGTATTATTGTCGTTTCGTTGTTGAATCGAGCCCAATCATTGATATCAGTACGGTACCTCTTTCAGATACAAAATCCGATAACTTATATACAGTGTCACTTTACTTGGTTGCTTATGTGAATCGAACGTTTGGGGCAAGAATCTGACAGCAGACAGTGGCGGATTTTTCCACAGCATGTAAGCTATCTAAATCCGCCAACGGCCGTTAGCGGATTCTTGCCCCGGCGGAATTTGAAGCCAAAAGTCGACATAACTATTAAACAGCATGCCAACACAAGGTTAACTATTATTTTCCCTAATTAAACTAAGCATATGTTTAGGGATGATATTCTGAGTGAGGATGATGATTAACACGCGTGCACCGCTGTTTTTCACAGAGTACATCAGTTTTTTCCTTTTCCTGTAAAATTTTGAAAATGTGGGTTGTCGGTTTCTTGTCCCGAGCCGACGTATTGCATATCAAACTCAAGGGGAGAACTCCGGCTTTTCATTCATAAACAGTGCGCATGAATTTAGTATTTATAGTAAACACTAGAAGTAGTGCGCATATCTAATGTATTGTAGAGAGAAGAATCTGTGACTACCTGTTCGTTTCCTTTAAACCAACGCTGTTTATGACTGTTTATGTCGCTCAAACGTCATAATTTAATTGATTAAATCATTCTAGTTTTGAGTTTCAAGCTTAAAAAGTTGATTTAAGAACAAAAAGTATTTTTAATAATTAATTTAAAACATTAGGGTCGGTCACTAAGGCTGTGTTTATCGTCTCAAGATGGCGGACGAAGGCTCAGCTGATCGAACAGTAACATCAAAAACTATTGCAAATCTGCTTAATCAGGCCAGGAATTGCAATGCATTGAATATGGCTGATGAGGAATTATTTCAGCAACATCTGAATGAGTTTTTTGACGAACCAGATGAGGAGAATGAAGAGGAATTAGGCGATCCATCAACTATTTATGGTGAGTGTTGGTAACCAAGCTAACCCAAACTAGATCTAGATCTAAGTCTAGGTTTAGACGTCACAAGTGCCAAAAAAAAAAAAAGAGCAACATAGGCAGGTTTTTCTACAAATTTAGACTCGGAAACGTCTCCAATTCTACCAGGATCTATGATTATAGTTTATTTATATCCTAAGTTATCTAGATCTACCTCAGATCTAGATTCTAGTTCTCTCAAGGCACTATCCTTTGCTACTTTTTAAGATCAGAGTTTTGTGTTTCTTTATGGAATATCATAGTAATTAAAAACCCTGTGTAACAAATTTATCTTTTGTTTTTGTTTTTTTTATTTGATTTTCATATTATTAGGGAAATATATTAAATTATTTTCTTTTTATTTCCTACAGCGGCCCCAGACCGGTCAAGCCTTTGCCTACTGTCCCAAAACCTTCAAGAGGTACTACACAGTTTGAAGAGGAAGATGAAGAGCCTCAAGCCCCAGCTCCCAAGGTAGCGAAGAAATCGCATAGCAGTAGACAGGTGACAGGACAATTTACATTAACAGTGACAACATCCTCAGGACAGGTAGGGGAAACACCAACAGGTAGAAAAGGTAAAGGTAAAGGAAAAGGAAAAGGGCCTTCCCTTTTAAGTTTAAGTGAACAGCTCTGTAAAAATTGTAATATTACTGCTTTGCACCTTACCATGAATACTGTGGATACATAAATGATTCCATTATTGTCTTAATTTTTTCAATTCTGCTATTGCCTACTAATGGTTTGCTTGAAATTAATTTTGCATTTTTATCAATTTAAATTTAAGAACTGTTATAGTACTAATAAATAAATTTAAATTGATTTTGTCTTTTATTGAAACTAACATTTCTGTCATTAGCACACGTAAGCATCTATTGACTTTGAACACTCAACTTTTCTTTAGTCGCTTTTCATTAACTTCACATGCAGTCTTTTATTCTTATTCTAATCTTTATTTCATGTGAAATAATCAACTTGATATGTGTACTTTCTATTTGTAAATTATATGTATCTCTTGTCTAAAAATTATTTATGAGTCATAACTTTGTTCTTTAACCTACTAAAAATCCATAAGTTTATTTTTCACTTAAGTTTCTCTATTCTGCTATTGCCGACTAATGCTTTGCTTCACACTAACCTTGTATAAGTTTAAATTTATGAATTTTTGCACCTTCTCATAAATAATTTTAACTGACTTTATCTTTTATTTAAACTAGCATAACTGTCATGTCAAACAATCATCTACATCTCTTGACTTTGAGCACTCAACTTGTCATTTTTTTCTGTTTTCTTTAATTTCACTTTACGTCTTTTATTCTTGTCAAGACCTTTATTTTTATGATATAATCAACATGATATTTATTTCTATGTGTGAATATGTATCTCTGGTACCTTAAAAGTTGTGTATGGTGTCATAACTATGCATTATGATCTCCCTATGGTACCAGAAAACATGCTTTTATGAGAAAAAAAAATGATAAAACTTTAACGACGTTTTTCTCAGTTTCTTGTTTTCGTAAAGCTGTGACTTCAATGTGCCATATCTCAGGTTCTAATTAAGATATTTGAAAAATTTAAAAAGCATTTTGTTCAGAAAAGTCTGGGGATTAAGAAAAAAACAATAAGTTCAAATCCAAAAATTTCACCATGTGCCGCGTTTTTGCATGATGCCACACATATAAGTTAAAAACAAAATTTTTGAAATCGAGTTGGATTACTTTTCTTGCAAGCGTTTGCGATTTTCTAGTTGTGTATTGATATTGTTCTAAATTCGCATAATGGTTCTAGATACCCTGAATAAAAATTGATGGCACGGAAAAATCTGGATATGTGATGATGTTCATAACTTAATTTCGATTTGATTTAAAAATCCTTCATGTTTTTATAAATGAATTTAAAACCAAAGTTGTGGTTTTTATGTGGAATACTTTCATTGTATGCCTTTTGGAAAACATTATTTACAGTTCACTTTGTCCAAAATGCTAGCTAAGGCTTCAAAATATAAAGCACTAACTCAATGTTGAGAAATTTTGAGTTTCATTTCCTTTGTTGAAAGTCCTCTAGGTTTACATATTTTTTATGTAAACGGGCTGATTACTTCGCTTGAAAATAATCGTAGAGATTGTTTTGGGTTTGTTTTTTGTTTTTGTTTTTTGTTTTTTCAAGCTGAAAAAAAATATCATTGTTCGTAGAAAATTCCATTAAGTTATTAATGGAAAAATCAAGTCAATTTTCTTTTATACTCAAATTGAAAGATGTCCTCCTTCTACTTTTACACTTCTATTCTTGCCAGATATCTAATTAAAAGATCTACTATTTTTACCAACCTACCTACATGTCTTTTTATCTATCTATCGATCAAGTGATATCTGTTTATTAACTAATCTGTATAATTGTTGTTCCCATTATTTTTCCTCTCCTTTTATTTTTCGTGGTATGGATAATTATTGGTTGAATTATTATGGCATTTGAAATTATACCATTTTAACCCTCTTGATCTAAAAATCTAAACATTTCACTTAGGCGGTGGATACTGGTAGCGGTACATTTTCTTGGTATGATTAGTATTAAAATCTCTTACCTTGTCAACGTTTCATTTTTTTTTCCTCGCTCAAGTTGACTCACACCATCTCTCTTTTTTAATCTTGGACTTCTTGCTGCAAAAAGTATATCCAAGGGAGGTAACAGATTGTCAGCCTTCGAATTGCTTTGTGATAATAATTATTACCCGATTACTTCTCTTTTTCACTCAGGAGTCTCAAGAATTTTTATGCCTGTCACTTCAGACAGTGGTTTTTTTTTTTTTTTTGCAGGTTCGACTTTAAATTTAAAGAGGCTCGGAAAAGCTACAGCTGGAAGTTTTCACATATGAATAGATTTACCAAGATTCGATAAAGTATTTTATTTCAAGATATGCACCTAAGCATTGTTAAAGATGCAGCTTAACTTATAATCAATCGCTTAGAATAGATTTTGTTTCTTTAAAAAACTTTCAAAATTGACAAAATGTTTTATAAGACTGATAGTTCTAAACAATTTAAGAACAATCCTAGTACTGTTATATCATGACATTTAAATCTCATTATTTCCTCTCACGAAATAAACAACTAAAAGATATGAAAACTTCTAAAATACTAGTTGAAATTATGCGGTATGTACTTACGCAGCTATGGATCAAAGTAAAACTTTACTCTTTGTGTAACAATTCTTGTAGATTAGATATTTCAAAGTCTAGCCCCAATGTTTTCAAGCCTTGTTTAGAACCACAACTCACGGTCACGTAAAAGTCAGTGACCTTCTCATTACTTCGCATAATTCAGCGAGATAAAGTGAGGGTTTTCTAGGGGGTATGGGGGTGGGGAGTACAAAAAGGGATTGGTGAGGCAGGGGGCAAGGGGAAGGAGAGGGGGGTAGCAAATTACTGGCAGATAAAATACCATCCGTCTGAGCTTTAACTCGCTTTTAAAGAAAACAAGTGTACGATGATTGGATTCTGGTTTTTCCCCGTATTCATGCTCTGGTAGCGTTCATGTATGGTAGCAACAGTCGGGCAAAAAACCTACAAAAAGGGGTTATAGTTAGAGACCATCAAAACGGCTTTCATACTTAAGACGCCCTTTGATTAGCTGATTTAAAACATAACAAAATTAGAGTTTAAATGGAAATTTGAGGGAATAGAGTGAGCATTGTTAATTTTTTCCATGCAGTTATTGCTGCATACTATTTGTGTTTGAATAGGCCTACAGATTTAAACAGTCACAAATGCTAAAACGGCAAACTAAGTTCTGAGCAGAAAGCAAAGTAAAAAGAAATTGCCTTGTAGTTGCCTACTGTACCTGAGTCTTTGGGTCTAGTGAGTTATCTCAAAATCGATGAATTACAACATTTATTGATTTACAAACTTAGTAAACTGTGCCTCACATGTAATGTTGACAACACAGAGAACCTGAGATTCTAGTTACCAACCCTAGTTTACTCTATAGCGACACTGCTGAGATAGGTCGATCGGTAGAGCGTTAAGCTGGCAACCAGGAGGTACTGGGTCAGATCTCCGGCTATAGCAGCTTGTGAGAGGGTCGCATCATTTCCTAATTAGCAACTGCTGGACTTGAAAGTTGCCGCCTTTGATTACCATGTCTGGGACGTGGAGGTGACGAAAGCCAACCAAATCAAACAACCCAGTCAGATTTGAATTCCTACGCAGTTGAGCACTTGGAAGATTGCAAAGTTTGTATCTTCTGTGCTGTGTCTTCAACCCCCACCCCAGAAGTAACTTTCTAGACCACATTTCCAACAGCAACTTTGGAATCAACGTCTACCTAATGAATTAGAGTTTGTACATAATTATGTTTAAGATAAAAATTGTATTGCTTTAAATTGAAAAAAAAAAAAACAGAACAAAAAATCTTTGATGGAATGAGCGCCTCAGATAATGCCCACCTGGACTGCTAAGACATTGGAGCCTGCAATATATATTGATGGAGTTATAAGTAGCAACAGGGAGCCTGCAATATATATTGATGGAGTTATAAGTAGCAACAGGGAGCCTGCAATATATATTGATGGAGGTATAAGTAGCAACAGGGAGCCTGCAATATATATTGATGGAGTTATAAGTAGCAACAGGGAGCCTGCAACATATATTGATGGAGTTATAAGTAGCAACAGGGAGCCTGCAATATATATTGATGGAGTTATAAGTAGCAACAGGGAGCCTGCAATATATATTGATGGAGGTATAAGTAGCAACAGGGAGCCTGCAATATATATTGATGGAGTTATAAGTAGCAACAGGGAGCCTGCAATATATATTGATGGAGGTATAAGTAGCAACAGGGAGCCTGCAATATATATATATTGATGGAGTTATAAGTAGCAGCAGGGAGCCTTGCAATATATATTGATGGAGTTATAAGTAGCAACAGGGAGCCTGCAATATATATTGATGGAGGTATAAGTAGCAACAGGGAGCCTGCAATATATATTGATGGAGTTATAAGTAGCAACAGGGAGCCTGCAATATATATTGATGGAGGTATAAGTAGCAACAGGGAGCCTGCAATATATATTGATGGAGGTATAAGTAGCAACAGGGAGCCTGCAATATATATTGATGGAGGTATAAGTAGCAACAGGGAGCCTGCAATATATATTGATGGAGTTATAAGTAGCAACAGGGAGTGAAGCAGAAAGCCACAAAAGGGCCTAGGGGCACGCATGACGTGATTACCTTCAGTAATCCTGAACTTAGTTGGACATATGGGATCTAAGAAAAGCTAGTGTGCGACACTGCCTGAAAAAAGTTTTAAAATGCTCTCCTTAACTAAAAGAATCCTGCGTACAATTCAAGGCATATTTTAATGTTAAACAATCGGGCTGGGGATGTGTTGTTCCAATAGAAATAGAAAGACAGGGAATCCATTACAGGGAGAGACATCGAACTAAATCAGAAACCGCTTTATAGCGTGGAGTCAGCCAGTGAGCTCCTAAAAATGTTGCCACAGCTTTGTTTGAATCGTCTAACGAGACACAGACTGTGAGTAAACAAGAATAGAAGGAAGGAAATCCTTCATGGACGACCTGATTTCACTTGGAACCTCGGACCACTGTAACTGAACAAAGGGAGCGGATGTGTCAAGTAAAGCGAAAGCAAATTGTGATTAGCACACAGAACAGTTTCAAGTGTGATGGATGGCTGAAATGTTCATTACAGATAGTTCATTTCAAGATAATTGTGGTCTTTTTATTAACGTTCAATAATTCTGTTCAGCTAGAAATAACTGGTATCCAAAAACGAGAGCGGGTCTAACACTTTTCTTGAAATTGAACGTAAGTTCGAACTTTAGACAAGCAATTTAGTACATGCAGTTGAATAAAACCACATTCATTGTGATTAAAAATCATATTGAATTTTGGATAAAAACATTTATGTTTTTTGCAGTTGCATTTGTGATTTTTACTTCCTGCGCAGGAACTTCCACGGCCACCCTTGAGAGCCGGGCTGTTCTAGTTTCATTGAAAAAAAAAGTGTATATAAAAATCGGGATTTTTTTATCTTAATAATATAAACAACAAGCGCTCATTTGTGGAACGCAGAGAATTTAGATTAAATCGAAGAAAAAAAGTATAGAGACCCGACAGGGAAGTAAAACTTCAAAGGATAATTATGTTTAGATGGTGACGCCATTATAAACATATGTACAACAACCATTAATAAAGTATATTACTGTTGAAAAGACTTCAGTCCCAGCGCCCTCTCTCTCTCTCTCTCTCTCTCTCTCTCTCTCTCTCTCTCTCTCTCTCTCTCTCTCTCTCTCTCTCTCTCTCTCTCTCTCTCTCTCTCTCTCTCTCTCTCTCTCTCTCTGTGTGTCTCTGTCGCTGTCTCGCTCTCTCTCCCTCCCTCCCTCACTCCCTCTCTCTCTCTCTCTCTCTCTCTCTCCCTCCCTCCCCCCTCCCTCTCTCTCTCTCTCTCTCTCTCTCTCTCTCTCTCTCTCTCCCTCCCTCCCTCTCTCTCTCTCTCTCTCTCTCTCTCTCTCTCTCTCTCTCTCTCTCTCTCTCTCTCTCTCTCTCTCTCTCTCTCTTAGCTAAAAGTATAATATGGAAAAGGTAAGAATGACTCAGTAACGAATGGTCCAGACTATTCCTGCAGGAGTACAAGCAAATCTTTGTACACGCTGATACAGCGACTTATCCGAATGACGCAATACAGAACCTTTAAAATTATCGGCCTTTAGGACAGATTCTGCAGATTTCAGATAACAACACAATGATCACACTGGTAAAGCGTGATTTCAGTTCATCAAGCACGAAATTATCTAAAACTTCCATAAAATATCACGTTGAAAATATAAAGCGAAACGCAGCTCAAAAAAAAACAAAAAAAAAAACAAATCAAAAACAGTGTAACGCTAATCAGGTCATAGATAAAACATTACATCAGTAAGACAAGAACTGATTAGTCCCTGCCAGAACCTACCGCTATCTCCTGGAAACTCAATGGTCTAACTTATGAAACAATGGGTGATTAGATCCACTTGAGAGATTTCAACATGGCAGCCTTGGGAAGATGTGGGTCTCTAGGAGAGTAAACTTTAGAATGCTTACTAGATCTTTATACTCCTCCTTTATGTGATGTCACATACTGTACGCCTTACTTTTTTCCAGAGGAGTTCAACCATATCTAAATGGAGCAATATGTGATCTGAGAAAGATTTTTTTTAGGTTACCATGGCCAGGTTACGCTAACTGCACGGCGTTTGTATGCCCTGTGATATATCACGACTATCAGCCATGACTACATGTTAAACTTATTCTGTTTGCGTTGAGAATCAGCCAAGGAAAGGAAAATAATTCTTTCCTACGAGTTTTTCGACATCCCTCTATCTATGAGGTAGTCTCGTGCAGATTGCTGCTGTGTGACTCCAGCGAAAACCTACAAGCAGCAGAAGGCGAAGATATTGGTTTTCTTTAATAATGATAACTATATTAATTCATTCAATAAAACAATTTTCCCTACAACATGGAAAAAATAGTGTGTATAGAAAATTAATTATCGTACTATCTCAAATATAAAAAAAGAAATTAAAAAAAAAATCGGGAATTAAAACATGTATGATAGTTTGTCTTGCCTACACTTCCGTTAATTCAATGAAATCGGCTGAGATGTTGATTACAATGTAAGCCTCACCACAGCCGGGTGAAATGTCAGGGACACGGGGCAGATCTGGACTGGACCAGTTGATGACGAAATGCTGTCAACTGCCACTTCCCTTTTGCTCTTACCTGTCTCTTGGAATAATCTGAGTTCAGCCCACAGGAGTCCGAACGAGAGATTTTGATATGTTTTTTTTTTTTGTTTGTTTTTTATTTTTTATTGTTTTTTTTAATTTCATTTTATTTATTTTTTTAATGGCATTCAAGCACTGGAACTTCTTAAATATATAGGAGAGAGAGAGGGAGAGAGAGAGGGAGAAGAGCAAAGATGAAGATGGACTGGCAGAAAGAAAAAAGAACATTTGAAAAATTGTAAGAGGTAGATAGATAGAGAGAGAGAGAGAGAGAGAGAGAGAGAGAGAGAGAGAGAGAGAGAGAGAGAGAGAGAGAGAGAGAGAGAGAGAGAGAGAGAGAGTTCCAAATATGTTTATTTTCAAAGTTTGAGAAGGCAGGTTGACTAAGCTGCTGATATTTCTAAGTACCAGGTTATTTGTCAGATTATACATATATTTCTAGGACGTCTATTAGCTTCAAAACCATTAAGTTCAAACTATTTTTCCCTCCTATCAATGTTTTAATAGAAAGTTCATTCTTTAAATTTCAATTTATGCTATATGGATATGCATTCTGGACTGTTTTCTTTAGACTGCACTGTTTGCACCCGGCGATCTCTACCCAGAGTTATCAATAGAGTTTTTTTTCTAAAAGACATTAAATATGTCCTTAGCGCGTCTCTCTTTACAAGCTGATCGTATTAATGCTGACATTTAATGATGCATTAACTGGCTGCTTGGTCTTCTCATCGGTCTAGTGACATTATAAAGTTGACGTCTTATATTACTTATGGATTATTTTGCTTCCATCCCTTACAACTGTTCTGAAAGCTGCAGCGTTAAGAAGTGTTGGTATCTTTTCAATTTTCTTCTTTTTTTTTTTTTTCATTCATATCTTGTGAACCTCAAAGACTGTTTATTTAAAGAGAGAACCAAGTCTTGAGGACTGGATTGAAATGATAGATAGCCAGAATCTAACCTAATCCCTTCCTCTCACTATCTGTTTGTCTTCCTTACTGTCTGTTTCTGTCTGTCTGTCTGTCTCTCTCTCTCTCTCTCTCTCTCTCTCTCTCTCTCTCTCTCTCTCTCTCTCTCTCTCTCTCTCTCTCTCTCTCTCTCTCTCTCTCTCTCTCTCTCTCTCTCTCTCTCTCTCTCTCTCTCTCTCTCTCTTCTCTGTCCATCAATCTATATATAAATCAAACTTGAGTAAAGTTTTCAATAAATCTTTTTTTTCCTAAAGCCATTCTGCCTAACGCAATGTCATATCTCTTTGATGCTTAAAAAAGTTGCATCACAGCTATGTAGATTCAATGCAAATCAGAAACCGAAAACAGTAGAGAGCTCGACAGTAGAGATCAATGAATTCCCAATCATAACAATATTTATAAGAGATAAAGAGTCTTCAGGCGCTATAAAGCGTGACTGTTCAGTCGCTTAGAAATTGAACACTTTTAGGAAGACTCACAGCCAAAAAGAAATGCATATTGATTAAAATTATAACACAAGCTGGAACCAGAAAAACAGGTTCACTAACAGATAGTTAAACAGATAGAAGACAGATTCACAGGCAGATAGTTAAACAGATAGAAGATAGATTGAATGATAGATAGTTGAACAGATAGAAAGAAATTCGACAAAATGGACGGATTAATAGACAGCTTTATTAAAAAAAACTCATAAGTAGAGAAATATATAGATAGATAGAAGAAGATATATAAAGATAGATAGATAAATACATAATTAGAGAGATATAAAGCTACTTAGATTGACAGAACGGTAGATAGATAGATAAACATGTACTCTTTTTCCTGAAGATCTAAATAATATTTAGAGAAAGATTTGCACACATTCCACTTAGTTTGAAAAATCAAAAGTTCACCTTCACTTAGAGGCCATGAATTAGCATTTTTAGATTATCCAAAAATGATTTTGTTTTGATCATGAAAATTTCACCGTTTTCCAAAATTGCTTAAGAGAAGGCAAGAGATGTCAAAGGCATTAACTACATTATCTTATAATTTGATGTTATGAGCCAAGCTTGATAGTCATACTGGCCGTCAGAATCCTTTTGAGTTTCAAGACATGAAACCAAATATGAACTTTCCTGCAAAGTTGGGGAAATAAAACCACTTCTCGCCTTGAATACTTTAAAAATGCAACATGTTCAACAGCTACCTGTCTTTTTTTTCAAATCTAAATATATTTGTTATGGAAAAGAGAGTCGCGTTGCTTAATTTTGTTTATTTTACTTTGTTGTCTTTAAATTGATCGGTGTAATGTGTATTGATACTTTTTAGAATTGGAGTCTGGCGTCTCTCAAGTCCACATCCTAGGCTCTACCTACTGGGCATCCAGCGTCCCCTTTTTAGAAAGATCCCCTTGCCTTGCGTAGGTATGGCACATAGAAAGAGAAAGCTGCAATAATTATTTTGATTGGTGCTTCTCATTTGAGGTAGGGCTTTATAATACCTTGTGTGGCGCTGGGTGATATGGAAGTGTTTTTAAGGTTTTCTAGAACAAATTCACATGGGTCAAATTATTTTACGTTTATCTAAAAATATTCAAATCAAGAAGCATTCTGTAATCACAAAGCTTTCTTCATAAAGCAAACTCATTGATTTGGAGATTGTCAGGGTAGGATATTAACTTTCCTTTACCTTTTACACTTGTCTTCCTTGGCCTATATGTTGCATCCACCTAACCCTTCATGTGTATGAGCACTCCATATCGTACAATGTTTGGGAGATGTTGTTAAAAAACAAAATTGAAGTGGCACATGATATAAGCTTCAGATTTTCAGATGATCAATATTTTACATAAAAGGGTGAAAAAGTGACAAGTTTTAAACAAGCGGAGCCAAAGAGGAGTTTATTTTATCTCCTTTAGATCACCCTAATCTGCAGTAGGCTACATTTTTTTGTTGTAAAAATCTTTTTTTTTTCTATTTTTTTTTTCGAGCATTTGTGTAAGGGTCCTATAGTCTTTTATATTAAATAGACTGACTCAATTCAAAATTTTACTCAATGAATTTTAAAAGAGTTTTGCAATAATTTTCTGCAAACAGACAATTGTCTTTTGGGCTTGAGTATAAGGAGGACCAACAGCTTGTTTTATTAATGCGTAAATTTCTATCTTTCGCATTTGAAAGAAGTTATTTAAGTTTGCATATTCAAGCAGATGTCCCTGGTCTGTGATTGGTTTTATTTCTGGACAAGAAGTTTTAGTTATCAAAACCAGAAATTCACGCTGGTCAGAGCAGAAATAAGTCGTATTTAATTCATTTAGTTAGCGATGATATGATTTAGTAAGCCTTATTTCCTCGTATAGAAAACAGTTTTAAATGTGTGAAAATAATTGGGTGGAGGTTTTTCTTTTGGTTTTTTGTTTTGTTGTTTTTTTTGTTGTTTTTTTTTTTGTTTGTTTTTTGTTTTTTTGTTGTTTGTTTTTGTTTTAGTTTTTGAATTGTTTTTTGTTGTTTTTTTTTTTTTGTTTTGTTTTTTATTTTTGTTTTTGTTTTTGTTTTTGTTTTTTTTGTTTTTTTTTTTGTTTTTGTTTTTTTGGGGGGGGAAGTGGGTTGGGATTAGCGCACCTTTTTTAGTGGAAATCCAAATTTAAGCTTGTTGACTGTTAACAGATTATGTTTTAATCTGTTTTTGTTTAAACATAGTCTAATATAGACTTAGTATTGATAGAAATCAGCCAATTCTGCAGTTTCCTTATCTTTTTCAAAGCTTTTAAACACTGTAATGAATGCTAATAATTCCCGAAAAAAAATTCTTTCTGGCGAAATGCGGGTATTAATAGCTGTTAATTTATTCTATGTTACATAATAATGACTGTTTAAAGCTTTTAAAGAATTAGATTTTACAACATTAGCCAATCATATTTTTTACTTGGCGTTTTAATCTTAGAATTGAATACAGCGTGATTGATTTTGGGACTGTGATAACATTGCAAATGACATTTCATTACTTATAAACTTTACGAAATAGTTCGAGCGAAAAATTAAATGGCCTTATTCTTTAATTCAACATTACACATAAGTATGCCTCTCTGATAGCCAAAACGAAGACTATGACTCAAAATGTATAAATATCTCGCAGTTAAGCAAACTCCATGCAGCCACTTGGTGACATTACACTCGAGAAATCAGGTGACGGCTGACGAGAAAGGATGTCTAGCTGATAAGATACATTACTTGACGTCAGGTTAGATATTTTAATTATAGCTTTTCGCTTCATTGTTTAATACAGTTAGATTAGCTATTATGCAAGATATGTGCTCTCTGTAAATATGAAAGAGTTTGTTCTGAAAAAAGTCTTCTCCAGATTTCAATATCTCACATCTTCTTGACTTCGGGCAAAGAAAAGCTCATCTCATATTTATGATGTCGAAGTGGGATCTCAAATTATGAGGGATAAGGTCTATGTAAACCGTAATTAGGGCACTTTTTGCATCGCTTCTCTCTCTCTCTCTCTCTCTCTCTCTCTCTCTCTCTCTCTCTCTCTCTCTCTCTCTCTCTCTCTCTCTCTCTCTCTCTCTCTCTCTCTCTCTCTCTCTCTCTCTCTCTCTCTCTCTCTCTCTCCCTCCCTCTCTCTCACTCACTCTCTCTTTCTCTCTCTTAATCTTTCTATCTCTCTCACTCTCTCTATCTATCTCCCTTTCTCTCTCACTCTCTCCCTCTTTCACTCTCTCTTTCTTTCCCTTTGTTTAAGTAGTATAGAAAAGTGACTTTTCTATATTACTTATTTCATTATTTTCAGTCACTTGCATCTTTAGATCCTTAGATCTAGCTTCGTCTGTCTCAGCCTCTAACATTGTTTGACTGCTTTCTTTATTTCTATTTCTCTTTGTTTGTCTCACTCCATTTTTTTTTCACTCATATGGAGAATGAATTGTCTTGATATAGAGCAGAAAATATTTATAGTTAAAATCAAAGATTAAAAAAAATTAGATACCGTTTGGAAATCTTGATGGTTGTATTTAATAAAGAACTTCACTAAAGTGAACATCCGTAGATACATTCATGTACTGGACTATTCAAAGTTTTAGGCGGCTGTTTTATTTTGAAACTATAATGGTTTTTGCAGTTTTTAAACATTTATTTTTGAAAACCATACTTATAAATCAACTCTTCTTAATGGGCATCCAATTGCTAACTGAACAAAGATAAGGATTCATTTCAGAAATAAGGCAGATTTGCAAGAATCCCACATGATCATTGAGAACTTTTTAGGTCTACTTGAATGAAGAAGAGGATTTTTTCAATGCTTTTTTTGTATCGTATAATGTATTCAGTATTAATTTCAAAGTGTAATGAACCCCTTGCCAGCTTCGTTCCACGACCTAGATACACGGACAGCAAGCTTCAAACTAGGGCTGATGTTTATTTTAAGGAAGTATCGTCACAGAGCTGAGAGAACCTGGTGGATGCGCAACGGCCTTGTCGTTTGAGATTGGCTGATAACAGGATCAGTGCATGGGTCTGATCCAAACCCCGGTCAGATCCTCACTGTATGATCCAGGGCTGCAGAAGATGGCGACGTGATGGCAGAATCAGAGCATGGGTCTGATCCAAGCCCCGGTCAGATCCTTACTGTCTGATCCAGGGCCGCAGAAGGTTGGCGACGTGATGGCAGAATCAGAGCATGGGTCTGATCCAAGCCCCGGTCAGATCCTTACTGTCTGATCCAGGGCCGCAGAAGGTTGGCGACGTGATGGCAGAATCAGAGCATGGGTCTGATCCAAGCCCCGGTCAGATCCTTACTGTCTGATCCAGGGCCGCAGAAGGTTGGCGACGTGATGGCAGAATCAGAGCATGGGTCTGATCCAAGCCCCGGTCAGATCCTCACTGTCTAATCCATGTCTACAGAAGGATGGCGACGTGATGGCAGAATCAGAGCATGGGTCTGATCCAAGCCCGGGTCAGATCCTCACTGTCTAATCCATGTCTACAGAAGGATGGCGACGTGATGGCAGAATCAGAGCATGGGTCACATATTTTTTCCCTTTCCTTTTTTAGCATAAGAAGAGTCGTGTTTATATTTCTAAATGTTTAGAATATTAAAAAAAATTGCTGAGACGCAACCTAATAACTAAATAGCGTTTTATATGGATAACTTTGATTTCATGTAATTTATTATTTCATGTAGCACGCTTAAAATATTCATTTTAGACTTTTTCTTTTATTATTTTCCTCGTTAAAATATCCGTAGTTTTAAAGTAAGAGGCAGACACACTCAGCATTGATCGCCCTATTAAGGCTGAGGTTACTGGTATAATATCTTTGCTCCCATAACATGAAGTACGGTACCCTCAACCGTTTGTTCTTTACTGCATAGAATCTGTAGGAGAAATTCTTTACGACAGTTTAATATGCTCTCACTCCCTGTCATCTTGCATAGTAAAATACATTTTTGAGTAGAAAAGAAAAGACTGTTTTGCCGTTCTGCTTATATTTTAACGTTAATTTTCCTCCTTACCATCCTATCCCGCCATTTTTGCCTGTATTTGAAGGTCTATAAAGATGATCTGAGGGGAGAATGGCCTACTCAACTGAACGTTATATCCAGTATCGTTCTAATATTATCAATCTTAAACGCTTATTTTCTGTTCTTTCGATGCTTCATATCATTTTAATATCTCTTCTGCTTTAAGCCATAAGAAGCTTTTTAAGACCAGGCAAATCCAATTTTCCTGCCCTTATAATTTCAACAGTTGAATACATTACTTTGTGTTAAGACATTCATATCCGGCCCAAAAATGGCTGGATAAGGAATTCTTTTTCATTGATTCCCAAAACTTTTCATAGTAAATAGAATCCACAGACTTTCACTACGAAACGTTATAGAGACGTCTTCGCTGTACGCTACAACCGCACATTAATTTTTTTTTAATCCATATCATTCCTTCACTCACTTGCAAAGATTATGGACAATAGACTTACTTCACAAAAAATGAGTAACTAAACTTTGCTACCAATACAACCTTTCTACCATATTTTAACTGATGTCTAAGCTCAAAGCTTTTTGCCTTTTAAGAAGGGAGTTTAGAACTAGTATCTGTAGCTCTATATACTTCTTTCACTCTCTCTCTCTCTCTCTCTCTCTCTCTCTCTCTCTCTCTCTCTCTCTCTCTCTCTCTCTCTCTCTCTCTCTCTCTCTCTCTCTCTCTCTCTCTCTCTCTCTCTCTCTCTCTCTCTCTCTCTCTCTATCTCTCTCTCTCTCCCTCTCTCTTTCTCTCTTTCTTTTGCTATTGCTTTTCTACATTTTTCTTTCGACTTTCTATTTCTGCTTCTATGCTTTTGTCTCTTTTTAATCTTTCTAAATGTCTAATACTTTCTCTCTCTCTCTCTCTCTCTCTCTCTCTCTCTCTCTCTCTCTCTCTCTCTCTCTCTCTCTCTCTCTCTCTCTCTCTCTCTCTCTCTCTCTCTCTCTCTCTCTCTCTCGCTCGCTCGCTCGCTTTCTCTTTTTCTCTTACTATACCTCCTCAATTGCTTGCCTCTTTCATATCCCTTTCTTTCCTTTTACACTAGGATACTTTTCCCTTACAAGAGAACGAAAAAGCCATGCTGTCTAGCTGATCACAAGTAATAAAACTTGGTTTCTATTGCTTGCAGATTGTATAGCACCGTAAATTACATTGTAATTTTTATCTCTTTTAGGGAAACTTTAAATTTATAGCCATGTCAAATTCATTTCAACCGCATTGAAAGAATACAAGCTAATCCATTTACATTCTCGTAAGGGCAAAGGAACAAATTAGTTTATACCAATGTGAAAATCAGGAGAAGGTAATTACAAAGATAGGACTTTGGACCAACTGGTGCTCAGAACTAACTTCAAATTGCGCAACGAAACGACTAGTTCAGAGCGTGGTGTCACTGCAACCGTTGATTTCAATGTTGGGCTGTGTTTGATTTCCCTATGACAACCTTGAATTTGTTGGCTCAACCCTCACACAGCTTCCTTGTCAGAGGGAAAAAAAAACATTACCGTTCGATAGAATAACAACAGCCAAGTAGGTGTTGTCACTCGGCGTTCTTGGTGATTTGCAGATTTGTCTTCAGCCGTTGGTGAAGGCAGGAAAATCAATCGCTGGAAAGTCTCCTCGTTACTTTCATCCGTTAACGCTTTATTGATAGTTCTAATATAATTATGCATTTGGCTGTTACTCCTAGAAACCACTTTGTCCTAAGAAAAGATAAGCTGACATACCACAATCTTGCTTTTAGAAAGTCATGGTTGCATGAAGTTAATTATTCGATATTACAGTTGCAGCGAACGGATGTCAATAAGCTTCATGACTTACTGGAAGCTTTTATATGTTGGTTGTTGTTTTGGTGGTTTTTTTTATAGAGCAGTTCCATCACACTACTTCTCTCTTGTTGTTTATTAACTGTCTTAGAAGACAACATGTCCACAAGGTGATATCAGATCTATTTTGTCATCAGTCAAGCACATTATTTTCACACAGCGGTCTCTGTTACTATTTTTCCCTTCCTTTTTTAAATACTGCAAAATCTCATTAAGTTCTAGCAGTAAATCTATTAACATTTATTTGAAAACGGAAATTCTCTCGGCTAGAAATGAGCAAAATGTTATTAAGATTTGGAGGGTTGGTATTCAAGAAAAGATAGGGCATAGATCTAGAATCTCTAGTCAAAAGGAAGTGAGAAGTGAGGCTGGCGAACTGCTCTTTGTGAACTGCTTTTTGTGATCTGCTCTTTGTAAAGTGATCTTTGTGAACCGCTCTTTGTGAAGTGCTCTTTGTGAACTAATCTTTGTGAACTGCTCCTTGTGAACTGCCCTTTGTGATCTGCTCTTTGAGATCAACTCTTTGTGAACTGTTCTTTGTGAACTGCTCTTTGTGACCTGCTCTTTGTGATTATCTCTTTGTGAACTGTTCTTTGTGAACTGCTCTTTGTGAACAGCTCTTTGTGATATGCTCTTTGTGAACTGCCCTTTGTGATCAGCTTTTTGTGAACTGCTCTTTGTGAAGTGATCTTTGTGAACTGCTGCTTGTGAACTGCTCTTTGTGATCTGATCTGTGTGAATGATCTTTGTGATCTGCCCGTTGTGAACTCCTCTTTGTGATCTCCTTTTTGTGAACTGCTCTTTTTGAACTGCTCTTTGTGAACTGATCTTTGTGAACTGCTCTTAGTGAACTGCTCTTTGTGAACCGACCTTTTTGAAATTGTGAACTGCTCTTTGTAAACTACTCTTTTTGAACCGCTATTTGTGGTCTGCTCTTAATGAACTACTCTTTCCGAACTGCTCTTTGTCATCTGCTCTTTGTAAACTGATTTTTATGATATGCTCTTTGCGAACTGCTCTTTGTGATCAACTCTTTGTGAACTGCTCTTTGTGATCAACTCTTTGTGAACTGATCTTTGCGAACTGCTCTTTGTGAACCGATCTTTGTGAACTGCTCTTTGTGAACCGATCTTTGTGAACTGCTCTTTGTGATCAACTCTTTGTGAACTGCTCTTTGTGATCAACTCTTTGTGAATTGATCTTTGTGATCTGCTTTTTGAGAACTGCTCTTTTTGATCTGATTTTTGGGAAATGATATTTGTGATCTGTTCTTTGTGAACTGCGCCTTGTGAAGTGCTCTTTGTGAACTGATCTTTGTTAACTGCACCTTGTGGACTGCTCTTTGTGTTCTGCTCTTTGCGAGCTGCTCCTTGTGAACTGCTATTTGTGAACTGCTCTTTGTGATCTGCTCTTTGTTAACTGCTCCTTGTGAACTGCTCTTTGTGTTCTGCTCTTTGCGAGCTGCTCTTTGTGAACTGCTATTTGTGATCTGCTCTTTGTGATCTGCTCTTTGTGAACTGCTCTTTGGGAACTGCATCGAGCGGCTCTGAAACTTTGGATTCGATTATGAGAAGCTTCTCAGAGAAGCTTATTGACTCCGTATCTTCAGTTAAAAAAATAATTAAGAAAACGCATTTATTTTCTTGAGGCGACTTTATTTCAAATTTTTGTGTTTTTCATTAAAAAGAAAAAATGATGATCATATTTGCCGGTATCGGGTTATTACTATAACTATGTGTTAGAACATTGCGATGAATCGTGCCTTTGTCACGAACATAGGAAAGCTTTTTTTTACCTTTTTTTTTTTAACTCTTTTTCTCGGTGTTACATACGTAAAGAAAACTGCCGTAACTAGGATAGCATGCCATAGCTTCTTGACCTATGACTCAATGAATTCTAGAGTTGTAACTAAGCATTTTTAATAATGCACTGTATGTAGGCTATCAGCGTTTTGAAGAGTGGCCAACGCAAAGCCTCTTTGTCTCCTTAATGAGGTCTGTTACTCATCACATGAATAACTAGCCCGACAAGCGCCAGCTTATTCTAGCTGGCATTAAGTCACCAACTTGTTGAACGATGAGGGTTACATCACTGCTGTTTGATTGGTTTGTTCTTTTTGTGTGTGTTAGTTTTTATTCAACCGCTAGTTAAATGACAGTTGGCTTTATACCATTTCACTTACATCATATCTGATAGTACAGATGAATAGAATGATGTTGGGAATCATTTTAAAGAGGCCTAATCTATGTTATGTCTCAAAAAAAAAAAAAAAAGATTGCAGCGATGGTAGACATCAGGTGTTTGGCGCACTGCTCAATTTCATATATAAAACATGAGTAATAAAGATTCAGCAGGAGGGAATTGTCTTCGTGAACTGGAAGTCACTTGAATATTGTAATGATAATTTGTACAGGAATTTCGAAGACAATAATAATGTACCATAGTGAATTTGTTGCCCTAAAAACTTAGAGCACCCAAATTTAAGATACGCTCTTTACTTTCACACCGAGAGATTGTGTAGGTATTTTTAAAAAATTGGCTCTACAACTTCACACCGAGAGATAGTGTAGGCATTACTTAAAGACTTGATCTACAACTTCAAACCTAGAGATTGTGTAGGCATTATTTACAGACTTGATCTACACCTTCAAACCTAGAGATTGTGTAGGCATTATTTACAGACTTGATCTACACCTTCAAACCTAGAGATTGTGTAGGCATTATTTACAGACTTGATCTACACCTTCAAACCTAGAGATTGTGTAGGCATTAATTACAGACTTGATCTACACCTTCAAACCTAGAGATTGTGTAGGCATTATTTACAGACTTGATCTACACCTTCAAGCCTATTGATTGTGTAGGCATTATTTACAGACTTGATCTACACCTTCAAACCTAGAGATTGTGTAGGCATTATTTACAGACTTGATCTACACCTTCAAACCTAGAGATTGTGTAGGCATTATTTACAGACTTGATCTACACCTTCAAACCTAGAGATTGTGTAGGCATTATTTACAGACTTGATCTACACCTTCAAACCTAGAGATTGTGTAGGCATTATTTGAAGACTTGATCTACAACTTCAAACCTAGAGATTGTGTAGGCATTATTTACAGACTTGATCTACACCTTCAAACCTAGAGATTGTGTAGGCATTATTTACAGACTTGATCTACACCTTCAAACCTAGAGATTGTGTAGGCATTATTTACAGACTTGATCTACACCTTCAAACCTAGAGATTGTGCAGGCATTATTTACAGACTTGATCTACACCTTCAAACCTAGAGATTGTGTAGGCATTATTTACAGACTTGATCTATCTATTTCCAAAAAGAAAAATTCATAAAAAAAAGGCAATCGCTCATAATGTACATTGTTTACAATCCAATAAAAAAGCAGATTAAATGGTTTTAGATCCTTACAACAGGTAGATATCGCATGCTTTATAGTATCAGATCTATAACTCCATTTTATAGAGCGCTGAGAATTGTCCAACGATCAGAATCATTATTTAAGACGCGATATTGTTGTTGCATATTATATCCTACTTGTTTTTTTATCTCTGAATGTTTTGCCCTTTGATTTACTTTTAATGTTACTTCAATTCCAGCACGATGGGGTGTCTGCGTTGAGTGTTCTCATCAGTTCAGATGTTGTGTCTAGTGCTAGTTAAAACTAGAAGCAGAGCTCATGTTGACTTTTCTATACATTAGAATATTAAAAAAAAAACTTGTTCAATAAAACCGGATTCAGAATTACTTTATTTCCTAAATGAACTCCACTTCTCTCGTGGCTGAACAAACTCGAACTTAAATTGGTTAGGACTGGATCAAACATGCAGTTTAAGGAGAAACATTAATTGAAGTCGATACGCTAGAAGTCATTAATGGCGCTCGGCAGAGCTGAAAGCTATACGATCGAATATGTTACAGGAGTTCTGAATTAGTTTCACGGCATTTCATCTCTATGGTGAATAAGGCAAATGAGTATCTTAAACAAAACAAAACAAAAAAGAAAAAAGAAAAAGTGCTGAAAATAATTACTTTCACACCACGTTTCTCAGTTTAACAGCTTGGCATTTGTGCATCTATTTACTACCATTTGGGTTTCTGAGAGAACAAGCGGCTAGAAAATCATGATTTTAGTTGCATTTGGAAACGGATGTAAGTTCTGAAAGCACTGACCTGTGGCGTTATATCAGAAAAGTGTATGTTTATATACAAATCCGTAATCGAAGTAAAGGCGATTAAAATAATGATTTAATCTATTCTGTAAGGAAGACAACATCTTTTTTTTTTAATAAAATGTGAGTACCGTTATTTCATTTGCACAGCCGTTTGTCGTTTTATGGTTGCGGAGAAGCAGGCATTATTTGTAATAACTATCATAAACGATTGACATAATACTATAGTACTCTGATCCTTTATAAAGCCGCATTCATCAATCCAATGAATGACATTGTTTTCTATGCTGTGTGCTCACCTTGCTTGCGTAGCAGTGACGACCTTCGGTTGGGACATCTTCTCGGTGTCTCTCTCTCAACTTTATGTCAATATAATTATAATGTGATTGAATTGAACGTATACCTGCAGAGGTTTAAAGAGCAAACCAGACCTCTTGTGGCAGATTGTTCCTGCCCTCAAGTTATTGGAATGAACGTATCAATAGATTTACCTTAAGATTAACATTTCTGGCCAAAGGACTTGATTTTCCAAAAGATTTATTCAGTATGATTAAAATGGTTAGCTACTTTTGTAAAGTCCAAGCTTTGAAATGCTCATTATCTTGTACTGAAATGGGCAGCTATGAATTCCCACACGGAGGGGCACTTCAGTGTTTTATCAATTGAAACGACTTGACGTAAAATGTCGTAACTAGAAAAGCCACGACTAAAGCTATCCAGCAAAGGGCCTAGAACTTTCATATCCGCAGTTCAGAATAAAGTTTAACAAAAGACCTCAAAATCTTAGGCGTTTTTTTTTTTTTTGGTTAACGGAAAAAGTATGCCAATTTTTGTAAGGATCAACATGGTTTAAACTTTTTAATGCGTTTTTCCAAAATTCCCTCCTGTAACTAGACTGTTCCATGTGTACATGGTATGCCTGATCAGTTGATACTCACTTTAATATATTCTCTTGGAACATTCAAAACTCAGAATGCCTCACAATGTGGATTGATATTTTTATTCATTTCTCTTGTTTTATGATGATCGATGCAAAATTCAAACACACTGTGGCAATGCTGGTCTCCATATTTTGCTCTTTGGGTAATTTTAGACAAGACTAAATTGAACATTTTTTGAAACAAGAGAATTATTTTGACCTAATTTTAAAACCGAATCTCTCAAGCCTCTAATTAAGAGCTTCGGTTACTTCCTACCTTTCATTTTATAAATAATATTATTTCTTCGTGATTTTAGGAGGAGTTGATAATTAGCTGGTTCAGGATGACTTGAAAATCAGTAGGGTAAACCTGAGCTAAAAAGCCTGGCTCCAGGCGATAAAACATGGTCATATCCTGCGAGCTGCAGAGCTTTCAATACGGGCTCCATTGAGAATCTTCTGGTCAAACAGGTGATTATGTGTCTGGTGAACGGCTTGAGTCTTGGTATTGTTCTTATAAGTTGACTGAGGTTTAAAAGGTTTGAAAATAAAGAGGAGTCAAGGTGAAAGAACAAAATTGTATATTCATGTACTTGAAAATTAATAAAAACGCTAAAAATATTTTTTTTTTTATTTCATTATCTTTTAGATTCATACATAGAAAATTTCCTCTAGCTTTATTCGATATTTCTATAACGTTAGTGAAACAGGTTATTAAAGTCACTATCAGTATTTCTTTAGTGGCAGTTGCGTAAAGATAATTAGGTGAGACGGGTAGAAACTTTCCGCCGACCTTTATTACTCCCCACCCCCAAATCATATGGAATTGGCGTGTTTGAATCAAACCAGCTCTGACTGTAGATGAGATCAAGGTTTTACCACATCAGCCACCTTCTCTCAATGGTTATCATTTCACCAAACGTGTTACAAAGCGTTCTTGTTGCCCCAGACATGCCAAGTATTGTATTCAATTACGTCATAAGTAGCAGTTCAAAGTATTTGAACATCATTTATATTTCTCAAAGTCTTTAAAACACTTCGCTTAGTTTTGGCCTATGATCTTTACCAGAAATAAAGTAAATGTTACCAGAAATAAAGTAAATGTTACCAGAAATAAAGTAAATGTTACCAGAAATAAAGTAAATGTTACCAGAAATAAAGTAAATGTTACCAGAAAAAAAAAATTGCGGTTACTTACACGAGCACCTAGCTCAACCTTTGCAACGAGATTGTCTTTGGTATTCGAAAGAAATAATTTATTTAACTGAAAAAAAAAAAACATTTTACAAATCATTGTTGTGCGATTGTGACTGTGGAATTTATCTGCAGGAGACACGAAGTCTACTCTCATCAAAGATAAATGCATAAAAAAGCAATTGCTCATAATGTGCATTGTTCCCAATCCAATGAAAAAGCAGAGCAAATACAGGTTGATATAGTATGCACTTTTGTTATGTATTTAATATGTTCACTTAACCGATGTACTTAAAGACGGGTATTTCTTTTTAAACCAAGCCTCTCATGTCTTCTTTCAATTGTAAGCCAACGCTAGATGTGTCCACACTTTTATTACAATTTTATTGCCACCTTAACAGTATTAGCGATGAAAAGTCTTAAACTTGTGCTTTATGGTATTCGTCGAAAACGTCATACTCTACTTAAGAACACTTTATAAATTATGTTTAAATGATAAGCATAAAAGCGAAACAACAAACAAGTCTAGTTCCGTATGTTCAATGTTTTAAACATCGCCTGAACTTTGGCCATTCAAGTTCAAGTAATAGAGTAACATTGACACAATCATTACTCATATTTTGATAGGCTTGAGTTTATTTAATATGACTGAATAGACATGTATTCGCTCCTCTCACATCCTGATTCTCGATATGCGACTGTTTATTTTGTTATCTTTTATCAGGAATTTTAGTCTAATATACTTCACTTACAATCTGTCCCTTTCTCCTCATTCTTCTTCTTCTTTTCCTCCTCCTCTTCTTTCTTCTCTTTTTTCCCTTAATCTTCAATTTTCTTTTTTTCCTCTTCGACTCTCTCTATCGATCTAAACTCCTTTGTTGTTTAATATTTTTGTACCTTGGAAAGAATTATGCGATGTGATTAGGGCGCATTAGTTATACACATAAAAAAATATCGATGGTCTGAAAGTTGTCAACCCACGTTCCTGATGATACGATCACGGGGAAGACAAAAAGTTTGATAAATAATCTTCTGTTTGGACAAGGTATTTATAGATCAGATGGCATGGAGATATTTACCAAAAAAGTATACTGATCCGCGCCTCAAAACCAGAAAGTACTATCTTAGACATAAGAGTTAGGTGCTTAAACCTAAAGACAGTTAAGAATCTCCAATACTTGGCGCAGTTATGACAGATGAAAACAAGCAAAAATGTTCCTGGCTGCCCAACCAATTGGTTTTCTGTCAAAAGTCCGGTTAGTATGAAAGAAGAGAGCTTTGATTCAATTTTCAAACTCAAACTATTTCATTCTTTTTTAATGTCATTCTTTCTTTGCTATTGAGAAACAGGATTGTACACCGATCCTTACAGAAGGGTAACAAAAGTGACCCATCAAAATATGCAAATGAAGATTTTTGAAATCATCTTCCAGAGGAAAAAAAATGAAAAGGGTGAACATCTTTATCATTGTGAAATATCGATAAGGAAGAGGATATGTGGCCATAGAACGATCTATGAGATTTACAGAGGTTCTGTTTGTTTGTTTGTTTGTTCGTTTGTTTCTTTATTTGTTGCTTGATATATCTTGCCCATACCACAGTCGTCTCATGCCTCAGTGTCTCCATCATGATCTGGACTAAGAAATAAGATGAGTGAAGTGAAATGAAGTGAAATTGATTAGGACATAATCGTTTTATGTGATAATGAACAGGACATAATTATTTTAGAAGCAAGGATCTGGTATGAATTACATCCCACAGGACGCTACCTGAATCATCTTTTATGATTACCGAATCAAAAGCCTTCTTTTGCAATGTTTTAACAATGGTGTTAACTACAAAGAAGATAACTATATTTAAATAATAATTATTTTGACAATAATTACTGTAAGTATTCTATCCTTTGTAATCAAAGAATACTTGGTAGTGATCTTTTATTGTCACGCAAGGCCATAGTATACGACTGGTTTAAAACTTTATTTTACAAAAAAATTTACACTTTTACAATTGGCTCTTTCTTGAAACAAGTTTTATTAGACATTCAACATAAAAACTGACCTACAATATTTTTCCAGCAAAATCCATTATTTAACGGAGCTTTATTAACGGTAAGCCCTCTATTTCAGGTCGCTCTGCCTCGACTTTGGTTCGAACTTTGCTCAGCGCCCTTTTAGACAGTCTTGTTTAGCTTCTCTCAGCGCGAGATACTCAATCATGTAAAGGAAGGGCTTAATGACATGTCCATTCTTGCTTTACGTAGGTTCAGTCAGTGGAAACAAAACTGTTAAGTAGATTACAGTAGCCATTACCCGGTGGGAAAGGGGGAGAGAGGCTGATCCATGTTCTCGATCTGTTCTCCTTGTTGTGAACCAGTTATGACGTAACACGTTCTTCCTTTTGCACACAATCTTTTTTTTTACGAACTTTCGAGGATGACATCACGCGCACGAGGTGGATTCATCATTTTGTCCCACTATCTTAAGTTTGCCCTGTCCTGCATTACAACTAAGATCACGAGCAGCTGCAATCACGTATGGAAAGTGAAGTCAGAAAGAAGACTAGGCCGAGTTTAGAAAGAATGCTTACTTCTTATGAGCTCAGTCCAGCATCCAGAAGCAAAGAAAATAATGAGCTAATTTTGTAAAATCACAGCCTATTTAAAGATCCTTTTCAACACGAATTTGCAGAATTGGGATCAAGGTAAATAAAGATCATTTCGAATTTCAGTTTAAACTCTCGACTTTGAGGGCTTGAATTATGAACCATGAAAAAAAATTCTTTATGGCCCTAGATGAATAGGCGTTAAGATAGATAGTTAGATAGATAGATAGATAGATAGATAGATAGATAGATAGATAGATAGATAGATAGATAGATAGATAGATAGATAGATAGATAGATAGATAGATAGATAGATAGATAGATAGATAGATAGATAGATAGATAGATAGATAGATAGATAGATAGATAGATAGATAGATAGATAGATAGATAGATAGATAGATATATGGATTAGTTGTCAACAAGCAGAAAAACTGGTAGATGAATAGATGGATAGATCGTAGATAAATAGAGAGAGAGGGATAGATAAATAGATTATGTTGCATGTACAAGGATAAACAGTTTCAATAATCTTGTTGCGAATGCATTCGTATGAACCAGTATTTCATAATGGAAAGACAAAGACTTAAAATTTCTTAGAAAATCGCACTAAACAGAATGATACAGAAACTTGGAGTGGATGGTAAGAAGAGAAGAGAAGAGAAAAGATAAATGTACCCAGGAATTAGTTTTTTTTCTCTGGAGACACAGAAAAAGAATCACGAATGCATAAACAGAGTGGAATCTCATTCAGAAGGTCAACATAGAGATCAATGTTAATCATAACACAATTCAATTTCTTTTCGTTCTGATATAACAACATTTAATATTACATAGGTTTGCAACATCCGCCTCATGCATCCTGAGGCTTCATATTATTGAGCAATATTTGATTGCTTTTCTCATAAAATCATTATGATTTGAGTATCCTTGTGTAAGAACCATGGTCTTGCCGATACCACAATCTTGTTTAAGAATCATTAAACTGATTTAGTCTAAGTCAGAAGAAGCACGTTTATGGTTGTTTTATGCCGACATCGTCTTTTGATTTTCCAAACTTTATCTTTGAGCAAGTCTTAGGCGATGTTTGGCAGTTTACAAATCCATCAATGAAAAAAAAAGGTGCTGCGCTTTTCTTTTCGCGAAAATTTTGAAGCATTAGGATAGGTACAATGCTAAAGCATACAGAATTTCAGAAAATGCTAAATTCATTGCTATATCTTATGAAATTTAAAATTAAAGCTTTTCACACCAGGCCATTTTAACCACAGCATTGAAACTGTCCTAACTCACCGGGAATTTCTATAGAGACATAGCTGTTACTGGCGCAGCACTGACAGAAGCGATATTTTGTTTCTCTCCTGGGTGTTTTGGGTAGACCTTGCAAACAAAAATATCAATGTGTGCAGAGTGCCTTGGCCCAGATGGTAGACTCGGTAAATAGTTGAATCGACAAGACATCATGTCCTGTGTTCGATCTGAGGCGGGTAAAAACGGTCGAGAGGTCAGGTTCTATAGACCATCAATAGGAAGTAATAAGAGCTAGAGTTTTAGCTAGTGCTCAGCAGTGGGTAGGAATAGGTTTAGAGTGAAAATGACCAAAAAAGTATTTGCCTTTGTATGATTAGAACCATTGACTTATAGATGCGTCGGCACCCGTCACTTTGCCACTTAAGAAAAGCATGGTTTATACCAATACACCACAGACTGCCCTCCCCATCGATGCTAAATTCCTTGTATTGGTTAAAAGATGCTTTTTATCGCTTGCATTTTCCAATGAGTTTGGAGACAAAAACAACATTTAGAGCTGTTAACTAAAACAGTACTTGACGCTGTCCATATTGCAACGCATTGACAACTGAGCCGGGAGCTCTTGGGGTGGATGATTGTTGTATACCATCATGAGGGATGCTCTACCTGTATAATATTGCTACACTGATTAGAGAAACTCTGCAGCGAACATTATGCTGGTCTCTATTGTTTCTGTCCTCTCTGATTATCCTGTGTAGCGTAATACAGTTGTAAGCAGATTAGTGTTCTGTGGGAAAAAAAAGTACTGCATTATGCAGGTTATGAGATAGAGCAATTAGCAGACTTAGCAAACCGCGCGTCCCCAAGTGACGTACATAAATTATTATTTCTGTTGAGCTCGAATCCCAGCTGCGGAAGCGAGTTTTAGGGGACACATTGTTAAGGTTTGGCCATGGCCGAAGAAGACATTTATTTGTGGCTTGATTATTTTATTTCTCTATTTATTTATTTGACTTCAATCTATTTTTTTTTTTTTTTTCGGAGGTGGCAAGAACAAATCTAAGGTGACCCTGACATGGACGGGAGAAATCAATCGATGAAACAAAGAACCAGGCAGGTCTATTATTACTGCAATATAAACCCAAGAGGGACGTGAAGGTTCGAGCCCTATTCAGGACAGTACGGGGTCGAGAAGCTTCAGAGCGACCACATAAAGTCGTTCGCTTACCCTCGTTTTAGCGCACAGGCCAGAGCAGTGAAATCAAAACAATCCCCTAATTGTTAACGTTGCCCTCCACAGAGTCAAAAATGTTGTAGAGCACGCTGCATGCAGCAAGGTGCAGCGAGGCCATATTTCGGAGAATATAAATTACGGTACATAACGTTACTATCCAAAGCCGCCCAAGCAGTTTTTTTTTTTTTTTTTGTGCGGTACTAAATCAGCGTTTCGTTTCAAGCCAACACTTTAATTCAAGAAATTCAGCACTGACGTTTAAGCGCTAATATCATCAGTGCACATAAGAACTCCTGATTGGGATAAACGCAACTTTTTATGATTATGATTATATCTATATAATTCTAGTAACCAGCTGTGTGAATCTGACGTAAACATACTTTTGCACCGTCCTTTTTTTTTAATGTCAACAGCCAAAAAAACATAAAAGCGACTAGAAAATCTTGTATTTTTATTTCTTTCATTTTAAAATCGCATGCCTGGAGCCTGGGATGCTACAGAGTTGGATAGTTGTACATTGTTTATCGCTTCTGCAGAAAACATTACAATTCTCGTCATTTTGGATCCGATCGAGAATTTCATTTTACCTTGAAAACTCAGTACAAAACTGTCATACTTGTGTGCATCTAATTATTATCTCCGATTTTATGACTGATTGGTAAATACTTGAATAAATTTCAGGCACCAAGAAACTGTTATCATTTCTTGTATAGGTATGTCCAGATTATCTAATTGTTTATTATTTTTTTTTCGTTTGTTCGCATGTTTGTTTGTAATTGCATGAATGATGCTTCTTTATGTGGTCGCCCTTATGTCGGTAAAATCTATTGAAGTAATCAAAGGATTAATTACAAGGGAGAGAGAAAGAGGAAGCGGGAGAGAGAGAGAGAGAGAGAGAGAGAGAGAGAGAGAGAGAGATAAAGATATATATATATATATATATATATATATATATATATATATATATATATACAGGGGGAGAAATGAAAAGAGCGTGGGAAAGAATGAAATAAAGAAATGGGTAGAGACAAAACTTATAGCGGGGAGAGAGGTTGCTGAAGGCCGAAAGGCTTTACCAAGTGAGAATTAAAGAGTGGTAGACGCTGTTTGGCTTGAGAGACTGAAAAAGAGGTGGGGAGAGAGGCAGACACAGAGAGAGCAACAGGGAGAGAGCAGGTAAGCAGAAAGAGAAAGAGAGAGAGAGAGAGAGAGAGAGAGAGAGAGAGAGAGAGAGAGAGAGAGACAGAGAGACAGAGAGAGAGAGAGAGAGAGAGACAGAGAGAGAGAGAGAGAGAGAGAGAGAGAGAGAGAGAGAGAGAGAGATCCAATTCATCCTTTGACTTGTCCTCCCACATGCATGTCATTACAGCAGTTACATAGCCCGCAGTGACGTAGGTAGATCCTCATTAATATTTATTTTCCCCGCCCAACCATCTAAGACGACGAGTTGAAGGCGTTAGGCGCGGCTAGTAGCTTCTAAGAAGGCCATTGTTTTTTGTTGTTGTTTTTTTTTTAGGGATTTTCTTTTCTTTTTTTTTTTTTTCTTCTCTTTCAGCTTTCTAATTTTGTTGCAGCCTAGAGGTGTAAAACCTTATAAAAGTTAATAATAGAACCGCCCGCTCTCTTGGTGGGTCTCATACATAATGCAGTCGAGCTACCAGAATCTGGCGGTGCTTTACTATAGGGGAAAAAAACATTAGTCACAATCACTTACATGAATAAATCTACCATTAAGATTAGATGCGCTTATTTCTTCAAACTTTTAAATCGTCTATACATTGTTTTCATTGTCAAATTTTACTGTCAAACAGGCATTTGCTTAAAATTAAGCCATTTATATTTACGCACCTTTTCCTATCGTAAAAGGTAAATGTTTTTCATTCATTATGAGGATAGAGACTTGGCGGGGGGGGAATCTACTTAGAGCATGAGTTTTTTTTTTTTCCTTTTGTTTTTCTTTTCTTTGTGTATGTGTGTGTGTGTGTGTAAGAAGACCCTATTACGACTATTGATCGGTTTTCCCTCGCTCATGTTAAAAACTTAACAGCCAGATCTAAAGTTGTTTGTGATCTTCATCTCCACGGGACACACCCTAGGGTCGGAGGTCATAAAGGTAAATGATGTTTAGCATGACAATCTTTTGAGGATTTTTTTGATTATTAGTTCTTCGATTATTATTTTTTTCATTTCTTGGTCTCGCCTGTACTGCAATATATACTGATGAAACCAGTTAGTGTGCCATCTTTTCAGAATAAAATAAATGCCCAAGTTTGTTTTCAATTAGTTTTATTTCGATTTAGCATCTCTTTATGTTACGAACTTGTTTCTCGAGTATTAACTGGGCAGGATTTATTTTAAAACGTCGAGAAAGAAAGAAAACAATGTAGTCAGGCAGAGATTGAGGGAAGGTGAGTGAATAGGGCTATATTTATATAACTTACATATCATATAATGAAGTTTTACTTACATCCAGGCCTATTCATGTCATGTATGTTTCGAGCTGTGTTTCTGAGCACTCTTCGGTTAAGTTGCTCTGTTGTGCACAGAAACAATGCTTGAAACATGCATGTCAAGAGTAGGCCTGCATGTGAAACTTCAACATTAGCTCAAAACTTTTGCATTAAAGACTCAACCCAAACTTGAAAAAAAAAAAAGATCTATTTAATACATGAGAGAGAGAGAGAGAGAGAGAGAGAGAGAGAGAGAGAGAGAGAGAGAGAGAGAGAGAGAGAGAGAGAGAGAGAGAGAGAGAGAGAGAGAGAGAGAGAGGAATGATTCAAAAATTGCGATCCACCTCTGCAGTCTGCACTGCCCATTTCCCTCCCTCCTCATCCAGACAATCTCCCCCGTTCACCATCACGAACTAAAGAGAAAAGTGAATTGAACTGCTCTGTTCAAAAAGACACCTTTGGGGAGAACGTTTCA
>JAWDGP010006459.1:340000-352500 GCA_033675545.1 Elysia crispata
AGCAGATCGGACACGCCTCAACGTTTGTTTCTTGGGGTGAAAAATTTTAAGACAGGAAGAGAGAGAGGAGGAGGAGGAGGATAAGGGAAAGAGAAGGGAGGATAAAGGAAGGAGAAGAGATTTAGCGAAGAAAGAATTAGACAGAAGCAGAAACTGAAGTGTCTGCTGCAACAGTGGAGGGACTTACATGGTTTTATTTTTCAAAAGAAGGAAGTCGAATAGAAATGAGGGAAAATTAGGCAGAGAGAAAGAGGGAGGGAGAGTAGATAGATAGATAGATCGAGAGAGAGAGAGAGAGAGAGAGAGAGAGAGAGAGAGAGAGAGAGAGAGAGAGAGAGAGAGAGAGAGAGAGAGAGAGAGAATGTGTACATGAACCCAAGAAGACTCATGACATCAGAAAGCCATTGGGCTCATCAGTGCCAATAATTTCTCTCACAAAACTAGGGCGTTGGACAGCTTCCCATGATGCACCAGTGCTAACCCACTACACGCCCACTACCAGGGCCACTGTGAGCTGGGCCCAGCCTAGCTAGCCACTAAGCTATGCAGGTATGCAGGTATGCAGGTCTACACCATGGAGGTTAAAAACCTCGTGTCGCAAGAATAATATCTTTACTATTCCTTCCACTAATCCACATACAGAGAGATTAGAGAAAAAACAAAACACACCAGCATCGCATGAAGCTAGTACACACTTTACAATAGATAAGAAACACGGACACATACCACTCAAAACATTGAAATTTCGTGCAACATGTGCTATATTAGAACAGTGCTTGTAGTCTATAAGTTTAAGAAGAAAACTAATGAGGAAGAGAGAGACAGAAAACAAATTACAGACAGAGGAATAAAAAGAATTTAGACTGATAAAGAAGGAATAGAAGAGATAAAGATGAATTCTATAATGAAACAGGTAGAGTTAGGTGGAAACAGAAGAATAAATGTCAAAGGAACAATCGGAACGGATAGATAAAGAGACCTAGTCTTACAGAAAGGTGGAAGGTTTGACAAGGAGAAAGAATTAGTAGAAATGAGTGAGAGATAAAAAAAGAAGAGAGAGAGAAAGGTATATATATATATATATATATATATATATATATTATATATATATATGCATGTATACATATAGATAGATAGATAGATAGATAGAGAGAGAGAGAGAGAGAGAGAGAGAGAGAGAGAGAGAGAGAGAGAGAGAGAGAGAGAGAGAGAGACCAAATGTATTTTCTAATACGTTCGACAATCGAGCTCTAACGTCATTGTCAACCCGGGTTTAATTTGTTTCATCTTGGTAACCGATTAAATATTCGGTACGATATCTTAAGATTTAAATATTATGTTTATAACCGGGTCATTTTTCATAGTCTAGAAACAGAAATGTGAGAATTGGTTTGATAAAAATTTTGGTAATGAACAAAAAGGAAATTCTAAACAAGAAATGGGCGGAGAGGTATTTGTCGTTTTAAGCAGAGTTAAGTAAGTATGACACACTTTGTCGCTTTCTTCTTGCACGCTACCTTCTTTTGTTTTTGTTTTTTTTTTTTGCAAATGCATTGCCGTTTTTTTTCTAATTAGTTTGACCTTCGTTATAGAAATGCAGTATGTATTCTGTTTGTAGTAGTAGTAGTAGTAGTAGTAGTAGTAGTAGTAGTAGTAGTAGTAGTAGTAGTAGTAGTAGTAGTAGTAGTAGTAGTAGTAGTAGTAGTAGTAGTAGTAGTAGTAGTAGTAGTAGTAGTAGTAGTAGTAGTAGTAGTAGTAGTAGTAGTAGTAGTAGCAGTAGTAGTAGTAGTAGTAGTAGCAGGTAATAATTATAATAATAATAATAATAATAATAATAATAATAATAATAATAATAATAATAATAATAATAATAATAATGATGATGATGATGATGATGATGATGATAAGAAGAAGAAGAAGAAGAAGAAGAAGAAGAAGAAGAAGAAGAAGAAGAAGAAGAAGAAGAAGAAGAAGAAGAAGAAGAAGAAGAAGAAGAAGAAGAAGAAGAAGAAGAAGAAGAAGAAGAAGAAGAAGAAGAAGAAGAAGAATTGGAAAGTGTGTTAATTAAAAAAAAAAAACAACTGAATTGTAGAGAATCGGGTAAACGGTTAACTAGTATCCGAATACTCGAACGCCCAGATAAATGTGACGGTAGTCGATACGAGCGCAGCTCCACATCCGTGTTGCGTGTCTAGCAATCCTATAAAACAGGAGGAGTGACATCTGACTGTCACAGCCAGAGCCAGGTCGTGTCTTCTGCCGGTGTCGATCTCTCGCCTTACCAACACTGTGAAATGCCTGTGGATTATACCTTAATCGGAGCTACTGTTTTATCCGGCGCTGTTCTATTGGGATGGCTGTTCTGCTGGCTTATTCACATAGTTTCTATCTGTTACGGGTGAGTTTCTCTTGGGATGGCTGTTCTGCTGGCTTATTTACATAGTTTCTATCTGTTACGGGTGAGTTTCTCTTGGGATGGCTGTTCTGCTGGCTTATTTACATAGTTTCTATCTGTTACGGGTGAGATTCTCTTGGGATGGCTGTTCTGCTGGCTTATTCACATAGTTTCTATCTGTTACGGGTGAGTGAGACACTAATGCAGTAAATATATCAAGGGAGAACCCGTTTGATTGGTTCATTTTTCCTAATTTAAAAAAAAAAATTGACTATTGCAGTTTTTTTATTAATTAATATAAATGTAATAACAATAATAATAATAATAATAATAATAATAATAATAATAATAATAATAATAATAATAATAATAATAGTTATAATTATAATAATAATAATGATGATGATGATGATGATGATGATGATGATGATGATGATGATGATGATGATGATGATGATGATGATGATAATAATAATAATAATAATATTATGATAATAATAAATTAGGGTGGATGGGAAAAGGGGGGGGGGGGGTAACATTTTTACAGCGTCTCTTAACTTAATAAATAATTATTGAGTTTTTGTCCCTTTCAGTATCGTGTTCACTCTCATAATTATCATCAGCAAGTTCGACATTCCAGTTGCCAGTATCACCATCATGATAAACTTCATCGCCATTATTATTATATAACTTATAGCCATAATAAAAGGCTTAATTTTTACTAAACACATGTTTCCGCCATTGACTCCAATGAATGAACTTAGAAATGCTCAGCTTTATTTGAACTGCTGCTCCAAGAAAACTGAAAAAATTAATGTCGATCAAAATTTGAAACTAGACCAGTTTCTGTTTCGTGGCGAATGTATCATGGTTGCAGTCCCTACAGGTGACTGTGACGTACCCACTTTTTTAATTAATTAAATGATTAGAAGGAACAGCATAGCAGCTCCAATATGATCTTAATGCTCGTTAAACAAATCTCGTCAATCAGGGAGTCACTTCAGATTTCACGCTTTCTAGAATCAATCTGGAGAGAGAGGAAGGATCCCACATGTCAGTGCGACACAGCCTCGAAGCAACCAAAACACCTCTTCGATTAGAGCTTAGCATCTGGGGGCTATCGGTGAATTCGTTACTAGGTTAGGTGATTCTAAGAAATTAAAATTTTTTCAGCGGGTGCAAAATATAGTAGGCCTAAAGTGTTCATTTACGTTTAAAACATTTTTCGTGTTGCATCTCGAAAATAATTTGCGATGTTTTGTTTTGGTGTCAATGAATTTTCTTTGTCCTGAAAATCTTAAACTCAAGGAGTTAACCATTTGTTCCAATACCTGTATGTAACATGTGAAGACTAGAGCTAGTCAGTGTTAGATTTGTTAAGATCTGTGTTGTGCTCCGATTCGAACTCAAGTTACTACTGTATTTGCACATCGGGAGTCCAAATGGCTGATAGATTATGATTTCCAAGTCTAAAAATACAATTAACTGTCATCACGCGAAAAATGATTTTTTTTTTAATCTTTTTTTTTAAATCAGTCTCTCTATACCACTTTTGTGGGAATTTTGTAGTCTTGGCTTCCCTTCCACCGCTATATGACTTCTCTTCTGTTTGCGAATTTATTATATTTTTTTCAGAAAGTCAAAGTATATAAGACAAGTTATCTCAAAATATATATTCCCTGACTTTTTTCGCCATGCTTTGATAGTTTTAAGTTCCTGGCACATTATTAGATCATGTTTTCCTTTGAATATATACAAGCTTTGAGCGTCCGTTGGTTTCAGGTGAAAATATGCAAAGAATATAAATTGATTGCGCGAGATAAGCCATACACGTGAAAATTACTGGAGGAAGGAGCTTCAGCAGGAACACAGGTCGTGACGGGCTGACTGTATTGATCTCTGGGCTGGTCCCAGCCGCTCACAACAGGAGACAACACTTCCTTCAGCAGATGCGCGGAAGATTAGGGAGATCGTCAGAAAATACAGTCGGATGAAACCAATCTGGATTTCCTTCCATTCTTTCTTTCCTTCTTTCTTTCTATCAGTCTTCAATTTTCCTATAGTGATTTTTTTTCCTCGCTCGTCCATATCTCTTTTATCTTTTGTCAGTCTGTCCGTCTGTCGCCGTCTGTCGGTCTTCTCTCTCTCTCTCTCTCTCTCTCTCTCTCTCTCTCTCTCTCTCTCTCTCTCTCTCTCTCTCTCTCTCTCTCTCTCTCTCTCTCTCTCTCTCTCTCTCTCTCTTCTCTTCTCTTCTCCTCGCTCTTCCTCTCCTTTTGTTTTCTGTCTTTATCTTTGTCACTATTAACATTTCTCATTCCCTCTGTTTTTGTCTCTTTTCTTTTCTCTCTCATTCTTTCTGAACCTTCAACTGTTTTGGGTTTTTTACCTCTTTTGTTTTTCCCTCTACCTGCTCCTTTAAATACTGACCTCCTACTTTTTGAAGTCATCTAGTTATCTATTTCTTTTTATCTCTCGATATATCTATCAGACTATACTTTTTCTTAAGTTGCCTTTTTTATCCATTTTTCTTTTTTTCTATCTTCCCTGACTTTTTTATCTTCTTAACTTTTTCCTGTTCCTCTTCTTCATCATGCATTATTCGTATGCTTTTTCTTTTTCTTGTTTTTTTTTCCTATTATTCTTTTATTTCCTCCTTCTTCTTCTCTCGCATTAGTGAAAACAAAACAGGCCTTAGTTTGTTCACCCAGTACAAAGAAATCACTCAGTAGGGCAAGCACACAGACAGACAGACACAGTGGCCTACAGCCTGCTATCAAGTCAAGGTCTCTCAGTCTACGGGCTGGATCAACACTTAGAATCTAGAAGTTTTTTCTATGTGGAGAGGGGTCATAGCTTCATTTCGGACAAAGTACGAAGTAAACCTCATACGTGTTGAAAAAAAAATTGCAACAAGCAATCAAAGGGTATAAAGGGAAACCTAACGATAACGGATAAATTTTGTCAATGGCTCGTCGCGAAGAGCCAATATAGGATAATTTTCAAATAGACAATTACACTAAAATTTAGGACAAAATTGAAATGTTATTAGAAGAAAAAAAGACATAATTATTGTATCATAAAAACAGAACAAATTAAAACCGTTACGCATCATGATGAGATTTTTTAATCCTTACTTTTGTTCGTCGCATATTAACGTTTGATATTTCCGATAATGTAGAAGAAATTCAACATATACTCGATTATAAGTTGTAAACTCCCTGTGAAACTTGCATACAGGATGTGAGAGGGTTAGGCTATTGTGTCTACAGAGTAGCGGTGGGGGCGAGATTAAATCAAGTCAGTTCGTAGAAGGGTTGACATCTTGCAAGCCTAACAGCACCGCGGTGAAAGTAGCCTGTTAGCCAAATACTTCTTTGCAAGCGGAGTTAAAAAGATAAACAAAAGAATTTCATCGCAGTCCTCCCTTAAGAGCCTCAGTCTCTTCATAAATCAAAGATCTTTAGCTTTCAATTTACTCGAATGTGAGAAGTGTGAAGTGAGAACTGTTCCTTGCGAACTCTCAAAAACGACAGGATCAATGTAATGACTCTTGATATTAGAATGCAAGATCAATTAAATGATCGTTTTCTTTTCTCATTTTTTTTTAATCTCCTGCTATCTCAGCTTATTATACTCAGTGCCAGCTAGACTTCATGGCGTCACTTAGTTCTCAGCTGCCTTTTTATTAGACCCTAAACCGCATCTTCCAAGATTAAACCAGGAATACTTCCGTGACTGCAATAAACCACTTAAAAAAAGAAAACTGGCTGTTATTTTTAGTCTGTTTTCAAGTGTAGATAATTTCTCACGAGATAGAAGTTATTGTTCTTACAGACCCTGAGTCAGCGTTTCAGCCTCTTTCCCATCCTGCGTCCTGGACATTATGATGGTGGTTTAAAAGAGCTTAGAATTTACACCATAATATGTATTTCCGCTTATTTCATGGGCACTTAGTTATATCTACAACGCATGGGGGGAAATTATAATTATCACCTTTGTTAAATCTCTTCGACGACTGTACGATTTAATTCTTCCAAGTTCTTCCACGGGATTAACCTACAGAAAAAAATGATAACAAAACAATGATTGATGTTGATTACTTTCAAACTGCATACAATCCAGTATTTTTTAGATTAAAAAAATTATTTAAAAAAAATTCATCATTGCATGGTAAACAAATCTAAAACTGACAAAGTCGTCACAATCGTCACAATGTCCATAAAATAACTCAAAGAGAAATTTAGTTCCTTATAGGGGTCTAGATTGAAGTGATGCTGTAAAAAGTTCTGTATTTTCCCTATCTATTTTTTTAGATCCATCTGAAAGGTCATTATAAAGCAATGTAAGAACAAACAAGCGTGCCCCTTCATGGCCGACCGCTCAGTTGATCTGGCGGGACTATGACCGATTGAAAAGATTTAAAAATAGATTGGGGTTTCCCAAAATATGCTAAGCTTTCTTCATTCATAGCATGCTTGAATTTGTATTATAATGATCATCAGTCTACCAATCGTAAGTTCGAGTGACAAAAAACAGGCAATATTCCAGCAGACAAACTCGATATAAAGAGACATTTTCTGAACCACGGAGCGTAAGAATATGCCACAGCACTATCAGTTGTCTCTCAGTGGATCGGTGTGAACTTAATACTTCAGCTAATCAGCCTGCCAGTAACTGTTACCACTGGTGATAACAGGAGTGCGAGGAGCGGGAGAAGGAGCTGGAGCTGGAGTTCTGCTCTTCTTGTCTGTGTGCTTGTTTCGCCTTGGTCTTAGTCATTCTTTTTTTTTCCTCTCTGTCTCCATCTTTGTATGTGCCTGTCTGTCATATCTCTGTCATTCCTCTTTCGCCTTCTCTATATCACACAGCTCACAAAAAATATCACCATTTTTTCCTTGCAATTCAGTTTAGCTGCTCAAGAAAAGGAGAGACAGTAAAACATGGCACGTACATAGAACGCTCCTTCACTGTGTTGTTCTCAGACAGTAAAGATAAAAACAAAACTCACTTTGAAAACAGAAGGAAAAAGAGAGTCAGGGACAGCGGCAGAGAGAGAAAACGATAAATAACTATGTAAAGAGAAGAAAGAGGGAAATTAAAGGTTAAAGATTAGAGAAGGGATATATGGCTGTTAGCAAGAAAGAGGAGAACGTGAAAAATAAAATCACCGGAACTGAACAAGGGGTGGGATTACACCAAGAGGAAAAGCGCAGAATCAGAAGAAAAAGAAGTATACTACTTTAAAGAAAGCATTTCCTTCCTAGAGAATTTTGCAAATTGGAATATTCAAAAAAGAAGTTTGAGCTAGGCAAACAATACAAAAAGTTGAAATTACAAGAAAAGGAACAACCATAACTGGTTTATAGCCGCAATGATACATTTCCCTTGTTCATTGCAATTTCTTACTAGTGTTGCTGGTAATTATAAATTACGAATATGGCGTGTCTTTTCTGCCGCTGACTTAAAAACAATAAAAAATCACTGTGTGTCTTCATCTATGAGCAAAAGAAATGTATAACTATCTGTAGGTAAAAAATTATCCTGCGATGGTTACTCATTCGGACCACTGAGTCATCCAAACTGCAGAAGACCAATTTCTACTTGACTACCAGATTCATGTGTCCGGTTCATTACTGACACTCAATACAGATTTTAGTTGAATGCCGTAACTTTTGAGTCTCTGAATCTGGCACAAAAACTTTTCCGTAGTATTAGCAGATATAATTTGCAGATAATAATTTCTGTACGATCTGAAGATATGACTAATCTTGATTAAACCAGCTCAGATAATTAGCCAGTTCACCGACTATCGAAACATGGGACTTTTCTATCGCAGACAAGCCTCGTGAAGGTTGCAGAGATCGACACAGTGACTAGATCAATTACACTCAACTCTTATCTACATCCAGTTCGAATGTTATGATAGGAATTTAACTTTTGCCTCATATTACGGTGGCTAATCGTACTCTCAGTTTGACTCATATTACGGTGGCTAATCGTACTCTCAGTTTGCCTCATATTACGGTGGCTAATCGTACTCTCAGTTTCCTGCCCAGTGGAGACACAATGGACGATGCGAAGGTATGAGACAAGGTTTTGGTATTCACGAGCTCAGCTAGGCTTTGACAGTGAACTGTTGACCTCAGTGATTACTAGCCTCTGTCTGGATAGATCTAATAGGTTACTTCGTGTTAATACCTGTCTTTTGCGCTAGTTGTACGGGGGTGAACCTCTATGATTCATTCATTAGTGTTGTTGATTCTCTTTATTGTAGTTATAATTGTTGGAGATGTTATTGATGCTGATGACGATGATTGTGCTGTTAGGGTTGCATTTCCGTTATTGCTGTTTTTGCCCTCCGCCTCCTCCTCCTCCTCCTCCTCCGTTACAACCCACCTGCACAGTAAATTCTTACCGCACAGCAATGATCAATGAGATATTAATCAATGCAACAAGCAATTCCATGGCACCGTGAATCACCCGTTCTGCACTTTGGCTACGCTCTCCAGGACTAGGATCTAGATCTAGTCAATACAGTTCCAGCGGCGGACGTGTTTTTTTTTTTTATTCGTCCACTCATTTGTCTTTATGATCTTCTTCCCTTGCTCCTGTCTTGGTCCAGATTTCGACACCTCTACAAAAACCAAGGGCCCGTAAAGCAGGCTGACATTGGTGACGAGGCTCTACCTGGGGTGAGCATCCTCAAGCCGCTAACTGGGGTGGATAAAAATCTCAAGGAGAACCTGGAGAGTTTCTTCACTCAAGACTATCCTCAGGTAGGTTCAATGTGGCACAATTAAAAAAAAGAACTCACAAAATTCGGTAAAAAAAAAAGGAAAAGACAAGAGAGAAGGGTCGTTGAGAAAGAGGGAAAGAAACAGAGAGACTGACACAGTTTGTTAAATGGTTTTCAATGGGAGATAGAAAAGCAAATAAAGGAAATTGTTAAAAAAAATTGTGAATTTGAGGAGAAGTGTGTTTGTATATATATATATATATATATATATATATATATATATATATATATATATATAAAGAGAGAGAGAGACAGAGAGAGACAGACAGACAGAGAGACAGAGACAGACAGACAGACAGACAGACAGACAGGCAGAGACAGAGACAGACAGACAGACAGACAGACAGACCGATTGATAGAAAGATAGTTGGTTAGAGAATTGCAATAATGGACTGAAAAATAGACGGATAAATAGACTCAAAATGCAAATACATTCTTTAACTGATTGTGGCAATCGTAAAATGGGAAAACAAAGAGTTAAAAAAAACTGTGGTAAAATGGTGCAACCAGCAACGAATTCAATATCGGCATTCAAGACAAACGGAGCCACAAATTACACAAAATGCGCAGAACAGCCAGATTTTCATAAAACACAACACAGTATTTTAATCGATTCCGAACAGCCTAAGCTGTACTGCTGTAGTTTCCTTCTTGTGCTGAAAGCCCAAGAAAAAGCAAAGTCGCCGTCCTTATCTACAACAAAATATTCAGCTTATCTTCTCCCAATGTTTGCTCCCAGAGCCATTGAAAGCTGCAGGCTGAGGCCCAGTTCTTTTTTCTTCCTTTTTTTTTTTTTAAACACGCTTTGTTCCTGTGATTTCCCTGTTCGAATTCATTTAGTTCGGCTGAGGACAGAAACTGCTTTTTTTTTTTTTTTTGAAAGCTAAGTTAAACATTCTGTGTGTTTTGGGGGATGGTTGTGTGTTGCGAAGGAAAATCAAAATATTTAATGTTCTTATCGCTGGTTTTCCATTATGTACCGGTAGCAAAAGGCCAGCCGGAGAGGCAGGTCTATAATAGTTGTACAACTGCCGAACAACTCACCTATAAAAACAAAACAAAAAAAAAACGGTAATGTGCTGTCTGAGAAAAGCACCACATATGACCGGTATTGCTTTGCCATAAATCTCCGACACTTTCCATGTAAGAACCGAAAACATAGATCTAATATCCTAAAAAAAGGTGTGTTTGTGAAGCTGTCTCAGCACCTATGCAAATAGTGTTCAGAGAAAAAGATACAGGCAAAGATATAGACATCAAACCCGAACTTATATCTCTTTCCTCTTCAGTTCGAGTTGCTGTTCAGTGTGCCAGACGACCATGACCCCGCCATCTTGGTGGTGAAAAGTTTAATAGAAAGCTATCCCAAAGTCGATGCGAAACTTTTTATAGGTAACACCTGGTTCACTTTCCTCTCATATTTATTCATTATTATCACCATCATCATCATCATCATCATCATCATCATCATCATCATCATCATCTTATCTTTGTTCTTGTTTTTGTTGCTTTTCTTCTTGTTCTTGTTCTTAGTCTTCTTGTTCTTGTTCTTGTTCTTGTTCTTGTTCTTGTTCTTGTTCTTCTTCTTCTTCTTCTTGTTCTTGTTCTTAGTCTTCTTGTTCTTGTTCTTGTTCTTGTTCTTGTTCTTGTTCTTGTTCTTCTTCTTCTTCTTCTTGCTGTTGTTGTTGCGTCCTTCAAAACTTTTTTTACAATTCAAAAGCTACTATTGCCCTCATTGTCATCATCATCCTTATCATCATCATCATCATCACCATCATCAGTATCATCATCATCCTTATCATCATCATCATCATCACCATCATCAGTATCATCATCATCCTTATCATCATCATCATCATCATCATCATCATCATCATTATCATCATCATCATTATCATTCACTGTGAAGGCCATTGTCGCCAATTTCTTAAATGCTTCAATGATCGATTTATATGAAAAAGCTTTCCAACAATTTTTCGAATGACTTTAGAACAAACATGTCTTCTGTGTGTCCAGGCGACAACTTAACTTAAATTACTGTCTTCTTTGATTCTATCCACACCAGGCGCTCAAGATGTTGTCTCAAACGGCAAGATCAACAACATGGTCAGACCTTACGAGGCTGCCAAATTCAACATCATCGTCATTTCAGACACAGGCATTAAAAGTGAGTCACCTTGAGTTGTTACTATTTTTAGTCATCTCTTGGTGTATTTGTGATCTTTAGTTGGACAGCAACAGTCTAGTAGAGCATGTTTTGTGGTGACGGTTGTAACAGCTGCTGGAAGCTTGTAGAATACTTTAAACATTTACTACACCAAGTTAACATGTTTTGTTCTTACTTATAAATCGTATTTCTTTTATCTCATAAGTCTATCTAAAGGTCTGGCAGTGTTTCCGCGTTGTTCACCCTCAGTTCTCTTTCTTTCTAATATCTCTTGCGGTTTGTCTGTCGGTCTGTCTGTGTATTTGTCTCTGTCTGTGTCTTTGTGTATGTGTCTCTCTCACGCTCTCTCTACCTTTCTCGATACCAGTTTATTTCTCGAAAAAAATAACAATGAAAGATCTAAAGCGTTTCCGACTTTTAACTTGATGGCTCTGTCTGTCAGAGTCATAACTTAGCATGTTGGTCAATTTTCTTTTCCTGACCTTTTACTTATCCTGCCCACCCGAGGACTTGTGACGTTTTACACAAGAGACAAAGCTTTGTCTGAAGAAGCCACGAACAAAGACCAGCAATTGAGTATCTAATCTAGCTTGTCCATCATCGTGTGACTCGTTGAAATTTAAACATCTTGGCTGCTCTAGAAACATTTTTCGCCAATGAACTCAAGATCCAGGCCTGCGCTCCTTAGGGTTGAAGAAGTCATGTATTTATTAGTCATAACCAAGAAACGTTCTGCTTTCTCTCTGTCTGGGAAGAACAAAGGCTTACACGCCTTCTTGTTTCGGTCAGAACAGGGAGACCGTCAAGTGCTTTTATCAGAAGATCCAAGTGACCTGCATTCAGCCTCGTTTTATCTTATTTTAAAAGATAGTTCAAGAAAAAGAAGGCGGGAAGAGTCAAAAAAAAAAGCTTAAGTGTGCTACATAGGAATGTTTGCTTTAAAATAGGTCTATCTTTGCACATTGTTTAAACATTATTTATCGAAAGCGATGGTGATCTGAAAAAAATTAATACGGAATAAGAATAGACTGGGTGTTTTTCTTTTTAGTATAATTTTGAAGATATTTTGCTAACTAGAAATTCGATTTGTATTATATTTGAAACTAATTTTGATTGGTCTTTTAAATTAAAGCTATTCTCCC
>JAWDGP010006459.1:355000-377500 GCA_033675545.1 Elysia crispata
CACAAGGAAAGTAGAAAATTTATCAGACCGATAAAAATTACCGTAATAGAACATAAATATCAATCTAAAATATCAGAGTTCCATATGAGAAGTCTGGCCAAGGTTTAGGGTGAACAACTTATAGATTCATTGCTACATTTTTTTTCCTTCTGAAAGCCCTGTATATGTGTCACAATACCTTCCTAGATTATCCAACAATGCTTGGTTATTTCAAACTTTCCCAGAGGTTACAAAGTTGTGTTATCCACACTGCCTGCCCTGCAGAACTCAGGAAACTGTCAAATCTCAGACTTCCATAAACGGCTTGTGAGGTAAGGAACCTTCGTCTCGCTCGATCAATCAGTTAGAACTGACTGACCAGCTGCAGTTTTCTTCTACATTTTGTTAAAGATAGCAACACAGTTTTTGTCAGTCGAGTGTTATTGTTAGACATTGTTTCTGGTATTTTCTCTTATTCTTTTTCTCCCCTTTTCTTGCTTCTCTGCCATCTTTTTCTCTGACAAAGTCTCTTAATTTTCTTTCATCTCTTTTTTTCAGTGTTAATCATTGTTGTTTTTTATTGTTTATATTTTCTTTTTCATCTATTAGCATCTCCTCTTTTCTCCTCGTCATATCTCTCTCTCTCTCTCTCTCTCTCTCTCTCTCTCTCTCTCTCTCTCTCTCTCTCTCTCTCTCTCTCTCTCTCTCTCTCTCTCTCTCTCTCTCTCTAAGACACACACACACACATTCTTTCAATGTAGCTGGCTAACTTAACCATAAAAAGCCAACAAAATGTATACGTACCATCGCCCAATATAGAAGTAGTTAAACCAACAATCAACGAAGAATGTTAGTCTGACCAAGTCGTTTCTGAGACTTGAGTGCCATCATGTGTTTTTTGTCAAGTTCAATTGGAAAGAATGAAACATATATACACTTTATGCACTTGCCCTATTTTATCTAAAAAAAAATAGGTAAAGAAAAAAAATTAGTGGATTAATCAGCACGTATTATTTAAAAAAAAAAAAACGAGCTTTAAGAGTTTATCTTTATCATTACGTACATTTGATAAACAATTGCTTTTGTTTTTAGCGCGTGTTTGTAGAAGAACAATAGAAATGTAAAAAAAAATATCACATAAACATGGTATTGTTAAATGATCAGCTCATGTTCACTTTCCTAGACGTGTTATTGCATAAGTTATCTGAACTAAGTTTGGTTACTGGTTAAATGAACTGCTTGAAGCGTACATTCAAAGAGAGGAGGGAAATCGTTCTTACTCTGATTTGTCAGGAAAATACAAGTAAAGTAACGACAGACTTTCTTACTACCCCTGCTATCGGTGTTTGTTAATTACCTTTCCCAGTTTCCTTTCTTTCTTTCTCTCTTTGTCTGTCTCTAGCTATTCTTTCTTCTAATCCCTTGTGATTCTTGCTTTCTTTCACAAAACCACACCATCGATTTTCTATTTCTGTATGGCATTTTTTTTTGTCATTCTGCGTTCCATCTATTCATATCTCGTTTTTTAACTTTTAATCATTCTCTTCCTTCTCTGTTCGTACTGTTAATCTTTCTTCCGAAGTTTCCATCTTCATATTCCCCATTAACATCCAAACACCCAAAAACACACATCAATAGTTCTCAAATTTCTCTCATTCACACCTGCATTTTCCTAAATGCATTTTATTTTATACGGGAAATTCCACCCGACTTCTATGAACATTTTTTTTTCTAAACCTTATCCCTAACTTTCAATCCCCAGATGGGCCAAGCTGCGGATGACTTCGCTGCCAACGTTAATTTTCCTGGAGCCCCTGGGGGAGAGTGTGATCCAGGGAGCTGCGGCGTCTATAGCGGCGAGCTACCTACTGGACATTTCACCTCTCGCCTTTTTCATTGGTCATCTGCTCGTGTGGTTCCTCAGTGATTATATTCTCATTAGAATTGTACAGGTGAGCTTCCTCAGTTTGGTGTTACTACTACTGATACTACTGCTACTACTGCTGCTGCTGCTGCTGCTGATACTACTACTACTACTACTACTACTACTACTACTACTACTACTACTACTACTACTACTACTACTACTACTATTACTACTATTGATGCTGCTGCTGCTGCTGACACTCCCACTGCTGCTGCTGCTGCTGCTACTACTACTACTACTACTACTACTACTACTACTACTACTACTACTACTACTACTACTACTACTACTACTGCTGCTGCTGCTGCTGCTGCTGCTACTACTACTACTACTACTACTACTACTACTACTACTACTACTACTACTACTACTACTACTACTACTACTACTTCTGCTGCTGCTGCTGCTGCTACTACTACCACCACTACTACTGTTACTACTGCTACTACTACTACTGCTACTACTACTACTACTACTACTACTACTACTACTACTACTACTACTACTACTACTACTACTACTACTACTTCTACCATTACCAATACTACTACTACTACTACTACTACTACTACTACTACTACTACTACTACTACTACTACTACTACTACTACTACTACTACTACTACTACTACTACTACTACTACTACTACTACTACTGCTGCTGCTGCTGCTGCTGCTGCTGCTATTCTTTTGGAACTCATTTTTAAGCCAATAGATAATGTCATATAATTATGTAAATCAACTTTAAACACTTAGAAACGACTCGCTGAAATGTGTGTAGGACGATACAAAGGCATTCAGGCTTTCTACCTTCGAGTAGAAGTTCAAAATTTTTCTAAACTAGGTATGAAACATTTCCAACTTTCACAGATTGACCAACCATTTTTTTCTGTTTTGCAACAGAATTCAGATATTAAAGTAACTAATAAAAACGCTGTAGAGGTCAATAAGTTTTAGTGAAGTCTCATCCACTCTGCCAAAAAAACGCAAAGCTTTTCCTAACACCCTTCCTTATCTCAATTTCATTCAAATTTATTCGAAAACTGTTTTATCATCCTTTCTTCATATTAAAGTTTTAATAATGCGAAATCTATTTATAGCAAACAACGAGTAAATTAACCGAGAAAACGCATTAATAAAAACAATTTATGTGTAGTCGACAAAATTCTTGTAAGTTTTGGCTTTTGATACCACAACCACTTCTTAATTGAAGTGTTCTGTTAATATATATATATATATATATATATATATATATATATATTGCACAACCTAGAACCAACTATTTCCTCTTGAATTTTTCAAAGACGTTATTTCTTCGGGGCAAAGCGGAAAACTGCGCTTCCCGAAATAGAACAATAATACTATAAAATGAATGAGTGCTTGAAGCCGCAGCTAGCACTTCGTTCATCCTGCTTCTTCCTTTCCGCTGCGACAACACCCGATGTATGAGTAGATAATCATAATAAAGTGAAACAAGAGTCAAATGTAGCAGTCAATTAAGGAATGGTATCAAAAGGGAATATGATTTAACACACCATTCAAAGACACATAAATTTCCAGTAGATACAGTCAGAGATAAATTTATAAAGAAAAAGAAAGGCAGATAAATAAATACATACACACATAGATACAGAAATGTGAATGGATGGATAGACTGGGAGATTGATAGACATGTAGATAGACTGATAGATTGATCGAGCTGTAGGACAAACCGCTTCGAAAATTACAAAAACCATGCTCGCTCAACATTTTCCTGGAGCACAAGTTTGTGATTCACTATTATACTATTACGAGTTGGGATCAGTTTGGAACTTTAAATGTAAACTTTTTGTCGAAATTTTTCAGGGGCGATTCTTAGCAACGAAAACTAACATGAAATGTTAGTTTGAAGTAATGTTTTGTTGTTGTTGTTGTTGTTGTTGTTGTTGTTGTTTTTGTTGCTGTTGTTGTTTAACAATGATTGTTTAGCACTTAGTAGCAAGTTATTTGTAGTGTGAGGGAGAGAGCTAGAGAGGGAGCGGGAGCACGGTAAGGGGTGACAAGGAGGAGGGGGCTGGGGAGGGAGGAGTCCGTTGAGGAGACCAGTTCGACGCAAAAGGAAGGTAAAAAAAAATTGTTCATCTGGTTTTCATTGTAACCTGTAGGGAGATGTATCTGCGTAGATTTACACTTCATCCTTCAAAAGTTGATCCTAATGAAACACACAGTGACGAATAAGGTCAAAGTCTGCTGCGAGCTGCGCGTCAAACAGGCGTTTCCATCTAGACAGGGGCGGATAGTGTAACGATATAGACAGTTGTTGACGTCAATCAATGTCTTCATTAAGGTCAAGTATGTCCTGGTGGCTGAGCTGTAACCTCTTGACCCCAAGCTAAGATCATCGTGATATTCAGTATTATTCACACTGTCTGGGTAAAAGTAACACTGGAAATTTTCTTGATGAAATGAGATCAACTGTCGTAAATAAGTTTGAACTGTGAGCTAGAAAATTCATTCACAACAATTTGTGTGTACACTGAATAATTACAGGCGGGTTTTATCTTGAAATCTATATTTCATTAATTTTTCTCGAATGCGCTTAATGCACACTATTTTCATCGCAGGGATACCACCTAGAACTTCAACGTCTGAGATAAAAGCCCTTGAAGTTCAATTTTCTCTCTAAACATGGACATTGATGACAATTTTTGATACATTAGATACATGAAATAATAACTCTAAAACTTGACAGCTACATTGTTTTAATGTCGTAAGTTTAAAAACCCTAATGAACAGCAAACGCATTATGTGTAGCTAGTGGAGCAGCTCTACAACGATACAGATTTCATTAAAACCCTCTGCTTTCATCACTTATACCCGGTACCACACACATGTTGTTTCTTTATCTGACTGACTAGAATTTAATCATGGCATGAGAAAGACCGATGGGCCAAGCGCAAAAGAGTTCATTATTCTTTTTTTTTTAGAAAAATACCATAGGTCGGACTAAATCATTTCCTAGTTTAATGCTTGATGGTCATGCTGACTTGATGCTGGAGTGATGTTACTGACAATAACAATAAAAATAGATTTCAAAGACGGACCGGCTGTAGGGCAGCGTCTCAGATTGATGACACTCAAACTGCATGTGAGAAAATGAACAGTAATAATTGATAACCCCCAGTAATAGCAGGCAGGAGATGATGCTTAAACACTTCCCTGACAACCATGTGAAAAGCGGACAAATTATAGCCAAGTGTTGCTGACATTGCGGAATGGTTGGAAAGATTTGCAAATCCGCGAATAAAGGAGAGATGGGAAAGGCGGAGAGAGGCGTGTTTTGTTTGTGTGTGTATGGGTTGGCCAACAAAATCAAATCAAAACTCGACAACGTACTACTAAGATTACGCAAGGCAAGAAATTATGAATTTTTTCGAAATTTCTACGAGCTCTGAGAAAGTCAGGAAAGGAAAAAATATTACACGTGAGGAGAGTGACAGGGACAAAAATAGACAAACGGTGAGGAAGAAAGAGAGAGAGAGAGAGAGAGAGAGAGAGAGAGAGAGAGAGAGAGAGAGAGAGAGAGAGAGAGAGAGAGAGAGAGAAGATTCACGGAAATGAGAGAGATGGATGAACTAGCGAAGTCATGTTGAAGAGAATTTGGAAAGCAATGTTACCCAGTTAGGGAAGCATAGCAACAGAGATAGATTTTTGTAGTATGTAAGGGACCCTCCAAAAATAAATCTTAGTTTTACTGTATAGCGATTTTTCAAATTAACGTAAGAAAAAACAAAAATATCTCGCAATACCGTTTTCTTTCGTGCAATCGACGACATATTTCTATTCTTTTTATATCATAGAGACAAAATTGAAATGTCACGTGTGACTAGCATGTTAGTCAATTGATAATCAATGCTCATGATCTGAACACCGATATGGAAGTCGCAGCTGTAAATGTTGTCTGACTTACGAAATCGTGATAACAGGGTTTTTTTTTTTCCTTTTGGCTTTGTCTCTTAACTTCTTTGTTTCGTTTCATTAAATTGATCTAAAGATGTTCACAGCACATTCCATTAATTTTTAGTTATCTCATGCCTTTTATCGCTCTCTCTCTCTTCTTCTGTCTCTCTTTCTCTCTCTCTCTCTCTCTCTCTCTCTCTCTCTCTCTCTCTCTCTCTCTCTCTCTCTCTCTCTCTCTCTCTCTCTCTCTCTCTCTCTCTCTCTCTCTCTCTCTCTCTCTCTCTCTCTCTCTCTCTCTCTCTCTCTCTCTCTCTCTCTCTCTCTCTCTTTCTCTATCTTTATGTATTTATTTATCTATCGATTACAATTTTTATTTCTCTCTTTCTCTCTAAACTTATCTCTCTTATTATCTATGCACAACCTTTCTTTGTTAATCTTTCTCTCTCTCTCTCTCTCTCTCTCTCTCTCTCTCTCTCTCTCTCTCTCTCTCTCTCTCTCTCTCTCTCTCTCTCTCTCTCTCTCTCTCTCTCTCTCTCTTTCTCTCTCTCTTGATTCGGATGTTTGTCTGTTGTTAAAGGTTAAGAAAAAGATAATGTGATTTTAATTAGTCAAAGATACCTGTAAATGAAATATGTTAAACAGAAGTGAAGATCCTAAAGATATTTTATTAATATAACAGAACACAAATTATATCATTTTGAAAGACAATGTTGTGAACCATATGTAACGACAATGGGTTTTTTTTTTCTTTCTACCCACTCAGAATGGACCCCTGCCCTTCTCAAAGTTTGAATTCCTGGCAGCCTGGCTCTTTCGTGAGACCATGGCTCCATACATTCTTCTCCAAGGTCACATGACACATCACGTGACGTGGCGAAATCGAAAGTACCGCGTCAAATGGGGCGGAGAGGTCGAGCGAATATCAGAGCCAGGCGATGAGCTGGAGGAAAAGGTGGAGAAATATCAGACCGACAGTGATAACGTCACAGTGCAACGGAGCAGCAAGAAAATGGTGGAAATATTGAACAGTGTCGCAGTAACAAGCTGAACGTGCCACTTATCTCCTTAGGATTTATCAAATTTACATTTTAACCGTGAAAGTGGGACACATGAAAATCACTTTTGCTATCATCCAAAGAAATCGACTGTGAAATTAAAAGAAGTTACTTTGTTTTAAGGGTGTGAGAGTACGATTACCCTGAGGTCTAAATTACAAAAGAGACATATTTAGATAAAAAGAAAAAGAGCAAAATGAGTGATAATTGGTGTGAAATCTACTTAACTTTTTATAGTATGTGCGGCAAGAGTAGATCAAGAAATGTGGAAACTGCCTGTGATCAGTATTGTCATAAATTCGAATAATTTTTTTTAATATTACCCAAACGATGATCTATAATTCATATTCTAATTCCTAGCTGCTAGTTCCTACAGATCTGATGAAAGGTTGATGCTCTCAACACCTCGTAACGTGGGACATACAGTGTGTGTTTATTCTACTCACTTTGAACTTACTCTATTCTGCTTCGCTGTGATTTAGGAAATATCGTGTGGAAACCCTGTTGTTTCCGTGTCGGCCTATACTGACAATTCAAAACCCACGGTTTTTGTTTGTTTCGTTTTTTTTTTTGTTACTTTAAGCGCTCCGAGTTTACTGCTACAATCGGAGTCTAAATTGGTGCCATTTCCTTCAGATCTATTGCTTGGAACTTGTCCTCCTTGATGAAAAGTTTTAGTTTATTCTATTAGCTACTGATGTCAACATCAGACTTTTTTACGGCCTGCAACTCCCATTTTCCATGAAGGTGTTGTGTACATACCTGTTGTTGTTATTATTACTCACGACCCATAAGGTCTTGGCTGCAATTGTTCATGAACTTTAAAATAAGCAACGGATTTCATGGTTATTTATTTCCAGTCGCATCTTCAAACATTCTGTTTTCATATATTCATTTTGAATGTGAATATTTACTTGACTTGCAGACGTATTTTTCATTACTTACTGACTCATTCAGGTATTTTATCACTGTTTCAACAAACCAAATTATTATTAAAGTGAAGATATCGTTCATTCAAACTAATTGATTTTATGATGCTCTTCTGCAGGATGGGAACCAAAACAATCATGTGATCGCTCCAAAGGATGTTTACATTGATTACATTGATTACAATCGAACTACGCATGCCATTTTTTTTCACCTGATCATCTGTTGAAATCGCAGAAACAACTTAAGTTCATTTGCTGCGAATCTACTATTCTAATGTACAGAGCTACGTAGTGACATTTCAAATAGTATTATAAATAAGAACTTCCATCTTTGCATATTGTGTATATAAGCCATATTTGTAGATGATGTAGATCATTCGGGAAGATAATGAGCATCGGCCCACTCAGTTTTCTTAAGCTTCATGGTTTCATTGCAGGAAAAATTAATGTTTTAACTGGAAACCTTTCCTCCACGATGAGTATGGGTAGATTGTAAATCACCATTGCCTTACAAAGACTTCGCTAGTAGCGGATCTTAAAAGCGCGAGATTTTTATGTTAACAGAAAGTATGGTTCTAGCTTCTCTGTCAACGTTTAAGACTTTACATAAATATATATATATATATATATATATATGTTTAATGTAATAAAATTTCTAGACAATTTTTTTTTTTTATGGGGGTGGGGGGGAAGGGCAAGGATCACTTTATGTATGCCTATCTAATTTACAGAGCTTGTGAACTGCAATCTTTAGGTTTCAGGGAAGAGACAAACGGAGAAAGAAATAGACTGAGAGATGCATAGATATAAGAAAAAAAAATATTGAAGAGAAAGGCGAAGCCGAAATAGCGTGCAAGCGGACTGCAGAGAGACAGGTGATAGGCAAACAGAATACCAAGTGTTTTAGACAGTTAGAGTAGGGTTTTTTACATGTTCCCACGTTTTTAATCCATTTTCCCTTATATTCATTTTAACTTATTTTGTAAATAATTGTTGTAAAAAAGACTAAATATTTTAAATCGCTAAAATGTATTTGTCATTAATAAGGGCTTTGTTTTTGTTTCTTTGGGTTTTGAATTATTTGGGTTTGCCCTTCAAAGCAACAGTGGTGTCTCGGTGATGGCTAGCTGTAGTGGACATTCAAACACAGTGTGAACATTTATAAAGAATCATCGAATCGTGACTATTTATTTTCAATCACTACTTTTATACTGCAAGGCAAATTCAAAGTCATTGTGGTTTTCTCATCGAATTGAGTCAAATCGATTTTTCCAGCATGCATTGGCCTAGCATACTTTTAGTTTTACTCCCCTCAAATTATCATTTGTTCAGGGAAGATAACTCTGTGAGAAATTGGTAGGGCTGGTGCTACATCATTTACACTCCTTACTTCTTTCTTTTTTTTTTTCAAAACTAAAACCATCAGGAGTATTATTACATTACTCATCGCAACTCAAGTATCATTCTCAAAGGACACTAACCATTAGCAGAAAATTAAAATTTTTGGGATACTTCTTTTACTTGATTATTTAGACCACCTATAAACGAACATTGTTTTAAGGCACCTGCCAACATGAACTTTCATCCTTTCTCTCAAAATGTTTATGGAAAATACTTTATTTATGAACTAATTGTATGCAATGTCTGACACAATAGTATTTTGCAATTGTTAAATAATGTAATATACAATTTTTTCCAACTGTTTTGTCTTTTGCTAAGCAGGCATTTTACTTCTGCCTATGACGTTTGTCAGGGTTCCTCTCTGCACAAACCGATGAAACCTCCTTATCCACACTAAGACGTTGAAACAATCCTTACCTCTGTATTTTAATATCCATCGAGTGATCGACATTTCTGCCTGTGTCTGAGCGCCACCCTCGGCCAGTTCGGAGCTGAGCTTGGCCGACTTGAGAGCCAAAACAGCCATACAGCTGCTCAAGATGCTATGACGTCACTAGCAAGGTTGTTGATATCTTGCGTTGCCTGAAATATTACCTGGATGCTAAAGTTTCCTTTTAATAGTTTCAAATGGTCTTTCTTTGTTTGTTTCATGGCGCCCTTAACACATTACAATAATTATGTACAGACATTTTAAACCTGTGATAGTTTCCAGTTTCTTGCAAATCAACCAACCTAAAACTGTATAATTTTTTTTTTACAGCTTCTCTTTTTTGAGATCAATGTCTTTTAATTGTTTATCAATCATGTTTCATTTTAAGCCCGCTGTCTATTCTCAAAATTTATTTGTTTGGTTTATAAAAAAAAACAGCAAATATATTCAGCAGTTATAAATATGTTTGCAGTTCCTTTAATTGAGATTATTTGTTTCAAACATTAATTTGTTTGCTAATGACAACTTTTAAGTTTTAGGTTACTACCATTTCATAGTTTGAACTGAATAGTCAATTTAATACAAATATCTCAAAGATGATCAAGAGCAGATTTCAATTATTTTTTTTCCGCGATCTTCTTAAATATCCTTTTTAAGAACATGTAACTGCAAATAAATTACAGGAAAAATTGATATCTCTGTGATTTATTTGCAGCTACATGTTCTTAAAAAGGATATTTAAGAAGATTGCGGGGAAAAAAATAACTTTTTTAAATATATTGCCTAATATCATCTAGTCATTTATTGTTTATGTTTAGCTTATAGAACTATTTTTGGTTGAGATTATTTTTTGTTGAATAAATCATTGTGAGATGCTTTCTTTCTAAACGTATTCTACATCAGTCTTCATTTTTATGAATGTTTTGTTCTCGCTATATTCTAATCGGCAGGATTATGATACATAGTCATTAAATTATGTTGAATTTTTGTTGAATAAATCATTGTGAGATGCTTTTTTCTAAACGTATTATGAATGTTCTGTTCTCGCTATATTCTAGTCCGCAGGATTATGATACATAGTCATTAAATTATGTTGATGTCGCCTGCATTGAGGTGGAATATTTAAGTTATGTGCATTTCAATTTTTTGTTTTGTTTTGTTTGTTTCTTGGTTTTTTTTTTTGTTTTTTTTTTTTTTGTTTTGTGGTAAAGATCAATATTCATTGTTGTTTATACAGCAGCTTTAGCATGCTGTTATTTAAGTATAATTTTATCCAAAACAAACCAATGCTATTGTGATAACGGTTAGATGACTAAGAACGAGCATGAAGCGCGGATGTGCCCTGCAAGGAACAAGGTTATATTAGTAACGCAAGAATATAATTCAGTACGATTAAATAGATTGATGTTAATCAGTTTCAGCATAATTTTCAACTTTGAGAGTTTAATAAACAAAAAAAAAAGGTTTATTCATTTTTAATTCATTCGATTTCTAATTGATTATCTTCACATGTTAAGCAGACTGTTCGCTTACATTGTTACAATAGATATTTTATGATCATGCTGCTAAAAACTACAGGAATAAAGTAGCACTACCAAAAACTTACAAAGACAACATCATGCGTTAAAGCATTTAGTCTAGCATATTCATATTTTGTTATTATTTCATCATTGATGTAATATTCTATCTGTAATTTTTTAGTTGATGCACAGGACAAAGAAAATACTTTTATAATTTCTGATGGGTTGATTGAAAATAAAGTTGCATAGGAAACTGGGGAAAAATTGTTTGGTTCATTCATTACGTTTGACAATTTTGACAAAAAATGTTTTTTTTTTTTTTTCTGTTTTTCAAATTTTGTTGTAATGTACTTGATCTTTGGGTAATGATAAAATTCTCTCTCTCTCTCTCTCTCTCTCTCTCTCTCTCTCTCTCTCTCTCTCTCTCTCTCTCTCTCTCTCTCTCTCTCTCTCTCTCTCTCTCTCTCTCTCTCTCTCTCTCTCTCTCTCTCTCTCTCTCTCTCTCTCTCTCTCTTTCTCTCTCTCTCTATCTCTCTCTCACTCTCTCTTTAACTCTCTCTCTATAACTCCAGTGCTCAGACAAGAACAAATTCAAGTGGGACAAGACATTGCAACTGGGGAATATTTGTATAACAAATTGGCTCTGTCGAAGTCTTTTAAATGCTTCTTTCTGCGAGACAAAACTCGAATTTTTAAGCAACTAGCATAGCGAGGCTAATGCATAAATTATAACCTTCAGACGGCTCACAAAATTATATACAAGCAGATAAACCGACGAAAAGCCGGACTTTAAGAACAGCTGGATTTATCTTTCTGAGCTTGCAGACAGAGTGGAGTCTCTTTCTGCGCACCTTGTCCCCGTCTGGTCCTAGTTTGTTGAGCGCAAGATTTGATTGCAAGAAATGCGTTGCGAGCGACATAGTAAACTCGCCAGCTTCTCTACTCCCCATTTAGGTGCAAGTCCCAGTCAACCCCCCAAAAAGTTTGTGCGTGAATTTCACTGCAGCAAAAAAACTCCGCGCACTTTCTGTCATCAAAACGCGTCTCGAAGTGTACATATCCGCTTGCACTACAGTTTAAAAGGTTGGGTGTAGCCGGGAGCAACGAAAATTGATTGCTACAATTTTTTTTTTTTTGGACCGCTTTTTGCCTACAATAAATAAAGGAAGTTGATTTCGTTTGAGTTAATACAAACATTTAAACATCAATAAAGAATCCCAACACTTTGCTCGAAAGTCACTATAATTAGTCTTATTGAAAGTATGTATAGTATAATTATGTTTGAATATTTTAAAGTTTATCATATATGATATATTATTGCCTTGAATTGATGCGCATTTAAAAAAAAAAACAATTTTAAACTCATTACTGAATGAATATACTTAAGATGACGAAATTTTCTATCTCCAAATTTGTTTTTTATTTTTACTTTAGAAGTATTAATGGACTCCTTCTTTTGCTGGTTTTCCTTTTTTTTTTTTTTTTTTTTTTGATTTAGTGTTACATGTTTGTATCAAGGATTTTGTCTTGTCACAATGATAATTTTTAAAAATTGTAGTTCTTTGTTGTGTCCATTATTTCAATGGGTTTATCAAAAGGTCTCTTGGTGAAAATGGTGAAGGTGTAATTCTAAACATTTTATCTCAACTGAAAGGTCCTGCTAAATTCAATGATGATATTCACCATATTTACCACGACGATGGAGAATTTTGTGAACCAAGTAACGGCGTCCATTCAGCCTTCGCTTGCTCGACCAATCTTTCATCATTCGCTGAAGTATGTCTCCGTCTATCTGGCACTGACAATGTACAGATCAACATTGAAAAGAGATCCCCTACTCTTCAGTTAATGGAACAAAAAGAAAGATAACTATAATTTTGTTTTCTTTAATAGACCTGAAATCAATGCAAGCAATGACTACCGGAAAATTTTGCTCAATCTTTTCATCGTACCGCCCTAGAAAGAAGCATTTGCTACAAAACTTTCAGTGCCTCGGAAGCGAAAAACAACAGCACAAGGTCGGAACGGCAATCAAACATACCTCGGTCATACCCGAAGAGAGCGGAGGACAAGCGACATCTTTGTCCTCCGCTTGAAACACCGGTGTCGTATGAAGACAATTTAAGGTAAGATCTACTACTACTACAACTACTACTACTACTACTACTACTACTACTACTACTACTACTACTACTACTACTACTACTACTACTACTACTACTACTGCTACTACTACTACTACTACTACTACTACTACTACTACTACTACTACTACTACTACTACTACTACTACTACTACTACTACTACTACTACTACCGCTACTGCTACTGCTGCTACTGCTAGGAAAACCACCAACACTCAATTATATCTTTTCAAAATAATATTAATTTGAATATGAAAAATCTGAAAGTCTTTTAAATAAAACACGCATAAAAAATTAAAAATATATGAAAAGAAGAATATTACAATACTCATCAAGAAAATATAAATACTACGAAAAAGAAGACTATTGCATTTACTGAGACTATCTTTTGTTGTCTTTTTCCTCCTCAGTATACTTTGTTTCCTAATCCAATAGACACTTTTACTCGTTTGCTTTTCTGCTACATCTATGACAGAGACTGCATTTCATATTGAGACTGTCGCTGTCCTTGATAGTATTACTGCTGCGGCTGATTTTGCTCCTATAAAATAAAATAGGAATAAAAAGTCAGAAAAAGCAGTAGTGGAAGAAAAGAAAAAGAAGAGGAAGAAGAAGAAGAAGAGGAGGAGGAGGAAGAAAAAGAAGAAGAAGAAGAAGAAGAAGAAGAAGAAGAAGAAGAAGAAGAAGAAGAAGAAGAAGAAGAAGAAGAAGAAGAAGAAGAAGAAGAAGAATATAAGAAAAATGATAAATTTTAGAAAATAGGGGGGGGGAGGTTTAACCGAAATATCCCCTTAAGGTTTTAAACATATGCTGCGTCATACATGATTGAAGATTTAAAAGAAGGGAAATAATTTCAAAACAAGGCTTGCAATCTAAGAAAATAAGAGTGACTTCTCTTGACACACGCGGAAAAAAATTAATGTATTTTTTTTAATTGGCTTTTTGTAGTATGACATGAAAAAATATGTAAAAAGATTACTACAACTACTAATGATATTACTGCCACGCATTATTTCCTTTCAAAATAGTTTTACTAATATATATATATATATATATATATATATATATATATATATATATATATATATATAATGTAATTGTATATGAAATTTTTAAAAAGCATTAAAATCAAAATATGAAGTATTTGTAAAAAAAAAAAAATTACAATACTCATAAGGAGAGGATAAATACTATTGATAAGCAGACTATTGCAGTTACTGAGACTCACTTTTGTTCCCTTTTTTCTTATTATTAGACTTTGCGAGTAATTCTGAAAGCCACCGTGACTGCATTTGGGTCTGAACTACATGTGTGAGAGGAGCTCCGTTTGTTACTGAGGCTACCACTGTGCTTGATAGTGTTGCTGCTGCATTCATGCTGCTAGAAAGAATTAGGAAATAAGAATCGGAGCTTTATTGACAAATAAATAATTATTTGTGAAATAAATAAAACATGTTTAATAATATAAATAATTACAATACTTATATTATGAATGAAAATTAAATAACTTACATTTATGATAATAATTATTTTTATTAATACTAAAACAAAAATATAATACTAATATTTAGATTTACTGATGAGTGTAGACATTTGTGGCCACACAGCCTCTCATTTTGTAAACTTATTAAATGATTTAGCAAGACAGTACGCAACATTTTTTTTTTTCAAGAAATTATTTTTGAATGTCATACAAAAAAGCCAAAAAAAAAAAAAAAAAAAAATATATATATATATATATATATATATATATATATATATATATATATATCTTGGCTTTAACCATGTCTCAAGATAAATCACTTCTTTTTTTGGCATATGGTGTAAGTCTGATTTTTAAATTTATTTAAAGTTTTCAATCATGTATGGCACCGCATTTACCACAACCCTCGGTTCTTTCCCTTGAGTCAACCGTCCGAATCGATTCGCAATTGGTTGGGATGACCTTTAACTTTACAAGCGACGTGGAAATTGGTTCTTTTGTTGTTGTTGTTGTTGTTGCTGCTGCTGCTGTTGTTGTTGTTGTTGTTGTTGTTGTTGTTGTTGTTGTTGTTGTAGTGGTTGTTATTGATTCATGTTTCCTGAGATGTGCAGCTAGATTGTCATGTAGAACCATTAATGTGGATGCAAAATGCGAGAGGCTGAACGGGTTGCGAGGAATGTTTGCCGTGCTTGATTTTCTGGTATCGGGTCGCCCTGTTAGTGTTGTCTGGGGGAGCACTAGTAAGGATGGGCGCTTGAGTCGAGAATCGTAGAATCGCCTGTTCCGGTTCTAATTGTCGAAAAGAACGGTAACCCTGAAAACATTTCTTTAAACGTGTAGGAACTTATGTCCACTATACCTTCTTCCTCCACATGGTACCAGTGATAAGGGAGGTCAAACCCGTTAACCTCCTTCCTTCCCTCTTCTCAGTCTTCTCCATGTCATTGCGCATGACGTATTCTCCGACTTGAAAATTCGATTCGATCCTACGGTTCTCATATTTGGCGATTCCGATTCTCTGAATCGATTTTTCTCTAGAGGGATCGACAGCTGATAACTTCAGAGTACCGCGAGACCGAAAAAGGAGATTCGGTTTAACGAAACGTCCGTAGTTTTAATCGTTTATTTTTAAAAGATTTTTTTTAAGCGAGCGCCATCGAAATAGCAAAGTCCTTGCGGAGGAACTCCTATTCATTGCTTTCATCATGAAAACAAATTTGATTTTAGCATGTATGTACAGATACACATACCGTCACTGAAACACATAGAGAGCCAGACAGACAGACAGACAGACATACAGACCGGACGACATTCAGAAACACAGGCAGACAACCAGAAATGTCCAAGTTACAAATATTTATTTTAATTTCTCTTTGTAGTCAGATGGTTCAGTTGGTAAACCCTTAACCTGTTGATATGATAAATGTTAATGTTGATTACTGAATTTCTAACTGGCCTCAGCGCAAAATATTGAACACATTACTATTACTTAATTTTGTTGTGTTTTGTTTTACCTGACCTTTCGGTGATTTCCTGAAGACTGACATTGCTGAGGTGTTAGAGCTTCAACAAACGACTCATGCAGTTTTCGCAAAGGAAAGTCCTCGCAGAACCAGACAGCCGCTCTTAGAACAACCTAGGGTTTTTTTTTTTCTTTTTTTTTTTGTAATCTGACAGAGAGACAGGCAGACGCATCAACAAAATCCACGCACAGTTTTTCTGTCAGGGTAGACTAAACAAAATGAGACAGGAAGAGTATGTGGAGGGACAGAAAGGGAGCAGAGGAGAAGGTATAAAGTGAGTCAGACAAACTTTTGGGGCCAGAATGATAGAGAAAGAGATTAGAGCAGTCATGCAAACGGATAGAGAGACAAAGACAATATGGAGACAAAAAAGAGTGACAAAGCTGAGAGCAGTATACACATGGCTGTTGATAGGTAAGAGCTATAGATGGCAATACGAACATGCAGAGAGAGAGAGAGGAGAGAGACAGAGAGACAGAGAGACAGAGAGAAAAGGAGAGGGAAGGAGAGATATTTTGAATGCAGTAGGTAGCGAACGTCACAATTTTGCCGAAACATGCAGGCTCCCGATACGAAACACCAAATTGACTAAAACAGCACGCAAATATACAACCACACAATCGGTTAGTAATAACATTATATATGTGATCAATGTTCCAGTATTTTCGAGCTGCGCTCGGAAAAAAATATGAGCAATTCTCATAGAAACATGGATAAGTTTAACCCTGCATTGTTACAAAATGCTCTCAACATTCAAGAGTATTTTTTGCCGAAATCCATTTTTTTTTTTTCATTTTTGTTTATCAGATTTGAGGCTTATATTGGCAGATCAAAATTCAGTATACTTTGTCATCCGTTATTTCACAAACTCACACTTGGTATTCTGTTTTTAAAAATCCTTCTTATTTCTTTTACTTTGGAGCCCTCGTCCACAAATAAATTCTAGATATCAAACTCTTGAAAAGCATCCATTCACTCGGCTTGTGTTAAAACTTTGAGATCTCACGCTGTAACAGAATCATTCCCTTTAAAATGAAGCCAAGCCAGACCTTTTCTCTTTTGGGGTGTCGGTGGTTATAAGTTAAAACGGACTCGCCCTGATATCCTCAGGAACATTCTCTCGAGGTTCGCTTATACACTGTCCTTGGGTGAGCTTGGAAATAAATTTCAGTTCTGCCCTACCCAGCACTGGCTCGCCAAGCAACCAAAACAAACCTCAGATCATAACGAGAAGAGAGTAATATCAATATTGAAAAAAAATTCTTAGCATGCCTCAGATGTTATGGTTTTTGTCTTTGGTATTCAAACGTTGAAATTGAAATGAATTATTCTTAGAATCATACAGGTCAGTTAGGGCACTGAAAAGACAGAATACAAAGTAGAGAGCGATTTTGTTTTGCTTTATTTGAAAATTCAAGATGTTGCAAGGACGGGCAAGATTAACTATTATTATTTTAAGTTTTTTCATCTGTCAACAGAGACATCTTATTTTATTTTTGCATAAAAACAATTTTAGCTAAAATCATGTTGTAAACCAGTTAGCAAGAAAGTTAGTGATATATTAGGTTGAAAAGATTGAGTTGAGGGAATAGAATTGAAAATCACTTTTATTCACTTTGATCAAGCTTAATCTCTATTGGCTGCAGGTTCAAGGCCCCGCCTTCTTGAGCCGCAGTCCACCAATAGCTCTCATCATGAGTGATCCGACACCAGGGGGTGGAGTTTGGGGCGGGTCAGTCTGAGGTGGCAGGTCGAGGCGTGGCGTGGTTCCGGCAGAAGCTACAGCCCTGCGCACGGGCATTGTGAGCTCTGTTTCGATCTGGTGCAGGAGCCTTAACTTGGAAGCCATTTGGTTCCTGAATTGATGGCTCAGTTGTTGACTGGGTTGGAAACACGCACAGACGAAATTTATATTGTCATTTGTACAAAATATGCGATGCAAGAAAAACTAGATTGTTTGCAATAATTAATAACAAAAATAAGTTAGATAGGTGTGCGTGTAAAAATACCCCCGTGATATTCAATTCTGAGTATACTCATGAGTTTTCGGTGAAAAAGAGTTACAACATTACATCGTATACACAATAAAATTGATTATTTTGATTTAACATAGGATAAATGGAGAAAAATTGAGCATAGTAAACAGACTTGGAGATCAGATATAGCCGAACGCTTCTGCTACTATATTCCTTTTATCACGAGATTAGACCAGTAATTTTGATAAGAGACCAAACAGGTATCTTTTAGCATACCGGCACTTTGACACTATACTTCAAAGTATCCTTTTCTATTTATCATCTCAAGTTAAAACTGTGCATTGAGCAACCACCACCACATGACATGTCCTACTCTATAAAGTCAATAATCACAAGTCCTGACCCGATTCCTGTTATTGTCAGAGCAAAGCTTAAATATAATGGGCGCGCAGGACTAGGGTTAATTAATATCGTCCTGGCTCATCCTGTCACAAGAGAAACCCGCGTACCCGATCTTCCATTTCAATGGAATATCCTAAACAAAATCTACTGTAAATGATTGATTCAATACGTGATGAACTGGATAAAGAAGCTTGTCAGCATAGATTGAATCAAAGTACACGGGTGTGATAGAGGGAAGTTTAAAATTTCATCCATACATAGTTCAGAAAGGGGAGGCAACCGTTTGTTGTGTCGTTCTGGGTGGTAAGGTTTTGGGTCTCTACTCTCAAAGTAAACAACTGCTATATTGTAGAAAGGCACTTTAAGGAGGCTATGGACATTGTCGGAATGGAAGGACAGCTGTCAGTGTAGAAGTATGATGTCACTTCCCTCAAGTAGCGTAGAATTTTGGTTCTAACATAATATATTATAATCCTTAACAGAAATTTGTATCCTTGGAGAACAGGAATTTGATTTAGCGTAGGAAGGTACCATTAGAGCTATTTAACACAATCGTCGTTTTCATAAGGAAAAAAAATGATCTAATTGGTTCAGAGAATGGTAAATTTGAGCTTCATAATCATCAGAACTGCAGCTATCTGGCACTTTATTTTCTGTTAAAAAATGCTGTACCACAAATCATCATGGCATACAACTTGGTGCGGATAGTTTAGAACTGTAGCGACCTGAAATTTTTTTCCCTGTTACAAAATGTGACCACAAATCATGATAACCTACATCTTGATGAGATCAGTGTAGAAACTCCTGATGAGGACCTGTCTGATGTCCTCCAGCCTGGTCTCCAGGCCCATCACGTGCTGGATGCTGGGAACGGGCACCACTGCAGATTTAGGGGGAAAAAATTGTTTGTAGGTGAATCAGAGAGTGTCCAGTCTTTATAAACCGTAGATCTCAGGCATCTCCAAAAAAAAAAAAAAAAAAAAACTGGGATGAGTTGTCATAATAATAAGATAAGTAATAATACCATGCCAGGGTCTCTTAGCATCTCTCGCTTTCTCTATCTCTCTCTCTCTCTCTCTCTCTCTCTCTCTCTCTCTCTCTCTCTCTCTCTCTCTCTCTCTCTCTCTCTCTCTCTCTCTCTCTCTCTCTCTCTCTCTCTCTCTCTAGATATATATATATATATATATATATATATATATATATATATATATATATATATATTTGTATACATGTGTCCCTCTGTTTTCCTTGTCATTTTCTCTTTCTTTTCCTCCCCTCCCCCATTCCCTTTTTTCCACCTATTTTCTGTACCTGTGAGTTTCTACTTTGACAGCTATAAAATGAAAGAGATCAGGAAACTAAGGGTCAAAGATTGGAGATATTATAAAATCGAAACATTGAACAAGGTCTACATTTTAAATCATGAAGATAGTTATTTAAATTAGTATAATAAAAAAAAATTAGCACCGTCAAAGTTGAAGGAATTTGTTTGTGTAATTTTTCTTTTTTTTTTAAGGGCAAGTTTTTTCATTGCATTGTCATTGCTTGAAACAAAACAAAAAATCGGCAATATTGTGCCAAGTTAAGTTCTATCTCCTATTTTCATTCTTATGAAGGCAACGTTTAAAATACAACGCAAGTACTGAACAGTCTTCTACGAGACAGTCAGTCTGAATATTAAAGTGAAAACAACTTACCAATTGGTCCGCGGTGAGAGTCGAACATTGCTCTGAGGTCTGAATGAGAAGAAAAATAAAATTATTAATTTCTTAGTCTCCATCAGGTTTTAAGATGCTGATCGATTTGAATCACACATCGATGTAGTGATTAGAGAGACCTAATCCACTCCGATGCGGTTATTACTGCTCGATTCTTTAACTTCCTGACCGACTTGTGTTTATTGCTTTCTTCATAAGCGCGAGCACCAGATAGCTCAGAGGAGCATTTAACTGATGATAATAATTCTTCGATCCCTAATTAAGTAATCTGGTGAATTGGCATCATTGAATGTAACGACAAAAAAATCCTTGATTTAACGGAAAACACAAACTCCGTGTAAATTTTTTCGAGAAACTTTGGCCACAATAAAGAGATTAAAGAACTTAACAAGTTTTTTTTAAAACCTAGCTGCGAGGCATGCGAGCTGATCCCACGTCAGGCGAGGTCAACTTGCGAGGGTACGGTTGTCAGTCTGTGCGCTGACAGGACTTCAAACCGGGCGCAGTATCATTATAGCTTCATCCTCCACATACATTTCTCAGACAAACTTAGGGAAATACAATTTCAACTGACAATCCATAAGTTGATATGAAACTAATGGGACATAAAAGGAATCGAATGACCACTTGATCATTGCCTCCGGTTAAGATTTCCCTGAAAAAAATTTAGGATATATATATGTATGTATATGAGACTTTATCAAGATATATATATATATATATATATATATATATATATGTATATATATATATATATATATATATATATATGTATGTATGTATGTATGTATGCATATGAGATTTTATCAAGAGTTCTAGGAAATAATGGGGACCGTTGGTATAAGGAACCAAAACCAAGAATGAGACTGGCACAGTCGACTTATAAGTCAGTGGGGAAATGTAGGGGAAGAAAAGGAGACGAATTAAAAGTCATCAGTGCTATGCTGGGTCAGAGGGATATGAGATAATTCGTGAGATGGCGCTGTTGTTGATGGGCGAGATATTGATCTCCTTGATTTACAGATTTATTCAAGGATGTAGACAGGGCCTCTTACTGGTACATAAAATGTGAAAGATTTGCAGGCACCAATATTTATCAGTTACAGTTGGGTGTAAAAATCCCGTTACTAGGGCGTATAGGTTCATGACATAAATAGCTAGATGAGCGTCCACTTGAATAATGGAATAAGCTACGGACATGCAATTATTTTAGTCTATTATATGGGTACAGTTTCAAAGCTAATATTTGAAAGGCGCATCGAACATAGAGTGTTTTAAAGCTTAGGCTTCTAGAAGCCATTCTCTTCTCTTGGTTTAGTATTCATTTAGCTATGAGGTTTTAGTAATGGCTCGTAAAGATTTGACGCACAATGAAAATCTACAGCTTGATAAAGTGAGCTCAGTTGAGAGCGCAAGAGGTTTTTTTTTTTTTTAACTTTGATATAAGTACATGTAGTACAGTAAGCCGGTATGTGTCCTCAACATTTTCATTGCTGTGATCAGGTCCCTAACAAGAGTGTTATATCTTCCATTAACCAACAGTGCTGGCGCGCTCTCGGAACAACCACCGGTAAACAGTGATGCTCCTTACTTATACTAGGATCTCTTTTGAGTCTCCTTCTACAGTATATCAATATTTCAAGATTCTGTCTCTGTTTCTGTCGTTTGTGTCTGTTAACTTTCAAAATACTACAAAGAATCTTCCTGTATAGAAGTATATGTACATCATGTCTATCCTGAGGTTTCTTCTTACCTTCTATTTCCTTGTAAATTCGATTGTCCCGCGGATCAGAGGGGACCAGAGAGTCTCCGCTGCCTGTGTTGGGTGGTAAAAACGGTTGAACTCTGGGATCTCGCTCAGGTTCCAAGTCTTGCATTCTTGGATCTTGCATTACTGAGAAAGGAACTGTCTGTCCTCTTTGTTCACTGTGACCTTGCATTGCTGCGAAATGGTTTGTTCTTGGATCTTGTATCGATGCGAAAGGGTTCACAGATTTCGGATATGGCACTGCTGCAAGATGATTCAAAGATTGCATAGTGGCGTCTGGTGCGAAGTTAGCAGGGACAAATGGCA
>JAWDGP010006459.1:382500-390000 GCA_033675545.1 Elysia crispata
TTCTGACCTGCTATACCTTGTGAAGGTTGTGGAGCGCTCATCATACCCATGGCAGGCATTCCTTTAATTCCCCCCTGCCCTCCGAGAGGCATCATTGGGGGCATTCCTTTCATTCCTCCCTGTCCTCCGAGAGGCATCATTGGGGGCATTCCTTTCATTCCTCCCTGTCCTCCGAGAGGCATCATTGGGGGCATTCCTTTCATTCCTCCCTGTCCTCCGAGAGGCATCATTGGGGGCATTCCTTTCATTCCTCCCTGTCCTCCAAGGGGCATCATACGAGGCATTCCTTTCATTCCTCCCTGTCTTCCGAGAGGCATTTTCGGAGACTTTTGTTTCATTGCTTTTGGTTTCTTGGAAGGCATTATGGGGGAGGTTCCTTTCAGCTCTTTTGGATCTATGCCGAGATCTGTGGAAGCGATGTTTTTACCTGTTTCCTTTTGGGAGGGCATTGTTGGAGGGATTTCTGTCACGTCCGTAGGCGGTATTTCCTCTAAACCTTCAGACTCGTCTAGCTTCGTCGGCGGTAAGTCCATCATCGGGGGCTTTTGGGGTGGCAGCAATCCTGGCCTAAGGATCGGGATTTTCCCTTCCTCAGCTTGTGGCTCCGTTTCTAAAGAAAATCCCAGATCTTTTATATCGATATAAAGATTAATTGAAAATAAAAGCAAAGAAACATATCGTCGCAGTTTTAAGACGTTAAGCGTCAAAGAGTTACGTAAGTTCTTAAATTACATTTGCATTGTGAAAGTATTGTCGAGATTGCACAATAAGCTTTGGTTTGTTTGTCCTTGAGGTTTATTGTGAGTGGCTGATTGGTCTCTTTTTATTCACTTATACTAAGAAAGGTGCAAATGAAAGTTAAACTTTCATTACATTAGAAAATTAATCAGTAGTAAAATGTCGGAAATCTTCAGTGAGTAAGGGAAAATTTTCAAGTTATAGAAGAAGAGATTGTGAAAGAAAGTTTGTGTGTTGTGTGAGTGGGAGAGTGCGGGGGTACAGAGAGAGAGAGAGAGAGAGAGAGAGAGAGAGAGAGAGAGAGAGAGAGAGAGAGATGAGCGGTTAAGCAATATAACATAAAAAATGGAGCGAGACAGGTTGTAGCAAGACGGAGAGAATAAATAGACAGGTTGAGAGAGAAGGGAAAACTAAGCTTACAAAATGTAGGGGATACCAAAACAATTTACCTTGCTGAGGGACTGGTGTAACATTTTGGTTCGTGGCAACGTCACCAGCGGATGGGCGGGCTGGAAGAAATGATATGTTTGATGAATTTAGTTTTAAAAAAATATTTCAAAACTGGTTCAGATTCGAATCTAAATACTCTGCTAGAAAATTCAAGTCCTTGGCTATTTTGTCATGATAAAGGTGGCGTTTGCAGGTCTTATTTTCATCCGCTGGATTGTACGATGTATGAATTTATCTTGGGGGAAGCTGATTTCATCAATAAAATTGATCTTAGGGGTTTACGGCATGGAGGATAAGAAGATAAAGTAAAAATCAAATAGATGGATGGAATTAATGAAGTCAGAATGCATAACATGGACAGACTTTTAGTGTATGGGCCATCAACGAAACACAGTTCTGCCTTAACATGGCAAAGATTTGATTTAAGTGCAATCTCAATGGTTCCCAAGTTCTTCCCATGCCAGCACACATCAGATTAGAATATTTACTTAACAAACTTATCAGAGATCTTACTCGCAAGGACTATGTAGCTTAAAACGGGAATTTAAAGGCTTAGATAACAATATTTATTAAGAATTTGCCGTGATTAAACCAGGAGGCAAATTTTTCAGTAACTTCTTCTTATATAACAGTAGATTCCTATTTTTCATCGTTTGTTCTGTCTCATTATCTGATAAATTCCATAGAGAAAGACTTCAATTTTGTCACTTTTTCAACTTTCTTAACAAAATTTCTTCTTTTGTGCCATTCAATAGCATAATCAGTTGGACTCTCACTCCCCGGCTATGCTGTCCTGACAAACTTATTGTGTGACGACCCTTCCTCGGATCCACAAGTCTCTTGGGAGAGTTGCTTGAGGGGAAAACACTTTGAAACGGTAAGTGAATTGATTTGGTACAATTGTTGTTTGTATATCTCTTCATCTCACCATGGCTTTTTTTTTTAGTTATGTATGTTTCCATATCGTGATCGCTTCTCTCGCTGCTAGGATGTTGACCACAAGTTGCAGTGCCCTCCGCTAAACTCCTCAGTTTTCGGGCTCAGTTGAGATCATCATGTTTTATGTAAATAGATACAGTCTGCCCACTCATTCATGATCTTTGTCAGCTTCCAATGGGAAGTTCATGGCGTCACTCGGAAGATCCAAAACACGGGCGTCGATGACTTAGCTCGAGTCTCTGATTTTAAAACTCCATTAACATTGAAAACCTTGACTTTGATCCTTAACGCAACCAGTGGTTCTTAAGATCTCCATGTTGGAGAGTTCATGACGCGCATCCAAAGAGCGGGCCGCAGTAGATTCGCTCATTGTTAAGCAATGGTTACTAAAGTGTTTTCGCTCCTACAAAGTTATTACTAAAAAATTTCAGGTCATTCTTACCTAGTTTGTGAGGACTTTCGGCGCCGTTCTCCTCCGTTATCTTGTCTTAGGAAGAACAAAAATAGCAGTACTGCATAAGTTAAACGGACATGGGTTTCTCTCCTAAACAGGGATGAGTGACAAGTTAATGTTATAGGTAGTTAGGCACCCATGTTGTATCATTTTCCTAGTAGACTACAAAAAGATAGTGGTAGGCTCTGCAGCATTATCAGATATTTGGACTGCAACATACAAACTGAGCTGAGAGACAAGTATAACGATAAATAGATAGTTAAAGGGATATTAATAAATATATAGATATATAAATATGTAGATAGATGAATTGATATATATATATATATATATCCATGTATTTATGTGTGTGGGTGGGTGTGTATATGAACGTTTATAATGGTAAGACAGGGGCAAATTGGAGAGCAAGATTTCTTTCGAATTCTTGCAAGCTCGTTTCTACTTTTCTACAATTTCCTTGTTAAGAAGTGAAACTAAAATCTTGGCAACGAAGTAAAAAGATTAATCTGACGCTATGAAAGTGTGATTTAAAACCATTTTAAATCAACAGTAATTGATACTTACAACCTATTCGTAACTTTAAATTAATTTTCTTTTAAATTTTGTGTATAAATATATAATAAAATGGAAGCATCAAACGTAAAACAAGGCTATAAAAGCGCGTGTAAGTGTGTAGATTATACGGGGTTTGCGTTCTTCATGCACGCGTGTAAGGTTTGTGCAACTAAAGCAATTTATTAGTCATAATTATTATAGGCCTATCTATCGCGTGTAAAACACACGCCTATCAACTGTGACTACCTTCTACCAGGAAGTTGGAATATGACGAACTCAGAGGCCCAGGAAATCTTTTATAAGAAGGGCTAATCCTCTGATACATCGATCGGAAAAGCCAGAAATTGTCAACGCCTGAGGGAATCAGGGAGAGGGCGACGAGTTGTAAGTTTGGTTAGACATGCTCAGAGGGGAGGTTTATACTGATCGGGAAGGTGGGGGTGAGAGAGAGAATGGGGGGGCGAGATTTCAATGTCGCCAAGAAGTCGGCAAGATTTTTTTACAATGAAGGCAACATTGTTTATATAGATAGTACGTTAAAACTATTGTAAATAGTAGGATTTGGATATTTATTGAAAGTCCATTTTACTTGCTTTTATTTTAATCTCCAAAACAATTCATTCCCCGCAAGAGTTTTGATTGTGGAGACTTAGCACTCAAGCCGTCCGAAAAAAATTAACCTTTTTTTTTTTTAAATTTACAAGCGTTCTTAAAAATTCGACTCAATGATCACTTCCCCAAATATCGACATTCCGGAACGAATTTCTTGGGCCATAAAACTGAAAAAAATGTCACGTAGAGTTGATTCCATGAACATCACACTAGCGGTAGAGCTAATGCACAAACTTTGTCGCGCCCGCCATCCTGATTTTAGATAGCATTTTAATTCGCATATATCAAACCCTTTCCGAACTCGCCGCCATCTTGTTAGGAAATGAGGAAAAGTTGAATTATTCATTACATTCCAGGCGACATTTTTAGATCGAATCAAATCAGACAGAGGGGAGAAATTAATAGCATGTGGCTTTTTTTTTTTACGAAAAACTATGAATTCTTCTTCTTCTTCTTCTTCTTCTTCTTCTTCTTCTTCTTCTTCTTCTTCTTCTTCTTCTTCTTCTTCTTCTTCTTCTTCTTCTTCTTCTTCTTCTTCTTCTTCTTCTTCTTCTTCTTCTTCTTCTTCTTCTTCTTCTTCTTCTTCTTCTTCTTCTTCTTCTTCTTCTTCTTCTTCTTCTTCTTCTTCTACTCCTCCTCCTCCTCCTCCTCCTCCTCCTCCTCCTCCTCCTCCTCCTCCTCCTCCTCCTCCTCCTCCTCCTCCTCCTCCTCCTCCTCCTTCTTCTTCTTCTTCTTCTTCTTCTTCTTCTTCTTCTTCTTCTTCTTCTTCTTCTTCTTCTTCTTCTTCTTCTTCTTCTTCTTCTTCTTCTTCTTCTTCTTCTTCTTCCTATTATTATTATTATTATTATTATTATTATTATTATTATTATCTTGAAAAGGAAATAGGTTTCTTTTATTTTATTAAAAATGTTGCTGAAAGGATTGGGCACAAGACACTGAGAAATGTTCCTAAATCCTTAAGTAAATCTTATTCTCCTACCATTTGGTAAGAACATTAGATAATTATGTACAATTCAATTTGATATCAGATACGTTTTTAACATTTTCTTATCAAAGAGGCTTAATTAAAAGGGCAGTCAGGAATTTCCCAAAGGCGTTGCACCGTTAGGAATTTTTTACCTTCTAATAAGCTTTTAAAAGGAGAACTTTAGTAAGGATTTAGCTGACTTTCTATATTAGCAAATAACTTCAAAATGCTAACTAATCAGAAGAAGAGTGCAAAGCTAACGGCTGAAAACTTTGTAATAAGAATTAAAATTATAGGTAGCTAAGTTTGTAAAATCCTAATTCTTTTAAATGTCCATTATCATGGAGTTTTAGAAAATGCGCAATTCCAAGGCTGTGCATATTTGGATTTTTTTTTTTTTTTTTTTTTGTGGAATTTATAGTTTTTTAATAAGTTTTTAAAAGGATCTTGAGACAGATTCAAAATAAGTTGATTCCCACTATTGACAAAAAAAATCGATCGGATTCGAAAGATTTGTGAGAGACATAGCACACAAAAAAAATATGATCTTTTAGAAAATTAAATATCTCTTCTTCATTGAAACTGTAGTTAATGACATAGTTCTAGATGAAAAATAGTGAGCAAAAAATTCACTGTTGGAGATGTTCATATGATATACAAATCAAAGTAGTTTCGTCAATGTAATTATATTTTTTTTAATCAAACAAAACAGTTTTATTTAACTAACATGGAATAAAAATTCTGCGACCAATCAGAAAAAGAGCAAAATTGGATCTCTTGACAGAATCCTAGCAGTTGGAATATCAATATCATAATCTTGGCCTCTAAATAAAAATGGAGAATCGAATGGATTATTTTTAAAGGTTTTTGGGTTCCATGTCTTTCCTTTCTATTTAATCCAATTCGTTTCATACCTTAATCGCTTTATTAGAGATATTTTTTTTAAGATTTAAACCCACATCACCTACCTACTGAGGAAAATTATATAGAATACGTTAATAAAGAATAATGAAGAAATAAATGAATGAAAAAAACAATGAAATGTTAAAGGAAAGCTATTCCGCGTATTTTTTCAGTAATAACTTATATCTACATTTCAAAAAAATCGCGAGGAACATAAATCATATACATCAATATGTAAATACATTAGTAGTCAAATTTTCCTGTAATTTTAAGGGACTTTTAATTCGTCTAGCTATTGATTTGTCAAAAAAAAACAAAAAAAAAACGTCATGGCAACGCTTTGGTACTATGCAAGTCTCACACACATTAACATTTCAAACGCTATCAAACTATTGGTCTGACCAAAATTAGGCGTTCTTGGTTCAGTTCTGATGGCCTCTAAAAGGCCGTCGAGGTTTTTTATGACGCAATCAAAGAATAAAACAAATAAACCCAAGGAGACCTACCTGATGCCTCCCGCTTCAAGAGACGAGGAAGAGCACAGACTGACCCAGACAGGAGACACAGACTCACAACAAAAACAGCCCTCATCTGCGAGATGAAGAAAAGATTCAGACCAATTGAATTTTAAAACGAATTATTTTTAAAAAACCCGCTTATGCTATAATTATAATATTAAATGCATCACATAGTAAAGGTGTTATCTGGGACAGTTTTTAGGATCTATTAAGATTAACATGTGCTAAGGTATCTTCATAACTATTTCATTATGATTTTATTTTTATTGCTGTTACTGTTAACACCATTCTTATCTTTTTTTTACTGCTATTAATATAATCGTAATAACATCAACTCCGTTTTCATTTTCTTTGAGAGTAGTAATATTTATACTGTTTATTATTGTGTTTGCCAAGTTTAAGTAATGTGGGTTTTTTTTAATTGTTTTCGGTAATTAAAATTTTCAGTGTTTTAATTCTTGAATTTCCCTTCCTTGCAATAATCATGATAACTTTTATTATTATTATTATTATTATTATTATTATTATTATTATTATTATTATTATTATTATTATTATTATTATTATTATTATTATTATTATTATTATTATTATTTTACTATAGTTGTTTTTGTGTTTTCTGTTGCTTTTGTTATTTTTTTTTACGGATGCTGAATCTATTGTGATACAAGCACTATCTAAATCATGAATATAATTATTATGATGCTAATTTCAAACATTTGCGACCAGTAAAAATTAAATGTTCACACATTGACCATACCTTGAAAGCTCAACTGACGGCTGTGACGAGCAGGCTGGGTCATGAATTTTGCGACACATTTTAACGGTTTACTTTTGTCACGTGACCTCCACCTGCAGTCTGCCCGGCGGAAGCCATCAGCTATCAATCATCCGCACACGTCTGCCGCAAATCATGTATATTTCTTTTGCTTCTGATGATCGTGCAGTATTCAAGGTAGCAAACGCTCTGGGCTGGCCTGTTCATTTAAATGGTATAAACCATTGATTTCTAGCGTGTTTTTATAATTACGTTTGGTAATAGGAAAAACATCAGCGTTCTTAGACGCTGAAGACTTCCAGATCAGTCGTATCCAGACATGGCTTTCGTTGTTTTTTGTTGTTTTTTTTTAATCAGAAGAGTCCCAACTGCTTTCTTAAGCTATCTAAGACCCACCTCCATCAAGAGAGGGACGTGGTCTGTGTACAAGCTCTAACTCCTAGCCATGCAGCTACCCTCTAGGTATCGGGGGTTTACAGCAGGGAAACGGTTCTCCTTCGTTAAGGACAGGATAGTAAAGTCAATTTAACAGCGGAGGTTTCATCTTTTGAAACCGAAAATCGGTGACTTCAGGCATACCTAAAAG
>JAWDGP010006459.1:392500-405000 GCA_033675545.1 Elysia crispata
AATGAAGAAAAGAAGATTTAACATTTATCATACAGAAAGTTTTAAAAACTGTAGTACTATTGGTTATATCGACAGTGAGGTTAAATGAGAGAGTCGTGAGGCAAGCTATCGGTATTGGGAAGTATTATAACTGTGCTATATGTTAGTTTAAACTCTTTGTGAAGGAATTAAATGTCTTGAGATTTCCATCTATTCAAACTTTCAATGACGGAGGCATTAAACTTTCATAGAATTCAAAATCTCTTTTCGTTTTTTTTTTAATTTCATTATATCACACTTGTAGAAAGAAATAACTGGAGTGGCAGCCGAGATTGCTGCCTTGTCTTGATGTAATAAACTTTCAAGAGCTATTGATTTTTTTCGCGAATTCTAGATTATTAGGTTTTGTTTTTTTTTTTCTTTACTCCTAGTGAGTAAAATGCAGAGCATCAATAGTTTTTAAGTTTTAGAAATTCAAGAAGAAAATGTGTCGAGTTATGCACGTACTATATAAAAATAAAAACAGATATGTCATAATTTAGAAATAATATTTAACAAAGCATTAGTATTAGATCAACTAAAATGCCTCTTTATTGGCAAAAAAAAAACTATTCCACCATAGTCTATAATTATAGATACAGGACTATTGATTTTAACATAGTTAGAGACCGTTTGATGATTTTGTGAAGTTTACTTAACCTTCACCGCCCTCGCCATGAAACCAGCAACGAGTTGCTAGGACCATTATCGTGTCCACACACTTCATGATCCATTTTTTCTTCCTCTTGTTTGTACTACCTAATTTGAATTATAAAACATCATTAAAGTAATACAAGTCACGCTGGAGCTAACCGTGAGTAGACCTTTTTGGAAGGAACTTTAAAAATATTTCTCGGTAGCGAGAGTTGAAGTGATAATAAACGAAGATATTGACCGACGCGTTCAGATAGCCAAATGTGTTACTGATGTGGATAGCAAAACCGTATGCGTATCTTTTCTTTCTTCCGTGAGCAAATACTGAATCCAATAAGCGAATCGTAGAGGCTAATTGAAAAGGCAGTTGAGAGACTATAAAGATAACACAAATCAGTATGACAGATTGTATAATCTGCAGATCTTTTGCAGACAAACCGTTGGATGCTTTCTCATTTTTGTTTGTTGTTCTATTTTTGTCAATTTGAAAATTGGAGTTGTCGTTTTCTGTCGATCCGACGTTATTCGGATTCTGTAAAGATCGTCGAAATCTGGATGCAGCTAGAAGCTTTGATATGAGAATGGTGACACAGGCTACCGCGGTGAAGTAGGCAATCCATGGTACAATATTCCTGTTTATGATATCGTTCACTTTGTAGATTTCTCTGAAGTTGGCCGTTGCCCGAACAGACAAGTAGGTCGAGTTTGTCAGAGGATTCACCCTCCACGTGAACCTGAAAATGCTCAAGACGGGAGCTCGAAGTGCTAGTGCTACGAGAAACAATACGACCAGTATTACGACGGTTCTGGATGTCGTAAACATTGACTTAAACCGAAGAGGTCTCGCAACACAGAAACATCGAACAAGCGCCAGGAACACCGATATAAATGATGAGTAGTCGTAGAAGACGTACGCATACCAATAGAAAATGAGTTCCATAATCTCTGGATCAAAAGGCCAATTATGTTCAGGATGATTTTTCCATATATATCTCGCGACGGTAAATGGACTTTTGAGCATCAAGTTCAGTAGATCTGAGAGAGACAAGAACAGTAGAGTCACAGTAACAGTGTCTCTGAAGCCAATCTTAGTAAACACGATAATGTTAATTGTGTTTGAGACCAGGCCGAAGACCAAAATAGACAGCCATACATGGTACAAAAATAAATAGAGAAAATTTAGTTCTTCCTGGAAAAAAGGAGGTTCAAGCAACAAATTGTTTGTCACATTCGCCATTGTGAAAAGTCAAGGGAAGGAGCGACAGATCAAGCTTGCAATATCTCACACGTTGGAGTCCGATCCGTCAATGGCGTCCCTGAAAAAAAAACCTGAGAAATAAAGAGAAATGTTTGGAAATGAGTAAAGACCACATCTTTCAATGTAAGATTTGATGGCACCATCAATCTTAAAGTCTCCTCACTATAGTAAGACCTTCAGGCGTTGCAGGGGTTGCTGGACTTCTTGCTAGAACTGGCTGTAGAAAGAAGACATTCTATCAGTATCCTTGGGCTGACAATTCGACAACCAGGTATCGATCATTCCTGCCTGTGTCAGGACTGAAGCTCACAAATTCACTCACCATGTGATTTAAATTCTCGTTAAATTGTTCTAACTATGAAAGTAACTGGATTTTGAGAAGTAAATTGACATAAACTTAGGCAGAACTCCGCGTGGAGTTAAAACTAAAGTTGAGGTTAAAAGTCTTATTTATATTTCAAAACTTCCACATTCGACCACAAGATAGATGGGCTTAGCTTCTAGTATGCAGGGCAAATTTATTCAATTTTGCTTTATTCAAAGCAAAACTAAAGTAAATACTAGAAACTTCGTCTCGCTAGAGAACATTCGTTTTTTATTATACCTCAGTATTTGACAACTTTGAAATGTTTTATAAAAAGCGGAAAAAAACCGAAATGTCGTTGAGAATCTTTCAGAAAACATGATCACTTCTTTTATGATTTAGTCTGATTTTCATGTATTTGATTGGTAAACCGTAGAAAATGCTATAACACGGGAAAAAGGGTTCCTTCTTTATGTTTTCTGTACCACCCAATTTTAGTCTGAAAATTAAAAAAAATCGTTTACTTGTCAATGCACAATGTGGTACGAAAAGATTCCTAAGTTATGATTTAAGTTTTTGTCAGCACATGAAGCTAATGGGCTTATACTGTTTACAAGCACAAACGCTACTACCAATACTCAGAGGTGCGCAAATTCAATTTAGTATAACTAAGTGTGAAGTCACAATGGAGAACTAGATAGAACTATATCAGGGTGCGTTCATTTTATATACAAGCTGAAAAACCTGTTTTACAACTGATCCTGGTGTCAATTTGCCGAAGCTGGGGTGAGTGTGTGTATTTCAATAGGTTTATAAAATTTAAAAAAAAAATGGCCTGGATATCTCTCCTTTTTACTTTCATGATCCAGATAAAATTATATGCCTCCACCTATCCATCTTTACCTAGAATAGAGATATCTCGATAGTTATAGATCTAGATCACCCTAGAGATCCAAATCTAGATCTAATATTCTAACTGAGAGTAAGCTAACCTCATAGATCTAGTTTCGATAGTTCTAATTATTTCAACCACCTTGGGATTTAAAAATCAAAAGAAACGTTGTGTTTGTTTCGCGTGAAAAACAATCACATATTTGTACGGCTAATAAAACAGTCTACCTAGTTCAATGGTTTGTCTCGCATGCTTTATAGGAATCATATAAGATTTTGAAATGTTTTTTAAATTCGATTCGTAAAACAATTTGGGGTTTAAAAATATGCCCACTAAAATCGCGTGATCTTGAGTAGCTTTTCCATAAAATATTTTTTTTTTCATTTAATTGGCGGCCCACAAAATTCTGATGACCCTTTACACGTTTCAGGTTACGATCTTTATATTAAGAAAGTGTGATTCTGGGAAAACTGGTACCCATTTTCATTATCTATATCATTCACGGCGCCTAGCAGGCCTTTAGAATGACTTTACAATGTTTGTGGAAATGGTCCAGATGTAGTATCTTTCAAACTCAAAACACTCTTTAACCATTGACTTGTCGTACTCGAATATAACATTGGAAATTAAACTCAAGAGATCGATTGCAGCCTCAGGCCTATCCTTTAATGTGAGACACGCGAATAAGTAAAACGAGAAAAAAAAATGATCGATGTAGTTCTGTTCAAAGTGGCAGAGTAAGGTAAATTGATCAATCCTAGATAGATAATATATATATATATATATATATATATATATATATATATATATATATATATATATATATATATAACGGTAAAATATTTAGAACTCATTTTTAGATTATAGCGACCGTCATCATCCATGTTGTAAGAAACAAAATTTTCGTTGATAAAAGTAAGAAACATTTTTGGAAGAAATACAATTTAAAAAAAAAACACATACGGAATGAGTCAGAGAGAATGAGATATATATATATAGTGAGCTGATTTAGGAAGAAAGTGTTAAGATATACAAAAACCAAAGTGTGAGAATGACACTGTTTATTGCTGTCATAAAACCAACCAAGATACGAATGAGAATAGTGGCAGCAGTCAACTTAATGCATGATAAGGAAGCGCTCCAGACTGCAGGGTGTTAATGTTGAATAGATCTAATGTAACTTGGCTTTTATTCATGAAGAAAGTTGACTTTAATCTCTGAAAACTTTCGCAATCTTCTTTTTGACATTACAACGGAACAAAAAATCAATTTCAACTATTTCCTCTCCTTTAATCAAGTCCTAAAGAAACTCTATTAGTTATGCAAACATTGTTAATGATAATTCTATTAATCTAATGTACAGATAATTATGTAAGCCTGTGCTATGTAAAATCTCAAAACTTATTGCATTTCTCGTACGCAGTGTTTACATAAAACACACAAAAAGCTCATTAGTTTCGAAGAATTGCAGTTGATTACAACAGGAAAAGTATGCAGCTTATTGAGATAATTGCAATTAAGATTTTTCAGTTATTTCTTTTGAGTTTTCAACTTTCATTAAAGCATAACCTTATTCGACCAATTACAAGAACCAAGACGCCGCATGGTTTAGTTTAAAAATATTGACAGCAATGCCCGGCTCTTGGCTGTTGCTTTTTATTTTGACCTTTAATTAAAGCGGCACGTTTTGATTTACAGCTTTAAAAAAAACGAGGAGGGTACGCTGATCTTTTTATGTATTCAAAATCCTTAATTAAATTCTTCTTTTTTTTTTATTATTTTAGAACTTAATTGTCCTAGACTTTCGACTACTCTTTTACTTTCTAATTACTTAAATTATGTTCATCAAATAAAATTCCCATAGACTAAAACTCAAAGTTCTGATTATACAAAAATATTTTTGTTCTCTGACTTACAAAAAAAATGTTCGTTGATAACGATGATAAGAAAAATTAAATATAGTTATACCTGAATCTTATTAGTCATATCGATGGTAATTATAGTAAAGATCAATTATCAGTGAAATTTGAACTAAAAGCAGCTCCTTGTTCTTACAATATCGATCAGTTGAAATGAGATTAAAGACGTGTGAAATGTACACATTCTGATCTGCTTGCCGCTGTGGACAAAACTGGTGTGGCTTGAATGTTCGTTGAATACAGGAAGTGATTGCCTCATTAAATAATGAAGTGAGGTTCAAAAATAACCTGTTCATGGATGCAGTTTCAATCGTCAAATGTGACATTAAAGATTACGCTTCGTTCAAATATACTTATACTTAAAATCAGTTCTAAGTTCTGTTTTTCTTAATAGTACATTTTTATCTTATTTTTTAAGACATTCGCTAAGATAGAACTTTTTTTTTTATTTTTCTGTTAAGTTTATCGTATTGTGGGTCCTATATTTAGAATGTTACTTATAGATATCTTGTAGTATGTATTGGAGAATTAAAGAAATTTCACTCTGTATTACTATTGAAAATGATAACATCACTGGTAATGATATTTATGATTACGGAAAGAATAATATAATAATACTATGATGATGATGATGATGATGATGATGATGATGATGATGATGATGATGATAAGTATAAGGATGAGGAAGGGGAAGAGAAGAGGAGGAAGATGAAGAAGAACAAGAACAAGAACAAGAACAAGAACAAGAAGAACAAGAAGAACAAGAACAAGAACAAGAAGAACAAGAAAAAGAACAAGAAGAAAAAGAAAAAGAACAAGAAGAAAAAGAAGAAGAAGAAGAAGAAGAAGAAGAAGAAGAAGAAGAAGAAGAAGAAGAAGAAGAAGAAGAAGAAGAAGAAGAAGAAGAAGAAGAAGAAGAAGAAGAAGAAGAAGAAGAAGAAGAAGAAGAAGAAGAAGAAGAAGAAGAAGAAGAAGAAAAACAAGAAGAAGAAGAAAAACAAGAAGAAGAATGAAAAAGATAATAACTATATATAATTAAGATCACACAGTTCTATTTCAAAGAAACTCATGTCACTTTTCAAGAAGGAACTTTTCAAAAATACACACTGAAAGAAGACAAATTAAGTAACAGAAACACCCCGAAACAGAAATTGATGCTGACACTTGTGAATAAATACGCAATAGTAATATATGCATACATCAAATTCAGCAGATAATCTAACATGATATTCAGATCCAATGACGTATCTTCCAATTTAGATTCGAGCAAAGAAAAGCCCAAATTGCAGTTATAATACTTGAGGTTTTTTTCTCAATATTTGTTTTAATTCTGATTAATACTGAAGAAAATCTGGATTGTTCAGACAATGACTTGATAATAGCGCCTATTGGTATTAATTTTATTGAAGTGTGCCTATTTCAAGATAAAACCAAAGCATAATACGAAGGTTTTCGTGGCTTCTTCATGATTTCATTTGTTAATATTTTGCCTCTACTAGCTTGTCCAAATGAGACCTAAACCTGTTTTTCCTTTTTGAAGAAAATTACAGTACTCTTACGTTGTTTTTAGTTTTTACTTTATTAGATTTTACATTATTAGTTTTCATCCACATTTTGGAGTTTTCACTTCAATCATGAGCCGCATTTGCCATGAAATGAAAAAGACCAGACTTAGTGTATAATTTAGATGTGCAAAATGTAACAAAACCCCTATTGATGGTTGTAACTTACACCAGCCATGTCTTGGTACTCAAATATTTCATATATTGTATTAACTGTTTTCATCTCCGTAGAACTCCAAGACTCTCTACACACCTATAGGGCTGAGGTACGTTCGCATCGCGATTGTTTAAAGAAAATCTGCAGCATTAGGCTAGGCTGTTATCCGTTTGCAGTGATTTTGTTTGACGACAGACAGATAAAAAAAAAGTTTCTATTCTAATGTATAAACATTGATAATTTTGTTATCTTCTTAGGACATCCAAAATTTCGCTTTACATAACAGCGGATTTATTCATAGAGTGGACCAGCATCTGGAGCCTCTCCTTATGAGATCAAGTTTGTAAAACATTTAAGATTTACAATCTAGTTTTTTGCGTAGGTTTAAATTTGAGCAAGTTATGAATAAAAAAGTATAGAAGGTTTTTCTTAATCTATATCTTTCTATTCTAATAAAAAAGACTAAAAACTTAATCTTACCATGGGTTTTATGTTAAATTCCTTTTGTATGTTCTAAGTTTTAAGTCAAATAGTTAAAAACAAAAAAAAAGCCTGTGAGTTTTAATATTATTGCCATATTTTGAAGATGGCTACAGTTTACGTAATTATTTTTTTTAATGATCATTTAAAGTTATAGCTCCCTTTGTGTTGTAAGAATGGTCTGCTAAGTCTTGTTCCTGTGGTATTCTTGTCGGTGCACTGTGTCTTTACTTGACATTTTTCACATATTAAGACCAAGTATCCTTTCTCCAGTCATAACTTTGGAGAGTCATAACTCATTTTGGAGTCCGCCCATTTGATATACATTACTTTTAAGCTCCGGGTGTTGTTGTTTTCTTTTATGAGATATTATTTGTACGGTTTTTTTTTTTTTGGTTTTTTTTTTGGGGGGGTTCATATTTTCTTGATGTTGTCTCCATCCTAGCTCGATATCTAATTTATGACCTCATCTAACGAAAGGTCAACACGCAGGTCCATCATGTCCTCTTTTAACCCCTCTGCTAGCCAGACGCACGTTTTGTTTTATTTTGTTTTGTCTCCTTCTGCTTTTTTTTTTTTTTTTTGAGGGTTTTGGGGGGAGGGGGGGTGGGGGGTGGATGCATTGCAGAAGAGTCTCGTTGTTTAGGTACTCAACGGGCAGGCTCAACAAATGGACGCCCTACGAGTGTATTATTAAATGTGTAAGCACATTGCGGAGATCTGGGTGAGCAGAGATCTTTTACTGTACCAGTCTTTTTATTGTTAGAGAAAACTGAGGGGCTGAGATTGTGACTGATCTAGTTCGCCAACGAATTTGCATTTTATGTGACTGGTTCAAGGAATCAGTACCATCTTGCTCTAGTGTTTTTAAACTTAAAATTATTTGATGTTTGCAGTTTATGAAAAAAGGAACTCTGAATTTTCCACGGAATAGTAGATTGGTTTTATTCCAACAAGTTAGATACACAGCATTAAATCCAACCAATATAGTTAAAAAGAGAGATTGATAAGAAGTAGAAAATCACATAAAGCGGCTAAAATTGGTTATATTGCTACTGCAATGGAGTCTGTAGGCATTGCTTTTCTTTAATATCGAAATGGAATAAAGAGGTTAGCTTGGCTTTGTCTATAGGCCATTCTGTTTATCTTGTAATATACTGGCAGTGTTGAGCATTGTGACCTTAGAGTGCTTTTATTAATTGCCAAATGTTTGTCCACAAATTCTGCTCTAACTATAAAAACCGCGCTTTTGACAGAGCAATCCTGCATATCTTGTATAAATATTTCTAGGGTTAAGTTGAAGTCTTTCTGCTATGTGATCACTTATACAATGTCAAATTTAGTAATAATGGTGGCTTTTCTGGATCGCCCGACATCACCTTTGATACTTCCAAGATCTATGGTTCAAAAAGGCTCAATTAGATACGGAGATCTCCAGCCTGTGGTGCTCAAGATAGCCAGTCGCTTCTATGAGATTATGTGCCTGCTCTCCATCTGTGGAAGAGATTTGGGGTGGGGTGGTATCAATAATTTCTATCGTTACTTCTTTAGTGGTTTCTGGCTAAGCAAATCAATGTTGCTGGACGCACAAGATTTTCTGATCCGGATATCAATGGCTCAAACCCAGGACGGATCAGGCGTGGAGTGATTTGTCTGGAAAGGCTCATTTCACACTTTTCTTTACCTTACTCAGATGTAGAATGATGGATCGACAGTAAGAAGGTTTATGGTTCTATTCTGGATGGAAAATGATCAGCTTGGTTTAAAACTATCGTCAATGCATCGTATTCTTTGGGTGACTTAGGATTTAAAAAAAAAATAGAAGAAAATAAAACAGCAAAACTCAAACAAAAAAATCTCAGTTTTAAAGGAGTTGTATTTAGGCAGCAAAGACTTTTTTTGGAAATTAAAAAAAAAATCCCGATTAAGGAGAATTTCAAAACTAATCGATATCAGAATACAAAAGATCAGAATATAGGCCAGCTCTAGATTGAGAACAATGAAGAAACGTGTTTGCAAATTTAGATTTAATAAAAAGAGACACAATGGAAACATAAAATACACAGCCCTTTTTTTAACTGCAATTGATGATATTGACCATAGAGATTTCTGAGAGAAATGATAAGACAAGACATCAGTATCTACCAATATCCCTTATATTAGGCCTAAGACTAATCGGAATGCAGTAAGGGAACCTCTATATGTTTCCAGCTCAACTAGCTTTCAATTTGAGAAACATTAGCCTTCAGTGAATCCTAAATTCCCTCTTCCTTTTAAAGAACAGTTTTTATGATTTCACCATAGCACACAAAGTATCAAATACTATCAAGTTCATTAATTTTTCAATGCGAGCCAAATGTGGTGCAAATGACGCCATTCCTTCTTTGTTTTACTTAACCGTCTGAAAAAAAAATGGAATGTAAAAATCTTCCAATTCGAAGCTGCCAAGGAGTACGAGGTAGATATTGGCGATTTTTCTCGTTAAGACGCATCTTTTTAAAATTAACCAAAAAATTGAAACCTGATGTCCCAGCCCTCAGTGGGCATCGTTAGCAAAAAGTGAGTAGTTGTTTCTTTGAAAGTCACTAGTGGAATCGTCGATTTTCATTTTGATAGTCCTTGTCCTTCCCGACCCACCCCTCCTTCTGGGATAACATCTTCTCTGCGGGTAAAACAGCTTAAACAGGTTTCGTCTATCATCGTTGTTAACTCGATCTAGCACCGCTAAAATATACAATCTGATTCTCGAGAGTCGCTAGAGTCGTGATATTGTCTCTAATTGGATGCGAAAGACCGTCTAAGTATTTTTACCAGATCTTTTTGAGAAGAAACTAAAAAAGGTCTCTCGGTATCTAGCATTGAAATGAAAATGGACGGAGATATTGACAGATGCGTTTAAATAACCAAAAGTGTTGCTGATGTAGCTTGCAAAACCATAAACCAGTTTTTTCTTTCTTAAGTTTGCAAATTCTGGGTCCAAGAGACGGATCGTAGAGATTATTTGGAAGGGCAGTTGAGAGAGTATAAAGATAACACAAATTAGTGTGACAGACTTAATAACCTGAAGATCTTTTGCTGACAAACTGTTGGGTGCTTTCTTTATTTTTGCAATTGAATTAATGTCATTGTTAGTTTGGTCAGTTTGAAGGTTGAAAGTGTTGGTATCTCTTTGTGTCGATGTGATGTTAGTTGCAATTTGCAAAGAGTGCCGAAATCTGGATGCAGCTTGAAGCTTTGATACAAGGATGATAACACAAGCTGTCGTAGTGATATATGCAACCCATGATACAAAATTCCTGTTCATAATATCGTTAGCTTTGTAGATTTCTCTGAAGTTACCGGCAAACCCAAGGGACATATGGGTCGCGTTTGTCATCGGGTTTACCGCCCAGGTGAAGCTGAAAATAGTCAAGACTGGAGCTCGAAGTGTCAGTGCCACTAGGAACAATACGACGAGTATTATGACGGTCCTGGATATCGTAAACATTGACTTGAACCGAAGAGGTCTCGCAACACAGAAACATCGCACAAGCGCCAGGAACACCGATATAAAAGATGAGTAGTCGTAGAAGATATACGCATACCAAAAGAAACCTGTGGTCAAAATCCGTGGATCAAAAGGCCAATCATGATTAGGATAATGTTTTAGCACAAATCTGGAGACGATCGCAGGGCAATTGAATATTAAGTTGAGCAGGTCTGAGAGGGACAAGAACAGCAGCGTCACTGTAACATTGTCTCTGAAGCCAATTTTACCAAACACGAGAATGTTGGTTGTGTTTGAGACCAGGCCGAAGATCAAAATGCACAACCATAAATGATAGATGAATATCCTGAGAGTGTTGAATTCCTTAGAGAAAACAAGAGGTTCAGGAGAGGGAGTATCAGTGAAGTTGCTCATAGTCGTAAAACAGAGGAAGTAGCGATAGTTCACACTTTTAATGTCTCACACTTTAAAGTCCAATCTCTTGATGTTTAGTCCTGGAAGAAAGTTTTGGAGCAGTAATTAGTAAAGACAATGAACATTCAGGTTCAATATATTGAAACAAAATACACGCTATGTTATTCATAATTTATATGCAAACTATTGCAATCGTAACGCCCTTGGTTTGGCTACATCAACTGTAATATGTGGATGCTGCTTAATTTTTCTTATGCAATTTAGAAACAAAAGAAACCGAGAGAAACTACATTAAAGTTTGTTTTTCAAATCGGCCACAGCAACCATTATCTTGTTGCTATTGTTGTTGTTGTTGCTGTTATTGTTGTTGTTGTTGTTGCTTTTGTTGTTGTTGACATGCTTGTTTTTGCTGTGGTTGTTATTGTTTGTTGTTTGTTGTTTGTTTGTTTTTTTATGTGATATTATGAAGAATGATTAGCAAAAGTAGGTCTCAGATTAAAAATGAAATAAATGTTATTTTCTTTTGTTTGATTAAAACATTGTTTATGGGCAATGAATTAGATCTAACTGTAAATAATCTTAAACGTTTCTTTTTTATAATTATGCAATTTAAAAAAAAAAAGAAACCGAGAAAAACTTCATTAGTTTATTTGTTGGTCAAAAGCTTTTTAGTTTCAAGCACTAAAGTTTGTTTTATAAATCGCCCACAGCAACCATAATCTTGTTATTGTTGTTGTTGTTGTTGTTGTTGTTGTTGTTGTTGACAGAAATTATTTAATCCTCTATAAAGCTTTACATCGGAGTCAAAAACTTAGATGCTAGAAAAATATTCTTTTACTAGAATCACAAAACTTAATGTGGTTCAATCAATCTTGTAAAAGTCGAACTAAAATTCTAGTACAGAAGTTAACGTCATTACGAATGAATGATAGATAATGCAACAGAACAAAGAATATATGATTTAGAAAATCACGATGTAGGTGATTTTGGAATAACTGCTTCTAAGCAGCAGTAAGCAAGGCGATAGTCAAAAGTGCTATTTTGTCTTCAAGTTGTGCCGGTATGTTAATACCATTAAACTCTAAAACATTGACGTGAGAACACCTGCAAAATGCACCTAAACAAAGAATGCGCACCAAACTGCTTTATAACGTTAACGATGTTGGATTATTCCGATTTGTTCTACTACCCATATCAAGACTCAGTCTTTAACCATGGCAGTCTTTATAGCCTACACAACGAAGTAAACATCAGACAAGAAAAATTTATGAGACTAATTTTAACTACCGTATCACCTGCTCTGAAGCCCTACATGAAGATTTGCAAGCCGTAATAAGGATTCTGACGTTGATCTT
>JAWDGP010006459.1:410000-554080 GCA_033675545.1 Elysia crispata
ATAATAATGAAATGATTGTGTGAAGGAAATAAGAAATTTTCCAAAATTAGTTACATTTTCTAAGTAAAATAATGGGGAGATTGCTTTCTGGTCCACAATCTGTTATTTGGATAGTTTTAAGTCCCATAAGTTTGTTAAATATATAGATGTTATACACGTTACAGAAGCGTTGGTGCAAGTTATTTTTGTGTAAAGAGATCTGCACCAAGCCTATGCGTATTTCAAATAGCTGAAAAGATAAAACTTCTGCAGCGAAAATTTTTTTAATAATAATTTCGACAATCCTGTACGGTACAAAACTTTCCCAATGAATAAAGAAATAGATCTAGTTATTTTTCTGGGCTTTCAACGTGAACATTTCTGTCTGTACCTGTTAGGCCGATTTCAAGCTTTTCTATTTAGGACAGACGAGGGCTTTTGGGGGAAATAAAGAGCAACTTCTAAATCCCTTTTTCGATGTAAAAGATTTAATGACAAAAAGTGACTAAGGCCACTTTAAAAAAAAAAAAAAAGCTCAGGAAAAGGTCAGAAATTGAGGAGTTTTTGTCGGTTATTTTTATTGCAGATATGTCTTTAAATTTTGTCATTTTTTTCTTCAGGCTTATTACCATGCCTGGTCCAACGAGAAACTTTTGCTGCTAAAGATTACTGTTTTCATTTAAAGAAGAAATGTTTCAAGCTACAGTGCATTTTTTCTGGAACCCTACATAATTGTTATGTTGTTTTTAATTAGTAAAAACTAGACCGGTGTATTGCAAGCACGACCATTGCTAATCTTGATTTTATGAAAATGTGAACCATAAGAGGTCCACGAGAAAGTCAGAAAAGGTAACGCGCAACAAAAATAAACAACGCGCTCTAAAGGTAAGGGAATAATAAAGTTGTTAATATCATTTCAACCGATATAAGAGTAACTTTGCTTCTTCCAACTGTAATCCATGACGTCAGGCACGATTTTCTGGAACACTTTAGTTCAGAGGGCTGTCGCCAGGGTTATCACAACAACGGTTACAAGCTGCGAAGTTAATGGTTCATTGTTGGCCTTTTTTTTTATATACCGGTAACTAAACGTAATTTACGAGTGAAATTATTAGTGGTGAATTTAATTTAGAATTCATTTTATTTCTCAGAAATTATTAGTGGTGAATTGAATATAGAATTCGTTTTATTTCCCAGAGAAATTATTAGTGGTGAATTTAATTTGGAATTCGTTTTATTTCTCAAAGAAAATCACGTATCATTTCGTAGAATGCTACAACTAATTTCGATACACGAATACAGCCTCTCTCTCTCTCTCTCTCTCTCTCTCTCTCTCTCTCTCTCTCTCTCTCTCTCTCTCTCTCTCTCTCTCTCTCTCTCTCTCTCTCTCTCTCTCTCTCTCTCTCTCTCTCTCTCTCTCTCTCTCTCCCCTGCCCGTGTATCTCTCTCCCTCTATCTATCTATTTATCTTTTTTTTTTTCTATCGATCCCTATCTGTCTCTCTATCTGTGTGTGTGTGTGTGTGTACTTTTGATCTATCTATCTACCAGTATGCCTATCTTCTTTATCTATTGGTCTATTCATTTCGTTGCCTTATTTCTTTCATCGCTGTCTAAAGACAAATACAAACAAGTTACAAGTTAAAAAAATAAGTAAATAGGTGAGCATAAAATAGATAAATAGATGACTAAGAAAGCAAAAAAAAAAAAACCCATTAGACGGAGGCACCATACGGCCCAGAGATATCAACCATACATGATTACATTGTGTTGGTTTAGTTGTCTTGACCGATTTAACGAAGTCGGTGAAGGCAAAGTCAACAACACTGAGCATGGAGCTCCCCTTAATGATAATCTTATGTTGTTTGGTCTCTCTCTCTCTCTCTCTCTCTCTCTCTCTCTCTCTCTCTCTCTCTCTCTCTCTCTCTCTCTCTCTCTCTCTCTCTCTCTCTCTCTCTCTCTCTCTCTCTATCTATCTATTTATCTATCTATCTATCTATCTATCTCTGTCTGTTTCTCTCCCTCTCTCTCTACCTATCTATCTCTCTGGCTTTCTGTTCCTCCTCTCTCTCTCTCTCTATCTATCTATCTATCTCTGTCTCTCTCTCTCTCTATCTTCCTCTCTCTCTCTCTCTCTCTCTATCTATCTATCTATCTATCTATCTATCTTTGTCTGTCTGTTCCTCTCTCTCTCTCTCTCTCTCTCTCTCTCTCTCTCTCTCTCTCTCTCTCTCTCTCTCTCTCTCTCTCTCTCTCTATGTATATATATATATGTATCTTTCTCTGCCTCTCTATCTGTTTCTCTCTCCCTCTCTCTTTATCTATCTTGTGTGTGTCTCTCTCTGTCTCTCTCTCACTCTCTCTCCCCACAGATAGTTAGGTGAAAGTGGGAAATCAATGTCCTCTATAGCTAGTTAGCGTGCATCTACATTGTTTTAGTTAGCAGCTGCAATATTGTACCAAACCATTAATGCCTCAGAAGAAAGAACAAAGCTAAATACGTTAACGATTGGGAGAGGTCTCAAATTTAAAATGATGATAATGATGATGATAATAATAATAATAATAATAATAATAATAATAATAATAATAATAATAATAATAATAATAATAATAATGATGATGATGATGATGATGATGATGATGATGATGATGATGATGATGATGATGATGATAATAATGATAATAATGATGATGATGATGATGATGATGATGATGATGATGATGATGATGATGATGATGATGATGATGATGATGATGATGATGATGATGATGATGATGATGATGATGATGATGATGATAAAGAGGAATTATACTGATAATAAATTTATCTCCAAAGAAAATACTTTTTTTTGTGGGAAAGCATGTCCTGCCTTTTTTTATTCGATCCATCTCGCTCTAAAAACGGTTCTTTCCTGAGTCTGCTACAACTTTAGGAAAACTGTATCATGTTTTTACAGTCCTGAATGCATAAGGTAAAGTTCACCCTGCGATCCTAGACATGTGTCACAAAACTGATGCACTCAAGCTTTGCATTGTGGAATATTTTGTTTAAATGCGTGAACAGAAAGGAAACATAATTTATTACTTATCTATACCTCTTTTTCTGCTTTTCCTTTTTTTTTTTTTCGCTTCTTCTTCTTCTTCTTCTTCTTCTTCTTCTTCTTCTTCTTCTTCTTCTTCTTCTTCTTCTTCTTCTTCTTCTTCTTCTTCTTCTTCTTCTTCTTCTTCTTCTTCTTCTTCTTCTTCACCAAGTTCTTCTTCTTTTTTATGTATTCTTTTTTCCGTTCCATTTTTTTTCCTTTTGGAGCGGAGGAGGGATGTGTTGTTGTTTTTTACTTGTTAATGATAATCTTCAGCGTAGATTCACGAGGATAGCCACTCGTTACCTGTAAGCTAAGTGAGCCCACTGCGAAGCTTCCTTATCTTATTGTCAGCTGGCTAAGCGACTCGGTCGTCCCGGGGCACCACATCCACAACATGGAGGAAAAAACAACAACAAAAAGATGATCTCTACTCCCTTTAGCAACCCTAAGTACTAAGTCATGGTCGTGGCTCGGGTGTGATAAAACTTGGCTTTGTTCTTAGTTGTTTTGTAGGCCTAAATGAGAGGACTAGGGGAAAACACGAAAGATTCAAGAAGCACACAAACAATGAAAAGCGGAATAAATTATGAACATGTGATTAACGAAAGACGAACAGAGAAAAATCTCCGTTGGACATTCAGGATTTGGGCGGCGCACTTTCAAATGAGGAATTTGAGAAAGCAAGCAGTCAAAATAAGCAGTCAATACATGTACATGTATCCCACAAAACGAGTTGATATGCACCGATCCCAAACATCTTCCTTGCAAAGAAAATCATCCTCCAATGTTCGAACAAATCGAAAAGATTGAGTTAGACGAGAATGAGGTGCAATTAAAAAAATAATAAAAAAACCCAAACAAACATGCATCTTAGAGCAGTTTCCAAACAGTACTTTGACCTAGATTTTGATGCGGCTCACAGCACATTACATTCAACAACCCGCTTGCCCTTGACATTAGCAGACACGTGAGTGCTGTGCACATGTGCATTGTCAAAACCATTTTTACATCCTGGTATCTGCATTCAGCAGACGATACTGTAACTTTTTGGCGTTCAATCGTACCCTGGCAAACAGCCTCGTGTATCGTGCGTCTAGGGTGGGGAGTGGTTAGTTACAATTTTTTTCTTCTTCTTTATTTAGAGAGTTTTCTTCTATCAATTGGTGTAGCATAACTGCCAACGCGTGGTAACCTAAATTGGCAGTTTTGTGTAGGAATGGGATATTATTAATTTTCTACCGCTTTCAGTTAAGTTATAGATTCTGAAAATTTTCCTTCTTTATGCAAAAACAGGCTATTTAAAGATGAAATTACCTAAAAAGTTACAAAGGAAAACTGCATAATTGAGATTGATATTCATTCCGCGATTTAATAACTCCAAAAACGGACATTACCGTTTTTTAAATTCATCGATGACTACTAATCTACTCCTAGTGGTACACATCCTGAGAAATCCGTGAGAGTAGCCAACAGTTTGAGCCAACGTGACTTCTCTTGTCTGAACCGGTAGTTCGATTTCTCATTTTAATACATGTGAAGTCGACGACCGCTGAGCGAGGCACTGATTTTGTGTAGCTTGCAGATTTTCATAACCGTAGAGCCATTAAGGCTGTCTATCTTCAATGTTTTGGCTTTAAGTATGTTGTTGGTCTATTTTATTTAATACCGTCTTCGATTTCTTTGAAGTTATCTTTCTTGAAGAACGGGGGATGAACACTCTTCAATAAAGCTGCACCACACTAAATTACAGTCATGTGCACCGATCAGTTTGTTTTGTCAATAGATGTTGCTGAGAACTTGTTGGAAAAGAGGGAAAATAAAACCAGCAGTTCACACACACACACGCACACATTGTATATAGGTCGATTCACAAGCACACCCACCATCAAGTGATCTCAGTTTTCCCTTCTTTTTTTTTTTTTTTTTTTAAACTACAGCATATTCAAAAAGTTCCTGTCTGGCATGGCGGAACAAACTGCAAGATCGCGGCATAGAACCCACCCACCACGAGCATGAGCTTGAAACCTGTGACGCGATCGATATATTATGTATTTATTCATTTTTTTTGGGGCATCTTACAAAAGGATGCAGTAAGAAGAAGAAGAAGAAGAAGAAGAAGAAGAATACAGTACAAGGGAGAGGAGTAAAGAAGCGACGAGGAGTAGTGTGTGAGGAGCGGCAACTTCATGTTTGTAACCCTTCAGTCTCGGATGTAACTCCACGTGAAGCGTGATCTATATTTAGAACTTTTACATAAACACCGCAGATTGCCCATTATAATCCACCCTCGCCTCGCTTGTTCTCGGTCAGCTGTTTTTTTGTTGTTGTTTTTTTTTAAGCCAGAAGTAGTTGAGTGACTCGAGGTCAACTGTCTCTGTTCTAGACGTGGTGCAGTAGAACTTAGTAGATTATCTTTCATCCTGTAGCTAGGTCTTTTTGAAAGCCTTGACTTTCACGTGTAATGTGCTCATAGAAAGATGGCATTGTTAGACATACATGTATTTTAATTTTACTTTGTTTGCAGGCTTATGTCTTCTATTTGGCCTACTGCTTGTGTGGTTGAAGCTGGTAATCATTGTAGTACAAAAAAAAACAACAACACATAATGCACAATTTCAACCTTATGTGTACTGATCCAACGACTACATTTACACTGCATGTTCAGTAAAAAAATGTGCCTTCAAGTTCAAATGCACAGCACTCTTTAATTTATTCTATTTTCAAGTCGAGCGAATTCCTGGGCTATCAGTTAAATCAGTTTTAAACATGTATTGATGTAGAGTAACATAATTATATGAGGAGGGGGAGGGGGAGAAAGGGAGAATGAAAGAAGAAAGTGGAGGAGTTTGAAAGGGATCGGTCTGCTTCTATTCCATACAATTTAAGCCAACGGAATGAAGAGTAGGTCTATTTCTGTACCATCTATGGCAGCCTACTGGTCTACTCCTAACCCAATCTTTGAAACTGCACGCTAGCCCGTCATCGATTTTCTACGGCGTATTGGATCATTCTGTACCTCTTTGACGCAAACATGCGACAAGATACGTGTATCATATCTGATTATCTCTCAACCCAACGCTAAGTGGAGTGTTGATGGTCCAACACATGTTACAAGCATGTGATGTGTCTGCTCTCTTGCTTGTCAGCGTGCTGTAAAACTAATAGGATTTTTGTCTGTGAAAAAAAAAAACAAAACAACGAACCCACCAACCTTGGAAATATCACCGTTACGCTAACTGCACGATGAACCTTCACCGAATTTCGACGATTTGATTTAGGAAATGATGATGACATTTTATTGTGTTATGCTTTCGTTAAGTGCACGCGTGGAAATACTTTCCTCAGTGTCGTTATCCGAGCAGGTTGCTTGTTCTCTCTCTCTCTCTCTCTCTCTCTCTCTCTCTCTCTCTCTCTCTCTCTCTCTCTCTCTCTCTCTCTCTCTCTCTCTCTCTCTCTCTCTCTCTCTCTCTCCTACCATTCTCCTTCATAAGATCTAAAGCCTAAGAATTCTCATTCCAGCACATAGAGAAAATATTCTTTAAAACTTAAAATAAGAGGCTTTGACTTTTCTAAATTTTGTTTCAATATGGTTTGACTTTGAGTACATGTACACTGTATGCCGTTCTTACTCTTTGCTTTTTCACGTGCCTACTTGACTCTAAATCTGAACTTTTGTGACTGTGCATCTGCTTAACGCTATTGATCCAGTAATCTTCACAAACAACTAACAACATAGTGTAATTTATATATTATCATCGAAGCTCTTTCATTTTCATTAAGCCCCACAAAGATAAAAATCAATATATTATTTTGGTGTGATATTTTACATAAAAAAACCAACAAAACAAACAAACAAACAAAAAATCCAACAAAACAATACAAAAAAATTTAGAGTTCCTTATTAGACAATGCTCGTCTTGGAGCTAAAGATGAAAAGGTCAAGGGTTCAAATCCTGAGGCTAGAGCTAGTGTTGTGAATCACTGAACCCCAATGACAGCAGCTTCAGTAACATAACAGTATACTGTGCGGTATTATAAACCCCGAGCAGTTTCTTCACTACCCGGTGTACAAAACTTTTTTTTTCTCCTATCAGTATTGTTTCTGTTTCTGTATTGTCTCGCTATTTTGACAGAAAGCAAGTTCATGGGCATTACTAATGTATATTACTTTGTATATGTTCTAAGACCAATGGTACCAGATGAAAATTTACCAAGGAAAATACAAAACAATCTGTACACTCTTCCTTTCCTATACCTGGCCTTTATACAGATGATTTTTTAGCTTTTTGCTTCTAAAAACTCAATTCTCATATATATATATATATATATATATATATATATATATATAGAGAGAGAGAGAGAGAGAGAGAGAGAGAGAAAGAGTGAGAGTGAGAGAGAGAGAGAGAGAGAGAGAGAGAGAGAGAGAGAGAGAGAGAGAGAGAGAGAGAGAGAGAGAGAGAGAGATTCCACCCAAGTCTGAAAATTTTGCCTGAACTTTTTTTCACCCCACACTCCACACCTACACGCATATGCCGGAAATTTTACAAGATTGTACAAAATTAAAATAAAAATAACCATTCATCCAAGCTATTTCTCTATGCATGCAATAGAAAGATAAAAACACTTTGGCTCTTCAAAATCAAGCAATTCATTTTATTAATATCGAAAAGAAAATCAACATTTAAAAGCAAATGAGGGCATATTATCCTCAGGCTTTTCAACATGAGGATAAAAGCCTTAAAGTGCAAAATATTGTTTAACAGTGCAATATTGATACAGTAGTAAAAAAAAAAGTGTAAAGACAAAACGGCAAGTTCAACAAAATTTAAAATGAGTCAATGTCAACTTTATACAAATGATTTTCTGTAAATTTCAAAGGTTTTAACAACATAGTTATCTGAAGCTCTCTAAATGTTAACACAACACTGACAAAGATTTACCGCTGCATATTTAAAAGCAATAGCAAAGCTAATGATGAAGAAATAAAGGCAGAGCTAGAATGAGACTGAGAGCATTTTCTTTTAAACTCAATTTTCCCGTAAAAAGTGGTTCATGTAGTATCTGAGGCCTTTCCATTTTTTTCCTTATCTCTCAATTACATGCAGTGATATATTATTCTAAACAAAAAGCTGCACAAATGCTTTGGAGGAAAAAAAATTTTTTTTTAAATACAGGGCACAACAACATCTGACTTGAGGCTTGTAAAGGACCTTTTAATGCATGGTAGACTTGTTTCACTCTTATGTGTGTTAAAGTGCACATTTTGAGAAAAAAAAAACATATTGGGTTTGATAATATAATGTGCAAGAAAGTAAGAAATTAAGGCTGATGTTCTTCGTTGTATTTAGTTGGGAGAAAAAGTCTGATGATTGATACCTCTGTGATGAATCAAAATTGGCTTGAATGGAGTAAGAAATACTCTTGATTCTAGTAGAATCTGGAACGAGTCTGATATAGTGTGTGCACTTAAGCCAAATAGACTAAACTTAGTTAAGGAGTAAGTTGAACAGCACTCTTAAGACATATTTCTTCAAGCTGTAGCAGATGAAAACTAAAGAAAGGGATTCTATTAAATTCTAAGGCCATAAGCAAAGTTAAAGCAAAGATACAAGCTGTTATGTTTAGTTGTAGAATTCTACGTTTCAAAAAAGTTTGTAGTCAAGTTCTAGTTCTGAGCCTACAGGTCCCGTCATCAAAGTGTATCAAAGGAAGGGTCAATTATTTCTTGAATTAGAAAAAAACAGATGTCAGACAAGATTGTACGATTAAATATTCAGCACCACTTCTATGGCTGAATTGAATCAGTATCATATGATGACAAATCATTATTTTCCTTTTAATCACAATCATATAGATGTTTTGAAAAAAATTATTGAGGCAAATGTTAACAATATTGAACTGTAGGTTAATCCGAATGGCACCTCTGCATGTAGATGATTGACAGGCTTTCCATCAAGTTCTATAGAATACTTCCAACTATTACAAGTAATGGCTACCTCTAAAGGGTTTAAAAAATGCCCTCTGTGTTTGGGAAAAAAAGAGGGGTAGGGGGTGTAGAAAACCAATTGTATGACAAATTATTGCAAATGTAAAACATGTTATCTTGTAATATTTTTTTATTTCTTTAAAGATTATAATATTAAAATGTAAAATCGAGCCTCATCTTTCAGCAGCATTTAAATAGAAAACAAACAAAAAAATTAAAGCTGGAAACAAAACAATGCATTTCCCTTTTCAGTCTACCAAACTTCCACTGTTGGGTTTAGAGGCCTGAGTCTCTGGGATCTCCTTGCAAAAGCCACATCCTTCTCAAGACTACTTCTACACGAGACAAAACCTCCAGCGTCTTCATAGAGCTGGGACTGTTCAACCAAGGCAGTGTTTCCTCTCTCTAGCTTAGCCTCATCCTTAACCTTGGCACTGGTGCGTTCCAAAGGAACAAATAGAGATGATCCATTCTTCTCAGAATCTGTTTCACTATCGCTGCTGTCATCCCGTCGCTCAAAGAGGCTGCTGGCACAACCTTTGGAATGACTCTGTAAAAGCATACCTCGGCTCTGGGCTCTTCGGTACCTCAGACGGCTCCACACAGCTTTGCACATATTCTCTAGGATTCTATCTCGACATTTCAACTTTTTGCAGAACTTCCAGGTGTTCCTGCCAGGAAGAGAGGAGTACTTAAGCTTCAGTAATATATCTTGCATTTACTTGCAAATTAGTTCTTTGAAATTATTGAACCTTTAGTAAGCCAATCATTTTCAAGTTGAGCCATACCAGAAAGCGAGGATGTCTGCCTGCCAGAAATTTTGCTCCCCATGTTAAAACCAAGTTTGTATATAGTTGTAAACATTTGTGACAGTGCGATGGAAAAAAAAATTAACAATGTGGACATAATATTGAATCTAGCCTTCTTGTGCTTTCCTCATGTCAAAAACTTTACTGCTAAGTGCTATCAATAAAATAAAATGATAATTTGGGCATTAACCACCAATATCTTGAAGACATATATAAAATCTATGTCTGAACAAAACAGTTACTACTGCAAATATCATATCATAACTTTGTGATTACAGCAAAAATGCTTTTCATTTATGCCAAAAGCAGAATTAAAAATGATCTCTCTCGATGTATAAAAAAAATCTAAAATGCCATCAACAGAATTTATTAAAGAGCTCTGTTAGCATTAAAGGTGAAGTTGTGTCATGCAGATTGCCTTGAAACTTTTAATCTCAAAAACAGTTCAACAGAGACTGATCATAATCATTCCTCTTAGTCTTAAAGCGCCAGAGCAAATATTGATCCAAATGTCCAGAGAATTTATACTTACAATATGCAACGTCTGCATTGTCTGAGATATCCCCGCTGCATGAGACTCCATGACCAAAACACATAGCAGCGAGCAATGAGGCTTTCATTTCCCAATTGAAGAGCTAGGCGTAACTGGTGGCCAGAGATTTCACCAGCTCGTTTTGCCTTTTTGAAAGAGACCAAAGTAACAGAAGTTAGGAAAACGCAAAATTTTATAATGAGAACCATTTTTTAAAACTCATGAAGATGTAAACGGAGGAAATTTTGATATATTTAAAGCATGTAAAGGAGAAGATAATCTAGTTGTTTTTTACTAGTACACCAAACAAAATTACTGCAGCAAAGTCAGAGTCCCAAACCAATCAATAGAGATATTTGTCTAAAATCTGACATCAATCTCATGATGCATGTCTTTTTCATATCTATTCAAGCTTCTAGTCAGCAACAAAGAAATAAAGAAAGAGAGAGAGATAAAAAAAAAAAAAACAAATAATGAAATTTAAACTAGTCATAAACACATTAAATCACATGCATTTATATCAAAATTAGTTGGTACTTTGCAAGATTGATGAAAAAAAAAAAAATAGTAATATAGTACATGAAGTTAGCACAGTTTAATTTAAAACTCACATGATGGTGGAATGTTTCTCCAAGAGAAGAATGAGCTCCTCCTAATGTGGAAAGCCACGCAAAACCTTCCTCCAGAAAAATATGCTTGCTGAGATTGCCTAAGATATAACTAGACCTGCAAGACATGAAAATGAAAGTTAATTAATGACAAGATAACAAGTTAAAACTTTAAAAGTAGGTTTAAACTATTCATATTGAATTTATTTTGACAACTAAAAAAGATGATAGCAATGCAGCCTTTGTAACTTATTTTTTAAGTCAGAAGGTAAATGTTTTCTAGGTTAAAATATTTTAAACAAACATGTTACATTGAAATGATAATAGATGCTTCTGATCAATACTATACTAATTATCTTCTCTCTGCCAGTTTTGTAGTCATTAGCCTACTTCAAAGAGATAAAGCTAGAAAATAATATTATGGCCAAACAATTAAAGCCAAAAGATTAATTTAGAATCTTAGTTTATTGGCGTTAGAAATTGATTTAATTCCAAGTTCCTATTGGATTTTTGTTGTTGTAACAATACATTTAACTATCTAGAGAAAAATTAGTATGAACCTTTAAACAATGACAAAAAATTATACTATGCATTAAAATAAAAGCATAGAAAAATAATTAGTTCTTACTTTATTTGAACAGATTATGTTTCTAAAATTAAAAAAAACACTTGGAATCAATCTATTAAATATATGTATACTATTTACTAATGTTCTGTAGGTAACTATTTCAAAATAATTTAATTGTAACTAAAGAATAATGATGTCAAGATCAAACACACATTTCTGTTGGTAAACTCTTTGAAAAAAGAAAACTTGGAAAACTTACCATGCGTAATCAATTTTCTGCTTGGGCCATACAGCTACAATATCAATCAAGTAAGGCACTAGAAGGAAATGTTCCCAAGATTCCTTGTCCTCGTCACTCCACTTCTCGTAGTCCGGGATGCAATTCCGAAAGGCTTCACCTCTACAAAGGAAGCGCATGAGATGCCTGCGAAAGGTCTTACTGCGAGAATACTCACACTGCACGCAAGATGCCACATGTGCATCCAACAAAAGAGTGCAACGAAAAGTTGGAAGAACAAAATAAATAATGGTGTTCAGACTGTCCTCTCCGATAGCTGCAGTATTTAGCCTAGATGAATCAACTGGTATCTCGAGAGCATTGTTTGGCATTGAGAATCTCCTGACCAGACCTCTTGAGGAGGCTTTTTGCTTCGGTGAGACAAAATCACATTCAGATTCACTTTGGTGAACAATGCAAGGAGAAAGTCTTTCATGAGGATCACAGTAAAATGAATCTGTCTTTTTAAAAGCATGATGCGAAGCAGCTCCAGAGAGAGGTGTGTTGGTCTCATAAACATGATGGGCATCTTCATTTGAGCTGCTCATTGGTGTAATATGATCGACAGTGAACACAAATTTTATAGGACCCCCTGAAATGTCCATTTCGAATGGAGCAAGCTCCCTGGTCAGTGTTTTGCAGGTCCATATTCGATCAAATGTGCGAAAAATAACAAACACACGTGGCATGGTGATAAAAAGGTAGGATGGAATTGGAAGCGTTTCCTGTCTTACCCCACTTGATTTTAAACTGGAATGTCAAAAGAATAAAATCAAAAGCAATCAATAAATGGAAAAAATTATATTTAGCAACATAACAATAAAATTAATAATAATAATAACAACAGAAACAAAAGTTTATAATTCATAGTGTATTAAATTGGTATCCTATCAAACCATAAAAAAATTAATTTGGCCTGTATATCTATGGATGTAAATTTATCCTCGTTAGAAAGTTTTCCAAAAATGTTTTAGTTTTTACGTACATATGTGTGGGCACACGGGAAAATCCTTCGGATGTCGCTAGGTCTAGTTTTGTGCTAGACCTATTTAAATCACTTTTCAAGACCAAGTTCAAAAATGGAAATTTAATTAAGACTTTGAAAACTCCAATCACTTATCTTATATCCGCTAAGTAGTTTTATTTGTTTCTGAAATATCTAACCTTTTGAATTGAGTGATTTTGTGAAATTACTTCAGATCAAATTTGTGGTGCTAACAGTTTCAGTGAAAATTCCCAAATCAAAACTTTCTCAACCAGATGATTTTAAAACTCGAAAACTTTTGATCTAAACAAGACAGAACCTTATAATAAAAAGCAAAACACTCATGATTGTTTGTAGAATCTAAAACTGAGCTCATCAAATTTTTTTTTCTGGACCCATGTGAAGGATTTTCCTGTGCCCCCAAGATCACTTAGCTGGAGAATTCAAACAGCAAGCTTTAGACATAAACTGGATTTATCAAGAAGTTGTCACTATAAATATATTCAGTCTCTATTGTAATAGTGGATCTACTTTGTACTGTAGCAGATTTATTTAAATTACATGAGTCTAGATCTACAAATAAATGTAAAAGGTATGGACTAATTAGACTTCTAGATCTTATATGCTTGGGTCTTGACAGACATACTTGATCTAGATCTAGTCCAACTTAATCTAAATCCAGATCAAGATTATTGGACATATATGATCAAAACAATAGGATCTCAGTTGTCAATATAGATCTACATGATCTAAATATGGATGTAGATAAAATTAGAAATAGATGACTGTCTGTCTAATACAGATATAAATCAATAAATGGAATTGGAATCTAACACTTAGATGATCTAGTAGAGTAGTAGAATCCGGTAAAAATCTAAAACAGGTTTGATTTTGGTGTGGAACTAAACTAATCTAGAGTCTAGATCTAGATTCTACAATAAGATCTACAATTAGAACTAACGTTAGTCTCTAGATTGTAGTTTGATCTAGATCTAGAATCTTTCACACAGTCTTGACTCACATTATTTTAAACCCAAAATCTATGTAGATCCAGAATGAATAAAGTTAAATGCAAATCTTTATATTCAGCTTTAACTTCTGTGTAATGTTGCTCCACTGGGTAGCCAGCGGTGAATGACTGCATTGACACAGACAGGCACTGAGTGATAGTCTGGTAAGTGGTAACAACCCTGCGTTGAGTCTGCCTCGGAACGAATCAGTGAACTTGGTGCGTTCTTGGCCCACTTTACTGAGACGCCTCACAACGAGCGCGAGGAATGCGACCGACTTTCGTGCTGTTCTCAAGGCCTGCTCGCCCCCAGGCCTGGTCATCTTTATAAAACTGCCCCTGGCTTAGTCCAAAGACCGTAAAAATAACGTAAAAAAGTAGCCTATCATAAACAAGGTCTGTATCTAAATCTCCTCGCATCAACAAAGGTTGTAAAATACGTCATCATCAAGGAACGAGATTTTTCGTGAGATCCTATTCATCAATCTAAAATTGTAATGAAGTTTGCGAAGAATATATCGCGACCATTGAGCTCAACGTTTCTGCCTGACAGATACTGGCTGTATTCGACTTTTCTTTTTCAAAGGAGTGATGCGATGTTGTAAAATTTGAGAATGTTCTTGGTGAGCACCATGACTGCTAACAAACCCTTAACAAAATGAATTATAATTATCCAAGTCAACGTTAGAGTCGTGCTGTAACGGGCAGTCCATGCCATATAGTGCGCTACATCCTGTGTATTACAGCCCCATCATAAAAGTGACTGCGCTTCGCAAACTGACGTAAGCGAATTAATCCTTCTAACATTATTTAACCACATTGTCCATTATTTTAGATCGATTTTCAGCTCTATTTTCCTTTACATTTTCTGAGCTAGAAAGATGGGGCAGCAATGTTATGCTCTAAGGCAGGCCAGTGACAAATTCAGATCAAAAGCTGCCCTTATGCTTTTGCTTTTGTGTACCTTTGGCGTTTTAATTGCTCGAACTTCCATCAATAACATGTCTTTTCCAGGCAGATCCCATTTGTCATCGCATGTTTGTTGCTTTTTCTTTGTTTATTTTTTTCCCTATAGAGTTCTTGTCAGAGAGTGGGTTATCATGGGATGCAGTTTGGTTTTTGTAGTACTGAGGATATTTTGAAGAGAATTACCCCAACCTGATACCCCGAATACCAATTTTCAGGGTCCGAAAAATGTTAGTAAAGATGCATCTAATTTTCACAGTGCCCTTCTTTACATAATTCTAAGATCCACGCCCCTAGTTCCCCAACCACCCATCCCTTTCCCAAAACACACTCGCATACATACACATGATGGTCTGTGTTCAAAAGCTCCCATCTTCTTGTCAAGACCGTACAATTTGATGTTCCGCTTACATTTCTTTTCCTTTCCAGTCTATATAATAATCCTTAATATAAATACAATTGGGAAAACCAAAAGGTCCGCCTAAGAATCTGCGACCAATAACACTGCTAAACACCATCCGAAAAACTCTTTCAACTATCGTACTTGAGAGAATGAGACCACATGTAGAAAAATACATCTCTCATAGTCAAAGCGGTTTTCGTCCAAATAGAAGTACAGCAGACGTAGCATGGACACACAAATGGCTGGCCGCAAAGACACTACAAGAAAAGATAAACATAAAAATTACTGGGATAGATATGTCAGCAGCCTTCGACACAATAGACAGAGCAACCCTCCTATCATACTCGAAACCATCATCGAAGAAGACGAGCTGAGATTAGTGCGGTTCCTTCTAAGCAACACCTGCCTAAATATAAGAATAGCAGGAACAAAAGAGGAAAAGAAATTTACAAGTAATATAGGCACACCTCAAGGAGATAGCCTTAGCCCGATCCTGTTTGTGGTATATCTTGAAAATGCTCTCAAAGAAGGCAGACCGATACTTCCTGAATCCGAAAAGACTCTTCCCAATGAAATAGCATATGCAGATGATGTGGACTTCATAGTACGAGAGAGAATAGACGTAGCACAGATACAGAGGGTTCTAAAAAGATACAATCTTGAAGTTAATGTCGATAAAACAGAATATACAATACTGGACAGAAATGAAAAAAGCTGGAAAAACACTAAAAAAGTCGGAACCCTAATTGGAGACACAGAGGATGTACAGAGAAGAAAGCAACTGTCCACCGCAGCCCTAGCCAAATTACAGAACGTGTGGGTAAGAGGCGACAAACTTAAGAAGAAAACAAAACTGAAGCTGTATAGAGCACTTGTCAAATCTGTCTTAACTTACAATTGTTCTACGTGGGCACTAACACAAGCTGAAGAAAAGAAATTGGATGCGTTTCACAGAAAACAGCTGAAGCGGGTTGTTGGGATAAGATACCCAGTAAAGATAACAAACAAGACTCTCTGCAAGCAATGCAATGAACGCCCGCTTTCACTGTATGTTTTGGAAAACAGATGGCGTTTGTTCGGACATATACTGCGACGCGACAGAGAAATCCCAGCCAATACAGCCATGGAAGGATTCTTTATCCCACAAGGGGACAAATACAGGGGAAGACCAATCACTACCTTGCCAGTAATCTTGAACAACGACTTGTCCCGATTAGAAAGTAATACTTATGGTCTTAAAACCTTCAAAGACATTGAAAACCTGAAAAAGATCGCAGAACAGAGGGATCAGTGGAGGATACTATGCACAGGAATACAAAAGGCAGCCGAGGCGTTGCAGTCTGACGACTACGATGCGGAACGGCGATAAGTCAAAGTAAGTAAGTCAGTAATATAAATAACAGGAAAATAATATCTATGATCTGACTACAATATGAACGACAAAAGTTATTGTGATTTAATGATTTACTCTACATCTGAATGAGGTGCAAGAGTAGAAGCTGAAACCCAGATAGAAGGTTACGTCACCTGCTCCGAATAATGGTAATGAATGTTAACAATTTGGGCCTTTTTGTTAGACTCCAACCATACTAACCCATTTCAGTGAGAATGACGTAATAAATTTAGTTTTATCGTAGCCGAAATAGTTTAGATCCCTCGTAGGCTACACGTAACCTATTTAGCCCCACCGGTATCACAACACTGATAATTCAAGAGTTCCTTTGACGTCATAGATAGTTTTATCGTAGCCGAAATAGTTTTATCCCTCGTATATGTAACCTATTCTGCCTCACCGGTATCAGAAAACTGATGTAATTCGAGAGTTCCTGTCCTCTAACAATTACGTCTTTTTATGCAATGAATACAGTAGCGTCTGGCCTCATCACATTATAACGTGCGGCAACTTTGGCATGAATTCTTTAGCCTTTCTAGAGCACATAATAGAAAGCAAGAGAGTTTCATAAGTTGTTATGCGCTGAGCTATATAAAATTATAGGGAAAAAAATCATGGTCCGATAATCTACGTCTTTATTTCTAAGACAAAAATCGGGAAAATGCAATTTTGATAGATATTTCGTATTAAGTTTCTATTGTATGGTATGAGAGTTGTTTTTTTTAGGCCTTCTGCTGATGTAGAGACGTAGATTTTTTTTTATTTATACGCTTAAAAAAACAACAACAAAAACACAAATAAAACAACAACAAAAAAAACCAAACCAAAACAAAACAAAACCAAACAAACCCAAAACAAAACAAAAAGGAGCAAACAAGGAAAAAAACAAAACAAACAAAAACAAAACAAAACAAAACAATATAATTTTTTCCATTGAATCGTTAGTGCTGCATTGTGCATTGAGACGTCAAATACGAATCTAAATTAATATGCATCGTCGAACGAACTGATTGACTGTAATGGAGGTATTATTTATATCTCCATCGTGACTGTCTATTTACTGGACGTATGGTTCATAAAATACTGGCCCATGATTGTTTTCTCCAACTAATAATAGTTTTAAAAAACTCATAAAAATCGAGGTTTTGTGAATATTTTTATACACTGTATTTAGAATGCAATAAAAATCTAAATTATCATTTGGCAGAAAAGGTCCTACCTGGCTAGTGGCAACTACCTTACCGGCGTTTTACAAACGACAACTTCCTGTTTGACCGCCATTCTTTGTTTACAATTTGATTGCTGTGTTACTGTGTTGTAAATCACAAAAATCTGAAAGCATCTCAAATTCTGTAACATCACCTGTTAATCCTTTTAAAATTTTAACTGTAACTATGTCGATTGGTGTACCAATTAAAGTTCTGCATGAAGCAGAAGGACACATCGTTACTTGCGAAACTTCAAACGGCGAAGTGTACAGAGGAAAACTGATAGAAGCTGAAGACAATATGAATTGCCAAATGGCAAGCATCACTGTCACTTACAGAGATGGTAGAACAGCGCAACTTGAGAATGTGTACATCAGAGGCAGTCAAATCAGGTTCTTCGTTTTACCGGATATGCTAAAAAATGCACCTATGTTCAAGAAAGTCGTTGGAAAAGGCGGTGGCGCAGGCCGTGGAAAATCGGCAATTCTCAGGGCTCAAGGTAAACTTGTACAATCATGTCTCATTATAGACCGAGATCTATAGAGAAATGAAGAGGCTAAATTAATACAAGATGAGAAAGGAAGTTAAGCATGTAGAAATACTGGAGAGGTAGTCCGCCACCTCTCTGAGAGCAAACCTACTCGGACACTAGATGTAGGTCTAAATCTAGATTTTCTCTTTCCCTAGATTCTATTTCTAAGCTGTTGTTGGGACTACTTACCCAGTGTGGACCAGGCTGTTTTGTTTTCATGGCATCCATATCCACATTTGATACGATATTGGGGTTACATTTATTTTCTAACTAATGGCTTTCTAGCACAACTCAAGCTCTAAAAGAACAAAGCAAAGTGGAACCAGTCTATTGCGCCAGTTGCAGGCGGTTGATAGATTGGTTACACTATAAAATGGTCTTAGAAATAATTTAACAAAGAAATATAGAGGGTCGGTCTGGCCCAAGATTTAAGGCTACGCCACTCAACTCATTATTCCTCCCCAATCACACTTGTTATAACTTATATCATCTAAGTATATCTTTGCAGTCACTAAGAAAAGAGAGATCAATCAGATGGGTGTTGTAACAGTTTCCACAGTTGAAACTATTCATAAATTTCCAAATATAAAAGTTTAAGGTTAATTGCACAGATTTGCTCACAAGTCATGCGGTCACATTGATGTTAAATCTCAAGTTGGTGGTTTGATTATGTTTGTCGCAAGGGAAAGAACTGTCGTTCTGCAATAAACCTAAACTACCATATGTAGATAGTATACAACTCATATATATTTTTTTATAAGTATACATCTTATTGCTAAGTTTCGTCCGTCTTAGAATTTAGGGGAATGTTGTATCGATTATTACCATATCATGAATTTGACAGCTGTTCAGCTTGGTAATTGATGTAGGGACTGATTTTGCACTGTGCCCTTTATATTAGTGTAATAATCACCCAGACATGACATCAGGATCCATGAAATCTAACTGAAAAAAATGTTTTTGATCATGAACGAGACTTGTAAAGTTGTAACTTTGTAACTGTACCTATTGGTTCGCCCAGTATTTGTTATGTCTCTATAAAGTATATAAAAGAATATAAAGGTACCCCTCCAAAAAAAATTAAATATCTTGAAAACGAGGCTTAGGAATGCAGCCTTTCTTAATCATTTAGTATTTCCTAAGAGGTAACAAGTCTTTGAGGATCTTGTATAAGGATTAGAAGGAAGAAACAGGACAATTGGCCTCAAAATACTTTCTCAAAGATTAAAAGATCGACATTGCTTTCCTTGGTAAACTAGTGTGTCCACACATTGTGTAAGTGGTTCTATTTCTACCTTTTTTTTACTTCTGTTTCTGTGTACATATTGGAGTGCACACTTGGTAAATCAACATTAAAGGGACCAATAAAATTTTGTTAAATTAAGAGAAAGTCGAATTAGGAGATAATGTTAAAATTTATAAATTTTAAAATCTGTATAATAACTTTTTAGGTCTGCTTATACGATAAGTTGATTCTGCCGGGAGTGTGAGGCATTTTAGTGAGGCCTGTCAATGACGCTCGAACTAACCTTTCAGGCTGTTTAACATTGGGTGTCTCAGAAATGACGTTGAAGGAACTATCTTCTTTATATTTAGGTTACAATACTTGCATATTAATGACGAAAACAAAAATCGATATAATTTTTAATCAAGTTCTTTGCCATAGACAGTGAATAAAGAGGGTTTGAAAATAGCCAATTTACACACACTCAGCAATTTTTCACCTCCTGGCTGGGCATTTTCTAATACCTACTTATAGCTCTACAATAAAAGAACATAAGCACTCACTTTTAATACTAATAAAACCCATCCCATTACTATATCTACAACTATTGCATACCCCTCCCCTCCCTTCCCACACGACAAGCCAGTCATAGTCTAGAATCCCGCCTCATGTCTCCCCTAATGCCAAATGCTGTGTCGACAAGATCATGCAGCGCTAGGGAAATGTCGAATTAAAAGGAGGGCACTGTAATTGGGTCATTTTTAAGAAACTTGAACGCAAGAACAAGGGAAGTTACCAACCAAAGTCAAATTACTACACAATTATCTCCCTTGTTTTTTATCAACTAGCCACTTGTCTATATAGTCACACGTTACCCCTTCCACCCATTGCCCAAGTTACTGTTGCTTTGGCTCTTTGATCCATCATCCTGTGTTATGTTCTCCGGTGTACCGGCTGCCATCCCCTGTCCCCTTCCCCCCCTCTCTTCATTATATTCTCCCTGCATGTCAGTATATGTACTTTGCTCTATTCTACCCCTAGTATTACATAACATAGCCTAAACATTGGGTATCTTACATTCATACACTGCAAGTATTTCTCTTCAGCCCACCTCCAGCCTTCTACAGTGGCTTTGCTTACACTTCTAATGTTATAGTTCAAGAACCTGAAGATAGGTCTGAGATTAATTCGTTTTAAGGCCTAGTTTTATGCAAGATATTTTTAAGAGTCAAAGAAGGTGAGGACAAATTAAAAGATTTTTCTGTGTTTGTTGAATGCAAGATTTTCTTTGAATCTGAGTTAGTTGGATTCAAGGTGTAATGTCGATGTCATGTGAATTTTTTTTTTGCCACTTTGATTCTCTAAGAAACTCACTACAGTTTGTAATTATAAGGACTCGTAACCTGTATCCTGCAAACTTAAGTTAACTTGTGTTAATGTAAATACTGATAACTGTACTTCATGGGCTACATCATCCACTAGGTTTGCAACGACCAATTTTATTTGTCTCCGTAAAAATCTGCATTTGCCTTTTCAAAAGTTGGCAGCTATGAGCATTTACATGTACTCTGTGCATCTGTCTGACTCTTGTAGTAGCTTTTTTTTTTTTTGAATCAACATTTAGCAAGACGTCTGATTTATGTTTTGTCTTATGAAATGCTCAAATTATTCTTTCACAAAATGAAAATTTTATACAAATGTATGACAATCGATGCAAGTCTCGTGACTGATAGCAAATTGGAAGTACACGTAGTTCAGTTCATTGGCTCTAGTCTGCAGTTAGGTTAACAGTTTGGGATGGAATAGAATCTTATGCATTAAGTAGATTTACTTTGCCTTTAAATACAATTTTAAAATTACATAATTTTGATGTCTGTCTTACTTTTCTTCTCTCTTTTTACTTTCCAGCTGCAAGGGGCAGAGGACAGAGAGGTAGAGGAGGAGGAAACATCTTCCAGAAGCGTCGTTGATTTTGTTGTCTCACCCTACCCATCTGTTGTACCGAATTCAAGTTCCAAGTCCCCACACATACATGTTTTTGATGTCTTAATTTTAGTCATGAATGTGAATCTGATGTTGGCTGTAAATGAAATGCAAACTGTACATATTTTTTTCTTATTGCTTTGAAGTAACTGAGTAAGAAAGAAAATTTTGGTTTTGAAAGGCAGGTGAAACTATGAGCTAAATGTTTTTTAAAATTAAAAGTAACTTTTTGTATGAAAATGTTGTTCACTTTGTTTCTTGATTAGCCAATATTTTATTAAGTGATTCTACTTTCTTCTTTATAAATCAGTAAACAGTCTATCTGAACCTCTTGAATGTTGAGATAAGGTAAGATTTTACTAAACTTGAATTATGCTGGGTTATGATCTGGTTTAGATAAAGTTGTGCCATGGTTTTGAAATCTGGACTCCTGTCAGACTGCAAGCAATCAGATCGAATTATACCACACTTTAACAGATGATTTTTCATCTGGCAGTGCAAAAATATCTTTTGCCTAGCTTTTTGCATTAGCTGCTCTATACATATGAAGAGCAAAGTTCAAATCTGGATCAAAAGGCTTTCATAGGGGAAACTTGCATTTGACTTTTGAGCTAATGATGCAGGTTCTCATTTCTACCTACTATTTGTCTTCAATGTCATAACTTTCCTCTTCCCCAAACTATCGTCTTTCTTGCCCTAGTGACACTCTAGTGATTGCGTTTGGCTTGATATAATTCATCATCATATCTACATTTACTGCGTTCATAATTATAACTGTTGTTTACTGTGGAATAATATATATATCGCTTTATGATGGCCAGACTAGTGAATCAATTTCTACTCACATTTATAATTTTGTTTCCTTGAGCTGCAAACAAAAGATCCTGAATTGGCTAAAATGTGACCAAGTGTCAGACTAAGAAAACTGCATTTATATATGTTTTGGGCTTATAGTAATATTCAATTTTATCTTCATTACTGCAACTAGTAAGTGTCACTAAAAATTTTTCCACTGTATTAAAATAGAGAGATAAGGGATATTTGTACTCATGTTGGAAGATTTTGTTTTATTTGAGCCATTTGATATCATCATCAATATCGGTTGAATGAAAGAAGAACATTTTATAAAACTTTGAATGTGTCAAAAAGTTGCAATTGGGCAGATTGAGCAAAATTATGTCACAACCAGAATGTTTTTGCCTAATATTTGAAAACAAAGTAAATTACAACATACAAGAAAATAAGGGCTAATTTCTTATATATTCCTATGAAAGATTTATAAAAGAAGGACCTTTTCATAACAAAAATGGCTGTTCTATGGTTACCCAAAGATGCTTCATGAGTTTTTCAAAATTATGAAAATAGTATAGATTTTCAGGATCTTCAAGAAAATCATAATTTCTTATTACTATCAAATTTTCATGATTTTTTAAACAAAATTTTCAGAATCCAAATCTTTTGCGTGACAAAACCTAAAACACATAATTTTTTTTTTTACTATTTTATATTTGGGTTCAGATTGCCTACTGCAAGAACAGTTGGGAGAGAGTGTGCTTGGCAAACTTACAATCATGTGAAAATCAAACATTTAAGAGTTGATGCACTGTTTATAGACATTTATAAAAGTACAGTTGAGTCCAAATAATTTGAATCCGGATAGTTCGAATTCTGGGATATTTCGAAGTCGTTTAATTTTACCGAATATTTCTCTATTTAAGCTTTATTTAAAATATCGGTTAGTTAGAATTTTGAAATAGGGATCCGGTTAATTCAAAGCGATTTTGGCGTGATTTTTTTTATTCTGACACTTTCCCAGGCTTTGTAAAGCAAAGTATATGTAGTGCTATGCTCCGCGCGGCAAGCGATTCTGGTGTGTGTTTGTGCCCACCTACGTTAAAGGCAAGAGTCTGCAATAAGGCTACAAGAGAGAGAGGGATTAGTTCCACCCCTACCCCCTGCACACTTGTACGACATTCCTGATCTGTCATCCACATTTTTTTTTTAAATCTCTTTCTCTATGTATTCTGATAATTCGAAGTCCTTTTTTATCCGAATGACTTCGAAATAAGCGGACTTGACCGTATGTTCCTCTGATGCTTGTTGGTTCCGATGTTTTTTTTAATATAGCTTAAATAGAGAAATATTTGGTAAATTTAAACGTCTGCGAAATATCCAAGAATTCGAATTATTTGGACTCGACTGTACTTCTTATGATGTTATAATCCTCTTTTCACACACAGGCCTACTCAAAAACCAAAGTCACCTCAACTCAATCTGGGGGAATTACTAAGCAGACTTCCCAGCAAAAAATTGAACTTTGTTTTATATCTTCCTTATTAAATTTTACTGAACTTAAAAAACAAATAGATTTGTCTAAAACAATTTACATAATTATGTATGTATAAACTAATTTATATACCGGTACTCTTGGATTTTTGATGTCATCGAATTATTAGTCGACCTAATCTCAAAAGGTCTCATGTATCAATTTTTGAACTTGGACAAGTTGGAGCTTTATTTTTATTTTCAATTTTATACATAAAATTTATGTTTCTAGTAGTGTCAGTATTCTAGGGATGGAATAAGATAGTTTAGCATCCCATTATGAAAAGAAAGCTAAAAATTCTTAGAGGTAATGGTGACACAAATTTTGTTTTATGAATATGTCCCTGCTTGATTTTCAAAAGATAAATTGAATTACATACATCTACTATTTAAATGTTGAACTGAAGATAAACACTTTAATAGGGAAAGCAAACTTTCTGTCACTTTTACATCTTAGTCATTGTCAAAGAAGTTTTTTTTTTAATACATGTAATAAATAATATATTGATAAATGCTCATTTTAGATACAGTACTTACTGTCACTAAGACAAAAATTTAAAACCTTGTCACTTAAAATTGCCCTAAGTTATAATCTAACATAGATCTAGGCCTACATAAGTTTACAAGCACCAAATGAAAAAAAACCTATCTTTTTTTTACAGTACATGTACATTTGTAACATAGATCTAGGCTCTTTACCATGAATGTATCTAGATCTAGTTGTAGTATTGATCTAAACTGTCTCGTAGGCATTCAAACATCCAAAACAAAAGCTCAATGAACTTTAAAATACCTTTGAGATCGCTTTTTACATGTCTTCTCAAAGTGAAATGGATTGAATAGTTCTAGGGTGCTCAGACGTATCAATGACTGAAACTTAATCACACACCCATTTTGCTCTGCTGGTTTCCAGTTAAATACGTACACGAGTTTTAAATGCGAATGCAATTAGAGATTAGAATATTTAAACCATACATGCATATGATTCAGTACAAAGCTTCATCACACCAAAATATCAATGTATTTATCACATTTATGCCTCAGATGTATCGCGTGTCAGGTGCATTTGCATAGAATGACACAAACAAAATTATCTTGGAAAGTTCTTTGTTCTGGTTCTAGTCAGAGTATTTTTTATTGAGATTTCTAATTCTATCGAAAGCAGAAACTTTTGATAGTGTCAGAGAAACAAAATAAACCTTTGTGAATCAAAGACAGCTGCACTCACAGACTTATCTTTTCAGCATGTTTAGGTGGCTTCAACACAAAGTTAATGGCAATGCTGATGAATCAGATTGGATCAATTATCAAATATCTCGTTGAGGGTTATAAAAGGCTTTTATTTAAATGGGGCTTGATGACACAATGTGTTACGCCATAGTAGAGTGGGAGAATATGTTTCTTATTGTAAAACTGTCTCTTTCCTCAATGATAAATCAAGAACAACATACTTTAATCATTCTTTTTATAATACCAATGACCATTTTACTGTGAAAACCAACAAGGCAAAAGCTGGAGGTCAGAGAAAATCGCCAACACAAAATGTAATCAAAATTCCTTAGAAAATCGTTGTTTTTTCGTTTTGAACATCTCATAAATTATCGAGGACACAAGTGAACGTGATATTGTTCAATTTCAAAATAATATCTCATTATTATGTGTAAAATTTAGGACTTAAAACTAAAGGTAGTCTTAATGCTGTATTTTCTTCTTAATTTCTATGTTATGACTATGGTTAAAACGGCACTTTTTTCAAGCTGCAGCTGAACCAACCCAAGATGCCACCTCATGCTATAAAGCTGATGCAATGGACGCCAACAGATGGTTCATACCACTTTGCCCCTCACTGACAGTAGATTTGATGCAAGGACTCTTGAAATTGACTGATATTTAAAGTTCATTGCAGCATCATTGGTTGAAAATCTAAAACAAAAGTAATGTAACGGTTGTCATATCAATTTTGACCCCTCCCCCCGAATAAAAAAAAGGATTATTACATAAATTTATTGAGAAGATACGACATGCTCTTACAGAAAGGCCCAGCTGAGCATGATGTTGCATAATGTAAATGAGCCAGTGAGGACCATCATGTCTTCAGCTTATGTTAATTTCCGTTGCTCTGATTTTTTTCCTTTAGATCATTTACCAGACAGGTCAGGTACCTTCCGCCTGACTGGGTAAACTAGAGTAAATGTGGATGCCATCGTACATGTTTACTTGTTCATGACTTCGCTACTTGAAAAGATAGGATCTTCACATAAACTGTAAAGTTTTCAGCTATTATTGCGACATCACATGACTTTATGATTTAATAAACAATGCCTTTCTATCACAACAGGAACATGTTTGATAGAGGAGAGTCATAGATGATTCTGATGATCAACAAATCAAAGTTCATAGCTTACATAATTAATAAATCTGCTTTCCATGAAGCTAGAAGCATCATATAAATTGCAAAATTATCCATTTATTGCAAACTGATATCGGGTTAATACTGACGTTTTGTCTATCATTCAGTATATTTCTATTTATAAAGACAGTCCACAGTGATAATCTGTGACGACCTCAAATCAGTAGATAAAAAAAATACAGTGGTATTCATCTTCATAACCTTGCAATCCGTAAAGCTAGAAACTTTAAAAAAAAAATGCAAAATAACCTATTTTTGCAGACTTACTAAAGACCAACCGATGATAAGATCCCATTGTAGACCAAACGTTTTTATTTAAAAGAGATCTGTGTGCTGTGTTACATACCTGTACAACTGTCACCTTACTCACTTTACAGTGTTTGAACTGTAGATAAACCGATTCTCGGAAGAAATGTCTAAAAAAATTTGTAGATAAACGTCCGTCCTGTTTAAATGGGTAAACTACATGTATGTAGAAATGCGTTCTACGATAGGTTTGCCAACACTTGGGGTTCGTTGAACCTGACCATGGGAGTGGGATTAGTTCGTTTCATGCAAGATATTTTTAGACTAAAGGTAAGAGAGTCAAGAAAGGGAAAAAAACGGGAATTTTTTTCTGATCATTGAATGCAAGTTCGTTGGATGAGAGATGTGCTGTATACTATTACTAATTACTACAAAAATGTGGGATTGTTTTGTACCCACAAATAACAAATAGGTGCATCCTTTATATGTAGGCCAACAAAACAATGTACCAACCACTAGCGTACAGATGTTAACGTAAGTTTAATAAGCAATTAAAAATACAATGTTATGCTAAAGACTCAGAACTACCCTTCCAAGTTAGAATAAGTACATGTGTAAATGTTTTACAAAAAGAAAATGTTATTTTCTGTGTGATGATAAAATGGCAGAATAAACTGTTCAGTATGCACATTAGGACAGCATTGCAGAGACATCTTTCCTGCACCCAAAACCAATTTCAATAAATGATCTATTCTATTTCTAGGCCAATTGAATATTGAATTCATAGGTGTGCAATGTTGTGAACAGATGATATGCAGAGGGATAAAGCCATGAAAAGATACAGGTATAGGTACATTATATCAATTATCATGATCTGGGAATGACAGTTTTAATCTTGTGAAAATATTTAAGATTTTAGAACGAAAACTAAATTATTTCTATGTAACATTATACACAACATGAAAATGATGAGGTAATTTATGTAGTTTTTATCAAGAAATCATTTAAAAAAACAACAACAAAACATTGTAATGAAAACGAAGAAAACTTCCAGTTTCAGGATAAAAGGTATTTTTATTGCTTCTGCCCTTTCAGAATACCTCGTAATACATTGTAGTTACAGATCTATTAAGTGATCAATTATCTGTACCAGTCTACCATATCAAGCAAAAAGCATACAAACCTTACAGTTACAGTATATTACATATGTCAATATGCTGTTTAAGTGCTGGGAGGAAACAAAAAATTTTTGTAGCATCAAACATAACTTGAATCTGGAAGTACATTTGCTTCAAATTGAACGAAGATTGAGACAATGAGTATAAAATATTGCAGGAAATTACATTTTGAGGCAGACTGCATTTCTTTAAGTTCAGCAATAAAATCTTTAAGTGTGAATAATACTGAAAAGACATCCCTCCCTCACTGAAAAAATTATTAATATTTACTCCACATCAGATAAGTACTTTGAACTCCATGCCACACATGCACATAATCTTATCCATGTATGCAGTGAACCTTGCATCCAACATCTGAAGATTTGCCTGCAACAAACAGGGGAAAATCCCCAAATTTTGTTCCTTTTCAACCTTCCAATAAAAATAGAAATAAAAACAAGATTTGTATTAAACCTGTGCTAAAGCAAACCCAGAATCTAATTTTTTTTTTTTGAAAATGTAAACTTTACTCATAGATTACATATGACCAAATAAATCATAATGCAAAACTAAATCAAAATTTTTTTTTCTATGAAAGCCCTGGCAACAACTGAGTTTTTTTTTTTTTTTTCAAATCATAGGCTAATCTGTCTTAGAAAAAGTATTTCCTCCAATGAGTTGGATTTAACAATCATTTCATATGGATGAGGAAACATTAAGTCTGAGGTTCACCAAATACATGTATTAACTAAAAAAAGTTAAATATTTAAATTGCAAGAACTTCATGGAAATGTTGAAACTTCCTACAATTGTAGTGAAATTTGTGCTCCTGAGACACAGTTTTGTGAAGAGTAACACTGCTATGTTTAAAAAAACCTGACAAGTGCTTTGTTGAATACATCTCATTTTTCATAGAAACTTAGACTCCTAAGCAGTTTTATATTTACCTGTATAGAACGTGTATGTATGTGTGTTCCTGTTCACTTTCTCCTAGTAATGTAATATAACTGTGTGCTGACTTCCATATTGCCACATGATGTTTAGTCTTGTATGAAAGAGACCTCACACCTCAGATCCTTTACTTTAGCAATTTCAAAGGACTCAACTTTATATTATTTAAGAGCCAATATACAATCTGATGTAGATGAATAAAAATTACAGAGCAATATAGTTTAAGAATATAGTCAAAGAATCCAAAATGATGGTGATGTGGGTATTTCCTCATGTCAAAAACCCATGACATATTTTGAGTTTTTTGGTTGTAAATCTAAATCACAGAGGGGGTAAGGCCTTAAAAATATTATTCATAGGCGATGCATACACAGTGGTGGAGAATTTATTGACACTGAAGAATAATATTGTTTCAATATTCATCTCTGACAGAGACAACCATCTTTGTTTCATAGAAATGTATTACAAATTTTTACATGGTGATGTTTAGATACTGTTTTCAACATTTGCTGGAGGGAGAAAAAATATCTTAAAACTAAAAGATCTCTCAAATCTCAGTTAAAATAAGATAAAAACATAAGTTCTACAAAGAGATTTAAATACCTTTACATATTTATAAGGCTTTATTGAGAGCAAAGACAAAAAGCATGTTTACAAAATTCATCATTTGAATGCAAGCCAGTAACCTGGATTAGATAAAAAGCCTCTAGTCTCTAGAAAATAGCTATACAATTCAGCCACCAGGATATTTTTAAATGAAAAATATATCCATAACACTAACAGTATCTTTAGTGAATATCAATTTACAATTACATAAAAATTGTCAACATTCCACAAACAAAATGGTCTAAAATTTCTTTTTGCCCCTTTTGCCCTGCACCTGTGCTCTGTATCTTCAAAAACTTTATTGTATAGCTTTTTCTAGACAGCTCCATAATGTGCTGGCTGACTTTCATTCACTCATATCGGAAAATTTATACTCCCATCAAATTCATATTTTTTCTTCAAACATAAACTGGACGATTCCTCTTTCACATAGTACCCTTTTGACTTTCAGTTTCACTCTCAGGAATCAAAGAAATGATCACATTAAGCAGAACACATACCATATATCAAGCTAACGTGAACATGCTGCCTTTTCTGCTCTCTCCTAGTAATTACATATTAGCCCTCGAGTTCTCTTGAAATACTGTTTTAAGAACTTTTGTACTGAGAAATATATAATTTCACAGATTGCATTTCTAAAAACATAGAAAAAAAAAATATTGATATGAAAAGAACAACCTATCTTGAAACTTTTTTTTTATTTCATACAAGAGGTGATAATAAAGACAGTTACAAAGAGGAGTTTCAATTGTGCAGATAGTAATAGCTTTATCATAATTTTTATAATTGAAACGAAAAACCAACATTTACAATTGAAGACATTGGTTTTTGTATAGATCACTACGGTTTCTTCCCTTTATGAAATTGATAATGAATCTACTTACATTTCATACATTTGTTGGATTATCTAAAGAAAAATGAAAGCGAAAATCCATTTGAATGGGGTTTTATATTGAGGTCAACAAACTCAAATCAGCCTCTTTTATAAATTTTCACTTCACACTATTTAGATATTTACATTCACTGTACATAGGAAGTGTTTTGTTAAATATATGTACAATGTGTGCTAGTTCAACAAAAAATACACTTTCATCTTTCCTGGGCTCAATTTTACTTTCTTCAATCTCCAATTTTATGGCTTATTTATCAAGTTTATGAACTAAAAAACATAGAAATGTTTTTCTAAAGATACCCTCTGAGAGAAACAAAATATCTCATACTATCTTCTCTATGTGTCATCTCTAATTATTACTACCATAACAAAAACTAACAGTATAGTTCAGAATTTCTGAAGCTTAAAAGACCACCTCACAATCTTTGAATCTCATAATATTAAGCTTATTTTTCAAAATGTTTATATGAATAAGTAACCCTCATGTTTACAAAGCCTATCTCAACAGTCACAATGAAAAACATGTTTGACCCATTGTATTAATATGACTTCCTCCCTCATTCCAACTATATTGGACATTCTCGAGCTTCAACATTTTATGGACAACTTATTCAATTTAAATGAAACCCACAGTCAAAATAAGAGGTGACTTGCAGTTGATATTACATCGCTGAAAAGACAAAAGTGTATAATGATGAATCATGAATAATGAGTTGGAAATGTTTTTCTTTTTCCAAGAATAATGGATGAAGAAAGAAGGGAAAATTGCAGCATTTAATGATCAAATTTTATTCATCTCGAAACATTATAATTGACCTGAAATGATGAGTGTAAGAAGTAACAAGAGTAACAACAGTAGAAAAATCAACAAAAGCATGATTCAAAATCTGGAGCAGTGATAACATCGGTGATTTGTGGCAAAATATGTTACCAAGATTGTGGCACATGTTCTTCAAATAGGCCTATAGATATTTCTCTGAGACGTGAATGAAGAATGTGGACACGTGCTTCTTATGGGCTCATTTCATCTTCTCCGCATTTCTATCTTCACATAAAGAAATAGATGTTTGTTAAACTGGTCTTTCAATAATTATTACAATAAACTCCTGGGAATCAGTGAACTGCACAGGGAACATCACACCTTTTAGAAATTGCCTGAAAAAATTAAGTGTTCTTTGTATAATAGAGAGTATGTGAATGCAAAATGAGTTTTTTGAAGTGTTGAGTTTTCAAATTAGGTTCTCTCAACAGAGTTTTGCGCAATTGCCTAAATGGCGCTTTTTTTTTTTTTTTTTCAAATTTCCAAATCATATAACTTTTGTAGAAATCAAGCTATAGGCTTAAATTTGGTACCAATTTTCTCAGAATCAAATGTTCTTTTCTCAAATGTAATGATAATACATTCTTACAGTTTGAAAATTTAGTTTCCAGTACTATCATACAAGACTTGAGACATAGTTTTAAAAACTAAGGAAATTATAACTAAAATAGAATAATTATGCATAGTAAGCTAGACCTACACAACCACATATATATTATCATTGCTCCTGATGAAGAAAAGCACTTGTTTATCACACAGCCATACTAAAGATTTGAACTCCAAGAATCTTAGAAGTGTACTTTTAGTTTTATATTTTAAATTAAAATTTATTTAGAGGCACATCCTTTGGACGATTAGTGATGTATTATGTTAACCAGCAGGGGTGTCACTTTTGACAGAGCCTAAATATGCTTCTCTTTACTTAATAAAATTTCTGTCTCAATTATCTAGGTAGATTACTGGGTTTATTTGAACGGAATTCTGAATTCATTAACTGGCTATGTTTATATCGACCTTAAAAAAACTTGTCAAATCAATGGCCTGATGAGATTTGTAGTACAGTAACCTGATAGATAACAGTATGTCTCTGAAGGCAACCAATCCAACCATGTTTATATCTTTAAAAAATGAAATAATCTGCATGTGTGCGTGTGTGCTCAATGCATAGCAGTATTTTTTGAGAGGTTGAATCATTCAGAAAAGCCAGTACTCTTAAATAACATGGCAGTGTCTCAAAACCATAGCGAAGATGCTGGGAAGGTTCTTGGGTTGTCTGAAGGCTGAAACTGAAGATTCACGCCTTTCAGTTAGCCGTTCTTGTCTGTATATAGAAGCTTAAAAGCTGGTGGGTTAGAAGGTTTGCTCATCATCACAGTCAGTGGTCCAATGGTCAAATACTGAGAAATGTTGAGAGAAAAGAAAAGAGTCCTCTTAAGTGACATAATGGTATATATCTCAAATTGAAGTATTCTTAAAATCTCACTTTAAAACACACATACTAGCAACATTTTCTCTCCAATGCAGAACTCTGTCAATTGAGACATTTGTTGGACGCATGAACCTGTAACATAGGCATGACTCGCCACTTCACATTAAAACTCTTAATTAAACCCTGTTAAAAATAGATACATTTTCAATTTTAAAAGAAAATTATCATTGCAGAAATTGAGAAAATATATTCTTATAAATAGAAGAGCCAATATTTTTTTAAAAACAACCATTAGGTTGTTACATTTATATAGTATGTAAAATCAATGTATTACATCATTACAAACTTTCAATCATTTGGAGAGCAGAGAATAAAATTGTTTTTCCACGTATGAACAATAATCAGATTTCCAGTTGGCCAAGAATTGTTTACTTTTTAAAAGAATTTACATCCCAAATAAGCTGGACCTTGCAGAATGTCAGAAATGATGAAATCAGAAGGACACAATGTCGAAGCAAAACTAGTTTTATCCCCTATTGGGAAATGATTCAATCATGCTCTTATATTTTTGTTCATAGGCCAGGTTAAATTTCTACCTTCATTGTGTTCACAGAAAAGAGAAGAACGCATCAACTATTACTTTTTTCACCTAACCTTTTACAGGGCAAAGGAAGGAACCGATACTGCATGATTTAAAAAAAAAAAGTGGCTTTCTCATTTGAGCATTTACCTAGATTACTTCCTATATTAAATTTAAACATTAAAAAATATCCAGAGCTCCTGCCAAAAGGCATACATAGTATAGCAGTTCCAGGAGCATTATTTTTTAACTTGATACCTTTAAAAAAAAATTTTTCACCCATAAAAAAAAATATTCAAAATCTGTATGATTTTCAATAAGAAAGTTAAATAAAGCTACAAAATTTTATTGCCAATGTTACACAATTCATGTACCAAATCTATTTGAAGTATTAAATTAAAATTTTACATCTTGATCAGAATAGCAAAACTCATCATTTACTTTTGTCTACAAACTGCCAATTTTATTAAGATCAGCTCCAACAAGGAAAGAACTCAAGAATTGTTTTTACTAGATCTGAGTCAAACCATTTTTCAGACTACGACATTTTTTGCTCCTAGAAATTGTAGAAACATCTGGTAAAAAGGGAAAAACACTACAGCTCTTCTGAAATGTGATTACAAATAATCCAATTATTTTGATCAAGAAGAAAGCACATTATCGAACAGGGTATCAGATGGCAATTTGATAAAGTATGCCATAGGGTGATGGCAGTAAAAACCATGGGGCGGGGTCACTTTTAGGTCATATATTTTTTCTACAAATTTTTCCAGGCTAAGAGATTTACTGGTTTGGGAATTGTCAAATATGTCACAACTTAAATATTACATGTATTTGGCCTCACATAACAAGGGACTCACCTTCACATATTTCACAGTAAGCTCTTGCCTTGCGAGCATCCCCATGGTATCTGGTGGGCTCTGGACTACTAGACATGGCTTGCTTTGGGCAGTCTTCTGTGTCATGCAGATCAAACATATCACAGATGTCACAGAAAAAGCGAGGGGGTGCTCTGCTATGAGTTGGTGGAGAATTTCTGCAGTTAAAAAAAAAATACAAAAAAAAAGTGAATACGTGAATATTTTGAAATCTAGTTAGGTAATTTTCTAGTTGCACAGAATCAAAATTTCATAAAATTTGTATGTGCATCTATAAAGACTTTTCAAAGATAGGATTGCCAAAGTTTCAATAGGGAATCAAAAAGTGTAACTTGTTTCAAACACATTGGCTGAACCTTCAGTCACTACTTTTTCCCTTAAAACCAGAGTAATGCTGCTTCTTCTTCTAGCTTTTTTTTAAAATAAAAGTCCATGTATCCCTTTCATATTCTGAAGTTAAAGTTAAAAAAAAAATTTAACATACTCCATCTCTATGTGATCTCCAGCAACACCGAAGTCACCATTAGTGTGTATCCCAGAATCCTCCATTGCACTGAGCCTCATCTCCAGATCGCTGTTCTTCTTTTGCAGCTCCACAATGACAGAGTTGAGGAACTCCACCTGGCTGTGGGCACTTGACACTTCCTCCTTAAGTTGATGGTACGCAGCATCACCTGACAGGGCCGTGGTAGAAATACTTCAGTATATTACCACATGAAAACCTCAGAGAACAAAATTCTGCCGATTACAATAAGTAGCTAATATTGTAAAATTCAAATCTATTTATAGATCCCTTTAAACATTCTTTATCATGTGGATTGAAATAAATGGGCAACTAGAAATTTAAGACAGGCAGTGCGCCTTTGGCAAAAATTCATAGCTTTCTAATAATAATTGAAAAGGATCTAAAAATAGGTTAGGAAGTGGTAGATTTCCCATAATTATTATCATATTGTTATGACCCATACAACTTTCACGAATGTTTCTGTGATTATTTATACCAAACTCTAAAATTATATTGACGCAGGTGATGAAAGAGAATAAAGCAGTGAATAATATATATCCATCCACTGAGTCTCCCTCTCTGATCCCCACAAATTCCAACTGCTAAGCCCATTTCTCAGAATATCCTCCAAACAGCACCATCTCTGTGCTGCATGGAAGATGACACATGGTTTTGTCAGGCTGAATCTTGTCAGTTGACCATTTATCTAACAATGATAAACACAAAATAAGCTCAAAACAACTTTATATTAAGTTAAATTTTTTACTGGTTTTTTTTTTTTTTCAATGAGCAACAAATCATGAATTCTTCCTATAGTAAGGAACAGCAGAAAATTTGTAAGTATACAAACTATGTACCTGACATACTGTCTGCCACTGCTGCTGCCTTTGTCTCAGCTTCTGCTGCCAGTGTCTTGGCTCTGTTCAAATCTCCTTCCAGTCGAGCAACTTTCTCTTCCAGTGATGAGTTTTCTCTCTGAAGGGCACCCTCTGATAGACGAAGGGTCCTCAAATCAGAGTCAAGACTGTCAGCCTGGAGTTAAAATAGAAGGCACGTTTTTTTCCCCATTGAAATTAGTAGATATAACAGCTTTCCACAATGTACACCCATCCAGTTGAATGACATTTTGTCATGTATAAAAGTGGAAAGGATTGAAAACACTGTTGGAAATTCGTTTTTTAAGATTACTTTACAACTATCATGATAATTTAGGTTCCTAACATCTTGAATTTTATATATTATTTAAGTCATATTTTAATTGTTCAGTAACAAATCCCAAAGACTGCCAAAAAAAAAAAAAAGGCTCTTTGAGGGTCTAAAATGTTGATGCTACAAGCATTAAGAAGTTTAATTAAGAAGTTTTCTGATGCAGTTTTTAAAATATTGTGGGAACTGACACAACTTAGAAGGTATCAATTAAGTAAAAAAAATATAGCTGGGTATGAAGGTTTATAACAAATCACTTCATGAGTAAACCGCAGAGTTAAAGGACCATGGAAAAAAAAATAGTTTTATCTATTGTGAGGCAGCCAGGGGGAAACAGTAAAAAAAGCAAAGAATTTTTACAGATTAAGTCTTCAGTAGGCCTGAAAGAGAATTTTCTCTGACATTTTTATGTACAAAGCTATTTTATGTTGAATATTGGAAAAAAAAATAAAATAAAATCTCCCCCCTCCACACACACAAAAAAAACCAAAAACCAAAAAAAAACAAAAAAAAAAAAAACAGGCTATCAAACTCCAAATATCTGTCTTTCAGGGTCTCTAGTTACCGCATGACCCACATTTAGACTAATACAAAAAGGCCAAAATCAAAAATTGCAACAAAAATGATTTTTTAGTCAGAAAATGCTTACCTTCTGAGACTGCTTCTCAAGTTCGTTCATAAAGCCTCTGCATCTATAGGCAGAAAATGAAATAAAAGTTAAGAAAAAGAACACCCCCAGATTCCATTAAGATGCTACCACTTTTAAAAACTATATTTATAATCTTAAACAGAATAGTTCAATTAAATCAGGGGTGGAACCAGAGGTTGAAAAAAATAAGTTTTCCTACCTTGACTAATCAACTGTCCAAAGTAAGCATACACCTAAAGAATACCAGGTTTCTGTTCTAAATTTAGTAACGGTTACAAAATTAAAAACTATAGATTCGGTAAAACTGAAACTGGTTCTATCTCTGTAAAATGTGAAGAAGAATAACGCATTTAAAAGCAACACTCCATTTAAGCATGTTCTGATCCTTCTAGTTCATTTATCTTCAGAGAAAACAAATATCAACTCTAAATGCTGATACACTTGACATTGAAAGCAATACTTTAAGAGAGCAGAGAGAAGAATGCATGACCTCTAAAAATTGCTCAAGCTGTAAAAACTTTATCTTTGAACAATGTAAACACAGGAAAACAATATGGTTATATTAGTTTTGTCTCAGTCCAACACATTTGGACATTTAACATGTTCTAGGCAGCTTGGCAAAGCAAACTACAACAAAAAATATTTAAGCATAGGAGCCTACTTAATGCATTTTCCAAGCATTTTTTTCTTCTTCTTTATTAGAAAACATTTGTTAACAAATTCAGCCATTTGCAATAAAAGCAAACAGGTTCATGCATACGGAAAGAACTAAATAGAATATTTTGATGCAAGCAATACATTATCAGATACTAAGACAAAGGCTGATACTTAAATAAAATCAAAAGCATACTAGAACTAATTAACAATAATTGTTGAAAAAAAAATGTTTTTCAAGTGCTAATGCCCATCACAGGATCAAACAAAAAAATAGGTAGATCTAAGAAATTGTCTCATTAAATAAAAAATACTGTCCAACGAAAGCAAGCTGACTTCAACATGAATAGAAATTTTACATTTATGTTAAATACAAATGTGCAACAGTAATATTTTGTTTTAAAATATTCTCTTTTTTGTCGAAAAAAAAAAAGATAACCGTCTTTAAAATGTCACTTTCTTCCTTCCGATAATACAGGGATTTATAGCATCATTTATGAATAAAGCTCCTCTTCTAACATAAAGCTTTCTAAAAACGAGGTCTCAAAGTGTGTTTAATGCATCATGAAAATCAAATCAACATCATAATAATTTATTTTTGGCAGTCAGAATTCATTTACTTTCACATCTGCTGTCCAGTACCCATGCATGCTTTTATTAACATGATACTGAATAATTCCAAAGAAGAAAATTGCAAAATAAAAGAAATCAGAGCAATTTGAACCATTTAAGATAAGGAGTGTAGAAACATAAAATGTCTAAAACAGTGTAAATTAGGATTAAAAAAGAGAAAACAGATAAGAGAAAATACTTAAAGCTAAAATTTCCTTTTGACAATAATATCTTAATATAACCAATGTGCAATCACCACCATTTTGTAAGAGGCTTTGAAAAAAGAAAAGTATCTTTGTTCAACATTTAAAGTCAATAACTTTGATATGAAAAAAAAAAAAATCATCCTGCTGATAATTCAAGTTAGAGAGTAAATAAAAAGCTACATCAAAAGAGGAAAAGAACAACAAAATCTTCAATTCTTAAAGACAGTCCCACATTTCTTCTAAGAGTTTCTTTCAAAATATATTGTGCGGCTTGGCACAATGTTGTTGGGTTGGTTTTTTTTTCATCCCATTGGAAAATACAGTCTCATGAGAAAAACCAAACTAGATTTTCAAACCTCTAAGGGACAGAAAATTTGATCAAGCTTTATGATACTCCGTTGGATGATTACAAACAACAAACAAATTTAGCAGATTATAAAAATTATATCAACAACTCCCAAAATAATATGAAACTATGAAACCAAGAAATGAACTTGAAGTCAGCTAAAAATGCATAGTTTGTTTCTGATATTGTCCAAACACAGGGAAAAGATTTACATCTTTTCTTGCACTGTCTATATGATGCTTTCTGAGGTTTTAAAGGAGGAGACTATTTAATACATCAATTTAATGCTTATCATTATTTAATTTAAAAAAAAATGACCAAAGTAACATAGGCCTTTCCAAATAAACTCATTTTGAAATAATCAAAGTATGTATTCAGGAGAAAGAAAAAAAAAACCTTACAGAGACATTATACTTTGAAGGATGTGGAAAGTCTAAAAAAAGATAGAACCACTGCAATTGAACCAGGTTTATAGGGAAATGAATCATAGTGGAAGATGCATAAACTGAGCTAAAAAAAGAAGAGACCGAGAGAGAGAGAGAGAGAGAGAGAGAGAGAGAGAGAGAGAGAGAGAGATATATATATATATATATATATATATATATATATATATATATATATAGAGAGAGAGAGAGAGAGAGAGAGAGAGAGAGAGAGAGAGAGAGAGAGAGACTCACAGAGAGAGAGAGAGGGAAAGAGAGAGACAGACAGACAGACGGGCAGGCAGAGAGAAAGAGACAGACAGGCAGAGAGAGGTATATTCAAGGTGACCTTTATGTGTTTACATTAGCAATGAGAGAGAGAGAGAGAGAGAGAGAGAGAGAGAGAGAGAGAGAGAGAGAGAGAGAGAGAGAGAGAGAGAGAGATACTCACAGAGAGAGAGAGAGACAGACAGACAGAGAGAGGTATATTCAAGGTGACCTTTATGTGTTTACATTAGCAATGAGAGAGAGAGAGAGAGAGAGAGAGAGAGAGAGAGAGAGAGAGAGAGAGAGAGAGAGAGAGAGAGAGAGAGAGAGAGAGAGAGAGAGAGAGAGAGAGAGAGAGGGTGAGAGAGAGACAGACAGACACAGAGACAGAGAGAGCTATATTCAAGGTGAGCTTTATGTGTTTAAATGACCAAGAGAGAGAGAGAGAGAGAGAGAGAGAGAGAGAGAGAGAGAGACAGACAGAGAGAAATATAGAGATGGACAGAGAGAGAGAGATATATAGAGAGAAAGAGAGACAAAGGAACAAAGAGAGAGAGAGAGAGAGAGAGAGAGAGAGAGAGAGAGAGAAAGAGAGAAAGAGAGAAAGAGAGAGAGAGAGAGAGAGAGAGAGAGAGAGAGAGAGAGAGAGAGAGAGAGAGAGAGAGAGAGAGAGAGAGAGAGAGAGAGAGGTTTATTCAGGGACAGCCATATGTGTTGACATTACCACTAAAACACTTATTATATTTATGCACAATACTGAGTGATGCAGCCATGCCGGATGATTTGTTACAACCATTCCATCAAAGTTGGAGGATAATTATAAACACTTCTACGACATTTATTCCTTACCATCAAGAAAACAGTGGTTGATTGAGTAAAGTGCAGGGGTGATGTAGTGGAAATCACCCATGGCATTTTTTTTTTTTGTAGGGCAAAGGGTGAGATAAAGCAAGAAAAAGAAGAGGTGGTGGTTGCGTTGTTGAAGAAAAATGGCAATCAAAATTACATTTATATTGCAATCAAACACTAGAAGGACAGCAATCAAAAAAGGTGGAGCTTAATAATATATATTAAAACTTATTTTTTAAACTTTCATACTATAAATACTATTATCAAACCGTTGCATCAAAAAATGATTACCAGTTTTAATAAGCTCTCTGCGTAATTGAAAGAAATAAAAATTATCTGCATTACAAAAAAAAAAAAAAAAAAAAAAATGGCAGTGTCAAGAAATCCTGCAATTTAAAACTTAAAGAGCACATTAGAAAAAAGGAACAAACACTAATCTACAAAAACCACAGAGTAAAACAATGAACCCAAACTGGGAGGACCAACTTTCATCACACCCACACATACACACCACACCACACCATAAAAGCAGAACAAAATGAATTAGTTCTCTTGCACAGTACATACTTTGCTTCCAAGGTATCTTTTTCAACAAGTAGCTGTGCCTTCTCTTTATCAAGCTGTGAAAATAAAAAAAAATAAAAAAAATTATAAACTTGTTAAAAAATAAAACGAAACAAAACAAAAAAGATAAAAGCTAGTCAAGTAATTATATCTATAAGTAATGGCAGTTGATAAAACAAGTTCATCAGAATGAGATCTAAGATATTTTTCATTTAAAAGTCTTTGCAAGAAATTTTATGGTCTTTAATAAAAAAAAAAATCTGAGTGGTTTTCTAACGATGTGTTTGATAACACCATTCAATGCTTTCATTTTGATTTCTGAACTAAATTGCGACGTGATCCGCACCTGTTGTGAGCAAGCTAAAAGTTCCATGGGGATAGGGCTCACAACCCCTACATATTTTAATTTTAGAGCTAAATAACTCCTTTAAAAAACGTACAAACTACTCACCTCCTTAACATTTTTCTGTTTCTTAACTATTTCTTTGCCAGTATTTTGAAACGCATTTTGTTTTGTCGAGGAACTCTTTTTCCTAATTTTCCTTCACTAAATAACTTAGAACACACTACAGAACCGAAAGTCAACCCAGAATAAGTGAAATCCGAGAATAGATTATTATCTAGAAATTGTTCTACAGTAGCTGTTTCTTTCTAGCTTAGATCTGTTGATTGTTTTGAGGCAGATGGATCAGAAGAATTGTTCCATATTGGTCCAGAATTTTCATGTTTGCTGCATCTTTTATGGCTTAAAATTGTTCTGAAATATCAAATTTGTACCGTTTTTCAAAAAAACACACAAAAAAAAACAAGTTATCTAAGATAGTTGAAAAAAAATTGTTGCAACCAACTGAACTAAAGATGAATTAGGTGTAGAATAAGTTTTCGAAAGATTACTTGCTAACTTTTTTTCTTCATGTTTTTTTTTTTCAAAGCCCAAAAAAACCTCAGACTGGAGGGGTATGGCAAGAGCAAAGAGGCTAAGTCGCAAGAGAGTTGATAAAAACCCTCAAGGGGAAAATGATAATATTTTTGGCATAAGTCATCATAAATAACAGATGAACAAAAGTGAATCCATGCCAGGGAAATCTCCACACTGTCCAAATCTTCCCACTAGCCTGAAAGATTGAGCTGAAATCTAAATGAATGTCAGATCAGAAGCATCCTTCTCTCACTGCTAGCTTAAAATACAAAATGGCCCTCACTCACTACACAATGACAAAGTTTGAGCCTGCTGCAAAAGGTGCCAGCACATTCAAATTTGTTCTTCTAAAAAGCATCTACAGCTCTTTTCTGACCACAAAAATTACAAAATGTAAAGCAAGAACTCCAGTTTCCTAAATATATCAAAATGGCTTATCTTTCTTGTTTATCAGACAAATTCAAAGATTTGCACACAAATTTTTTTACCCCTTTTTTATCCAATGAACAATCAGATTCACATTGTTAAAACTAATCTTTGCTTTTTTTTTTATGCCATTCTGATGTTACCAAATATTGACTTATGGGGTAGAATGAACGTTCCTCATTCAATACAAACCTATTTCTTCCATTGTAGAAATGATCTCGAAGATGCTAGCAAAACAAACTTAAACATGCCATCAACTTTCCCCAATATTTCAATAAATCTTCAATTTAATTAAGTAATGTCGCAGTCCTCCTACAAGACAAATGACAAAGCAAGAGTTTGCAGTGAAGGGAGACCTGTTGCACACGGCTGTTAAAGAGCGGCATTTTAGTTTGCCTGCCGCACCCGTGAAGAAGCTTGTAACCCGATCAGGTCATGAGGTAAACCACTCTGGCGGAACGGGGATTTAAATTTAAGATCTAATTTTCACACCAAAACAATGGAGAATTTAAGCTTATGCATGAAAGAAGAACTACAAAAATCATATAATTTGTTACATCTATATTTAAGCGATACGAGGATATATTTTTTCCCCTTCTTTTCATTTAATTGATGGAGTTATTGAGCGTTTTAATAAGTACAAGAATCTGGAATAATCATAAGGTGGTGACGTTTTTTACTGGACATTTATGAAAAATTGAAACAATTTTTGGGGATGAAATTTTTACAGCATTTCATATATATGTTGGACTTAACACCCACCAGAGGGCATTAACGAAGAGTTCTCCGTTTCCAAGTTATGCTGGTTTGAGTTATGATAGTCCACTTCTTACAGCGCTGGTACGGCATTTTGATGTAAAATAATAGATCTAAACGATAGAACATTGTAGTTCAAGCTATAGAGCGTCAATATATATAAGGGAGGCCTGATGTTAACCTTTAACAAAGTTGAAAACACGCACTAAGAAGAAAATGAAACTTATGTAGGGTTGTGCATTGTCTTCCTTTACAGGTAAGTCATATGTTTACTTTGCCTTACGTTCTTCAATCGGCGGGGCGTGTGCTAAGAGCTCTCTCTCTCTCTGTAATATTTTCAAGCTTTTATTATAACTTTCTTCAAACCTCTGATCCCTAAGTGCTTTGAGTTTATTTACGTCAGAATATTAAATCTTTTTTTTTTTTTTTTTTTTTTTTGTTACCGGAAAAGATTGTGAACACCAAAAGTTAGTAACGAGCCGTTGATAAAGTCCGCACAGAGAAACTTTTGATTGTTTCCTCTATTTGCTACTTAACGATCTATCACCACAAGGTCTGCAAACTTCATGAAGCTTTTGATTGTGTTCAATTTCTAAGAGCTGCTCCATATTTAACAGTCTTGGCTTGGGGCTCCTAAGGTAGATCTATAATGCAGAGTGTTATTAACGGGTAGTTCGTGCAGACCCGAGCATGGAGAATTATTTTAAAAAATCATAAAATCACTGAAAAACTTCGCACTTGAAACTTTCACAAGCTCTTTATATTAATCTTTTAAATATCGGGAAACAATTTTTAAGCGAAAAAATTGTTTCACTTTTGAAATATTCCTATTAAACTGAGGTGTTATGAAAATCATGACTTTTTTCAGTTCTTTTACTAGAAGTATGAAGATTCACCTGCACCATGTAAACATGTTATAATTGAGAGATAAAAAAATATAGCGTTGTACTCAGGACAACTTCAGCTTTAAAATGATTATATGTTTGATATACTTGGTGTCAATTGAGGCCAGATTTATTGCGATGCAAAAACAAGTAAAAAATCCCAATTTTAGATTGAACAGCAGCGCACAGTCACACACGGTTGTAGCCTGCCTGACAGGTGATTGATCACCGATCTGCCCACTAACTGCGGGCCTGGAAGCAAACTAAGTTGCCGCTTTTTGGTCTCTTTTAACAGCCATGTGTAGAATCACTGGCAGTGAACTTGGATGCAAAAAGCGAAAAAAAAAATTCAATGACATTAAACAGTAAAATATTTCTTTCATTTTAATTATTGTTTACATTATTTGAGTCTCTCTCTACTTTTTTAAAAATTATTCTGAGAGAATCATTGAGTTGAGAACAAAAAGCTGACGAGTAAGACTGCAGTTGGACAGTAATACTTGCCAAATCACGTTCGTTTTCTAGTGCTTTGCTCTGCTCCACTTGGGCCTGCAACTCTGCCATCTGAAACTCCTGGGACTCAACTTCCTCCTGGGATTCTTTCAGTGATGTTCTCAAGGACTCCCTGTAGCACGATACATGGTACAGGTTATAAGACTCACAGATTGCCCTTTGTTGAAACAACTAGCTTAAAAACTATGGGAAAGAATGGTAGTTTTTTAATTCTGCACAATATCCTACAATGTGTAAGGTTGGAAAAAAAAAGTTTAAACTAGGAAAATCTACTAAGTAACCGAAAGTACTTACAACTCCTGGGTGAGCATCTCTGCCTCTGTTTGTGACTTGAGCATCAACTCCTCTCTCTGTTTCGACGATTCATTTTGAAATTTTTCCAGCTGTTAAGAGATCAGAATAGACGAGATGAATTTTTTCATCTCTTTTTTTTTCCAATTCAATATGGTAAAAAAAAATCATCATTTTTTTGTCAATTAGAATTGAAAACGAACAAGGGCAAATTGGAACTTGTCACACAATATGAATTTTATATTAGCTAAATCTTTAGAATCTAACATCAAGAAAACAAGGTAATAGTGATATTTTGAATAGCTATCCAACAGTGCTGCATGACAAACCTCTTTTTGCAACTCTTCCAGGTGGATATCTTTTTTCTGAGTCTCCATCTTCAGAGCCAATACTTCCTTCTGAAGTGAATCCCGCTCCTCTGATGTTGCAGTTCTTAATGTTTTTTCTTCTTCTGCTCCTTTTTCAACCTGATTTAACATATATTTGATATTCATATGTGTTTCAGAGAGGTAAAGGAGAGGTGAGGGAGGAGTAGTTTAATTTTATGATATTATTTACAAAGAATAAAGGACATTTCTTCCAGATCTTTTCATATAACTTTTTAAAAAAAAACAACTCAATATGTTATGCCAGTGAGACGGAGAAAGGTAAATAAAAGGTTCAGAAAACATCCTTTGTATTCAAGTGGGCTTTGAAAGTTTATGACAAAAAAAAATTCATTCAATGGACCTCTTGGAGGAAAATGTTCTCAATAATAGACCAAAATAATTGTAAAAGAATAAAACTGATGGTAATTGTAAAGCTGTTTTCCTGAAATCTTTAATTTTCAATGACATAAATATTTTGGTCTTTCCTTTTGACTGTGAAGAATGAAATGTACATAATTGTAATAAATCTTGAAAATCTCATTTAACTGCTACTTTAAATCCTTGTAACTAAAATAAACATTTTAAATGAGAGAACAATCCTAAGAGTATAATATATATAAATTTAAGAAAAAAAATTATTCTGAATCTATTGCACACCTTCAATGTGGTCTTGTTCAAATTAAAAAGAGAAAGTAAAATCTCAGATTATAATGATTACTCTTTTCCCTAACAGAGAGATTTGAAATAACCAAACCTCTTCCTTGAGCTTGGTGGCATATTCCAGCTCTAGAGAAAGTTTTTCCAGCTTGTCCTGTAACTCTGTCGTCCCACCCTGAGCTTTGTCTGCCTTTTCCTTCAGGCTTGCCACTTCCACATTTGCTGCGATCAGCTCCTGACTTGCAATTGACTTTTCCTCCTCTGCACGCTTCATTCGCTTCTCCATCTGACCCTTTTCATGCTGATGGACATATATGTTTCAATACGTAAGATTTTAATTTTTTAATTTCTCATACATGTTATTTTTCGTTAACGTGATTTCAGAGATGATTTCACTTAAATAACAAACATTCTGTGGTTAGTTCCAAGATACAGCAAAGTTATTTACACTGAATTTTTGCCCTTAAGCATCTTATGCTGATGAGACCATGAAACAAGTCATAATGTGAACTATTCAACATATCCCTCAAGATTCAGGACTGTTGCTTTAGAAGCAAAACTTAATCTGATTCTCTCGATCCACTGCCTTGCTTTTAGCCAATGATGTATACAAATCCAGTTGTGTATTCATAACATCGTAGCATTATTCTTAAACATCCGATCTGGTGTTTTCAAATTGTTTACATGTGTATCCTTATAAATAATGAAAATCAAAATCATTGTCAATGCTTTTTTGATAAAAAGAAACATTGTGCACAGTTAATAGAAAGAAAACAATAAAAAAAGGTCCAATAAACATCATCGCCAGCAGCAAAATTACCCACCTGCATAGCATCTCTTTCTGTTGTGATTTTGTCTAGTAACTGTTTGTGTGCTGTGGTTTTGTCTTGTTGTGCTGTGAGTTCATTTTTGGTATTACGTAGCTGCTGTTGAAGTTCCTCCACCTCTGCCTCCCGCCTCTCCTGGGCCTCTTTTTTCTCTGCCTCATGGCTCTCTGTTAACTGAGTTAATTTAGCTTTTGATTTTTCTACTGTTGTGTTCTGCGAATGGAAAGAGATGAGAGCACCATTTTGATCTAATCTCTTTGATTTCAGACCCACTCACATGAGTGAGAGGCGAAAGTTCAATATTTAGATCAAAGTTTTCTTTTGAGCTTAGCTAGTTATCGTCAAGGATTATAGAGCATGTCGAATCAAACTTTCAGGAGACCAATAAATTTGAGTAAAGTAGTTGAAACTTTTTGTATCAAACAAAGTATACCAAAGATATCTCCCAAAGGTACTCTAGATTAAAATGTTTGTCCTGAAAACAGAACTAGACATTCCAGATACCTCTAGTAAGACCAATGAGATTATTTAAAAATAATTTTAGAAAATACGTGAAAGTTACGTTTTATCCCTCAACGCATGATTGTAAAGCAACCTTTCAAACTACTTTTAGGAAAGCATGGCTAGTTAGGAAAAAAAAATCAAATTCATGTACATGTAACTTATAAAAGTAATTGAAATTATTTTCTCTAATTTCAATGACCAGCGTAAAAAAAAAAATCACGAATATGATAGAGTGCTTCTCCAATTAACTCATAAATACCAGGTATGTAAAATGAAGTTCATCTGCTACAACAAAAAAAAAAAAAAAAAAAAAATGCACGACTTCAAATAATTTAAAAAACTCACCATTTCTTTTAGCTCATCTTGCAGTCGAGACAATCTGGTCTCATGAGACGCAGACATCTCTTTAATTTCCCTATCTTTCTCCTCCCGCAACCCCTGGTTGGCCTCTTCGGCCTTAGCTAGACTTTGAGAATAGCTCGACAAGTCGTTTTGTAGATCCTCGAGTTTTCTACATGAGCAAGACAGCATGAGACAAGAAGAGTGGAAAACAGCACTTGATAAAGGTTTCAAACAAAGCAATGTGATAACCCTTAGAAAAGTCCTAAATTTAAATGCACTTTGCAAATGTACATCATAATAAATATGTGAAATTGTACTTTTCTCATTACCAACTCACTGAACAATAAATCCTATAAAAATAACTATAAAGTATAAAAAGCAAATATTTTGTTGTTCAAAATTAAAAGCTGAATCATAGTGGTCAAGATAAAATTTCCGCGCCCCTCCCCCATCTCTCCTCAAAACAATGTACAAAAACCAAGGAAATAAAGACAAGCTTAGCTTTTTTTATGAAGTACTTCAAGAGCTTAAGAAAAAAGACTGGTAGGAATGTTAAATGAAAACTAGTACATTGAAAAAAATGTTTCATTTGGACTGAAAATAGATGTAATCTTCAAACAATTAAAAAAATAAAGCCCAAAACAAAAAGACAAGTAAATAGGTTATTACATTTTGAACGAATTTTAAAACTATAAAGGTAAGTATAATATTGTGACCACACTGCAACCAAAGAAAAAATAGTGAAACTAATTTAGACAGCATAAAAAAAAAATTTAAAAAAAAGAAGAGAAAAAAACCAACCCTTACAAAGCATAGCATGAAGAGAGAGATACTTCAACAGAGCACAGCAAACAAAAGTATGAAGTGCATGTAGAGAACGTTTAAAATTTTTGGGAAATGATGTTTTATCTAAGCTTAAAATGATTCCATTTTACTTTTCTTTTTATCACTCTATTATATTTCTTATGAACAGCCTTTGGGGATGGAGGTTGAGTGTGTGAGTATTGTGAGGAGACTTTGGAAACAGACTGGCACTGGAGCTTCTGTTCTAATCTCTGACAAGTGGCAGGGACATTCAGAGCTGTCAGCTCGATTTTGTTTAAATACAACAGCCTCTCTCAATAATGTCCATACAATATCAGGAAATGCAGACTCAGAGAGTTTTAAGCATTTCCTGATGTCTAAATTTAATTTGTATACTTTCGCTTTTTTTTTTTTCACTTGCCAAGGAAAGCAGTTTAGCAGTTCACATGCATAGAGATGAAAAAGATTTATAACAATGTAAGCAGAGGCTTGTTGAAAGTAAGGCACTAAAGAACCTAGGGCCCTAGGCATATCTGACAAGACATTTCGTTGCCTTTTTCATTCAGCACTGTTCTATATAGGGGGAGGTGTTATTAGGCATTCACTTTCAAACAACTTTACTACAAATATTAGGAAATACCTGAAGTTGATCAATTCCTTTGAAAGTAATTTGCAAATTTTTAATCAGTGGCCTCAAATGTTTTATTTTCAAAATATGTGTGAGTCAGTCATGTCATGAAATCATAACATCACGTGTGGCCCATAGGGGTAAAAAAAAAAAATCACTTACCACAAATCTATTTCAGTTTAAATAAATGTGATTTTAAAGAGAGACTAGGAGCATGATATAGAATTAAAATCGTTACTTCTCAAATTTAACAGACACAGACATTTCTGACCAGGTAATATTGTATGCAAGCATTGAAACATTCGAGGTGTGTCTTCATGCAGGTTTAAAAAAAAACAATTGAAACTTTTTTTTAGTATTTTATGTTTGTTTCGAGTACAAACAACATTTATTACGTTGGAACTTCCAAAAACATTTTCCCCTGACCACCAAGGAATCAGCAGCTTTTCAAGAACAGGCAAGACAGTTTTTGCAAAATTAAAGATGGAAATATGACATCCTCGTCTATTGAGTTAAAATTTGATTAGTTTCGATTGACTGTAAGACACAAGATCAAATATGCATCTGCTTCATAAAAAGAATTTACTAAGGAAAGAGACTAAAGATGTCAAACTATTCAGAGGTAAAAAGACATAGAGCTACTGCACCAATATTCACCACAAGACAGCTGGGAATCCATGAATCTAGAGCATCTGTGTTCATTTTTAGGATGGCAGACCACACTCATCAAAACTCTTCAGCACTGGAAATTAGACTATAAACTACAATTACCCACAAGACAGCTGGGAATCCATGAACCTAGAACAACTGTGTTCATTATTAGGATGACAGTACACATTCATCAAAACTCTTCAGCACTGGAAATTAGACTATAAACTACAATTACCCACAAGACAGCTGGGAATCCATGAACCTAGAACAACTGTGTTCATTATTAGGATGACAGTACACATTCATCAAAACTCTTCAGCAGTGGAAATTACACTATAAGCTACATTTACCCACCACAAGAATATTTGCAATATGTTAGTGCTTGAGACAGGGACAAATTACTTTCCCTTTGATCCATTTGAATAGAGATGATATTTTACAGTGCAGACAAGAAATACTCGTTTTTAATATTCAAAGCATGTTCTTTCAGAAACAAAGATTAATGAAACAATTTTCAACAGGAGTCTTGCTTTATGTTTATGAATGTAAAAATGCTGAGATTTTCACTGATCATAATTCAGAACAACCTAATCTTAGACCTTTTTTGTGTTTCAAGCAGGCCTACATCAGGCAAGGTGAAAAGATGAGGACCTAAACTCCCCTATCACTGTGGCGTCTGAATCCACGGGAAACCAAGTTGAGATTAAAGATACCCCTATAACATCATATCAGGGAATTTTACCAGCGTTGGAAGCCAAAATGCACAGGGATGGAAAATATGAATATTTGCTATCTATAAAGTATACAGAGCCTAGTGCTTATCAAAATGCTCAAAGTTAAGGCTAAATATTACAACTAACAAAGGGGATGAAGGTGATATTACCAAATTTTGTGGGATTCAGTTTACCTACATAGGGCAAAAGATGACATATTAGAAAGAACAGAAGAAAAAAAAAAAAACAATAACAAAATAAATGGAAAAATAAGAGATCTAACGACTTTTTGGATGGAACCTACGCTTGACGGAATTTTGCATAATGTCTGCCTGAAAATTGCACCAAGTAATATAAAGTTCCATTTTGTTTGTTTGTTTTTTGTTTATTTCTTTTTTTTTATTTTGTTTTTGTTTTGGTGTACTGAATGTTTGTGAAATGTGAAACAAATTTCTCAAACTAACACCTGAGATCAGTGAGGTAAGTTTTTTGTCACATATTTAAATACATGTCTATTGCACGAGCAAGATTAGTTAAGCTTAGGCCTCTAAACTGATATTTAAATGTAACCCTAATAAAAAAAAAATATAACAAATAACATGTAAAATATAGAACATCAAAACACATGATTTAACACAAGAAATGTGAAACAATAGAGAGAAACATAAAACTCCATAGATCCTGAAAGAGACCTCTCAGATCTTGGAATTCATTCATTGATCAGTTCAAACATAATTATTAGATATCTTCCAAAATGAAACTATGATACAGAGTTTGAGAAGGAAAGAGATAAAAGAGAAAAATTGTAAGAAAGCACGGAGGAATTAACTTCAACTGGTAACCTGTTTCCTCAGACAAAGAGACATTAGGGTATATATAAATCCATTAATAACTGTACAAAATAATCAAAAAAAATTTTTTTAACAATAAAGAGAACAGTTAGAACAATAACAGTAACAAAGAAAACTAAATGATAGCAACACAACAACAACAACAACAAAAAATCCAATGCCTTTTCTAAATAGCTGCCAAAAAAGGCAAATCTAGACATGCTTGCATTTAAAACATTCTCCAAAATCTGCAGTTATGTTAATAATACAGCTATTGTCTTTCATTATGAGAGAAGTATTTTTCCTCATTAAAAAAAAAATAACCCAGCAAGTCAAAGACTATCAAAAAGTGCATACTTAAAACAAAGGGCAACATGTGTAACCAACTTTTCTAAGTTACCACCAGGTGCAGTCGTGCTTGCAATCTAACCTCAAAATTCTTGCAAGCAGCACTGTGTCCTTTTCAGTGTAAAAAATGTAAATAAAGGCCTCCCTTTTTTTTCCTCTTTCAAAAGGAATTATACAATGCATTTCTTCTACATTATATTCTACATTTTTAAATATTTAAGGTCTATTGATGAGACTTACTCAAGGAAACTACATTTTGTTCCCAGTTTGTGAGAATTTCACTTCCACTGAATTTGTCAATGACTTATCATTACAAAAATTAAAAAAAACAACCTGTTTTCCAGGACAATCAACTCTGTAAAGCCTCTTAAATTCTCAGAATTTTATGCAAGTCTATTTTAGCCAATACGAACATCAGACGAAATAGACCTTGCACGGTTTAATATACCAGGTCGGACACACTGCTTCTTACTTACCATGCAAAAGAAAAAAAAACAACTTGAAGTAATGTGTGACACACAGAGGGTGAAAGATAGCGGACAAAGGATGTGAATAGAGCACAAGTCTGATCTGTAGGTACTTTCCAAACATTAGCTTTCTCTATATCCCACTGCACTCTATCACATAACTACCGAGCAAAATAATTGAATTTAAGCTTCAAAAGAAAACAAAAACAAAGCTATTCTCCACTCCCTGGGCTTTCTACTTTAAGATGAAATAAAGTGTTCCATACAACTGAGATCTAATAATTATTGTTACTTAAGGTGTGCTGCATATCTAACCTAAGTTACAGAATCTGAGTGAAAGTGATGCATTGTAAATATCATTTTTAATATTGAATAGTAATTTTTGAAACCAGTTAATTTACTTCACTATCTTTTAAAAAAATTAATTTCTGAATTTAGATGAGTCATTCTTTGCAACATTTAACATTGAAAACAAATTGTCAAGAATATAACTCATATTATTTAAAATGATCACACATTATTTAGGCTTTATTGTTGAATAACTTTTTACTAGCCCATGTTACAAGCACAGAAATTTGGCCTGATTCACATCCTTTATCTGCAAGATTAAACCATGCAGATAACAATTAGGATTAGAAGTGCTTATAGTATATAGTATTACATTGTTAGGCGACTGAGGGTATTGTTAAAAAAAAAGCTTCTGGGTAGCAGAAAAATATATTACAGAGAGGTAGAGAGATAGTGAAAGTGTCCTGGAGGCTTTAGTTGAGTGTGTTAGTGGCAGCAAACTGACCTATTCTTCTCCGATAGCTGGGTGTTGAGAGCCGCCAACTGGCTGGAGCTGTCTCCTGAATTTCTCATCAACTCCGATATTTGTTCCTCCTGCTCGACATCACATCCATACCCAATGATGGTGTGAAAAGCAGAAAGTGATGGTAAAAAGTGATGATGGTAATGTTTGTAATAACAAGAGCAGGATGCAGGAACCAAAAAAAAAAGGAGAGAGAGAGAGAGAGAGAGAGAGAGAGAGAGAGAGAGAGAGAGAGAGAGAGAGAGAGAGAGAGAGAGAGAGAGAGAGAGAGAGAGAGAGAGAGAGAGAGAGAGAGAGAGAGAGAGAGAGAGAAAGAGAGAGAGAGACAGACAGACAGACAGACAGACAGACACAGAGAGAGAGAGACAGAGACAGACAGACAGACAGATAGACAGACATAGAGAGACAGAGACAGACAGAGAGACAGAGAGATAGGGAGATAGACAGACAGAGAGAGAAACCCTGTATTAGGTATGTTTGTTACACCAAGTGACCTCTGTTTTCAAAGAGATTGTAGATAAGCAGACCAAGGAGGCCAAGCACCCGCTACATGAGAAAGCGACCAATGTCAAATTTGCTCCATACAGCATTAGGGAAGAGGGTGGATCATCAACAGCTCAAGATGAGCACAAACAGCAGGAAGATAAACCACAAAAATGAGATTTTTGTTTCACCATGAATAAATCTCCTACATAAAGAGGGAGTCCATGAACATTGGTGACATCTTGGAAGGACATAAAGTCATGCTAAGGGCAAATTCTAGTCTCTTAATTTAAAACTTCAGCCTTTGATGAACTTGAAGAATCAATTAATTTTAAAGAAATAATTTAGTTTCTTATCCATTTCAACCTAAGAGAATAGTGAAAGCGCTTTAAAAAATACAAATGGGGATTAAGAGTACAAGAAACGGAGATAGTACAATCATAAGCCACTCAAAAACAAAAAAAAAACAGCAGTTTGGAAAATACATAAAACATGTATAAGACTGGAAATAAAGACAGCTTTATTCAACAGTTAGTTCAACAGAATATCATCCAACATGTAAAGCGATAAAAAAGGGTCACAAAGATGGCTAGAACCACAGGTGATGAGCCTAACTCTCAAATATAAGCTAACATTCATGCCATATGCAGCAGAATGAATTAATATCCTGGATGAAATTAATAGCAAAGCTGACCAAGCATAGCACCACATGAGGGCAAGGGCTGCAAGCAGTCACTGGCTAATTTTGACAAAACAAAAAGAACGTGGTCATTGATTAAGTATTTTAAGATTTTTTTAAGAAGATAAATTTTCCTTTTACAAGCCTATGTTTTTTCCAAGCAATTGAGCCTGCAATGACTCCAGATAATCATCACAAATTGGCCTCTCCTTCCACTAAAAGAGGCATTTCAAATTAATTTAGGCATGAAAATGAATGCATGGCAGAAACATACAGCTTCAGTTTAAAGATGATTGCCAGTGTTCTGTAAATATTGAGAAGCAGTTATGAATTTCTTCACCTTACACAGCCTTGTCAAAATCCTCAATGAGTAAAACATCTAATGTAAGTACTAAGGAAGTTATCAAAACCAGAATTCCTGGCTTCAAAACAACGTTCCAGATGTCTTCAATGACATATCCTTGCAAGCTATATGAAAAATACCAAGAAAAACATCTACACATTTAATATTTCAAACTGTGCAAACTAAATGCTTCATTTAGCTTAATACACAAAACAAAAAGTTAGAAGAAAAGCTTGGGGAGTGGTGAGACTGATGAAAGCTGATGAGAATGACATGTAAACCTGACAGTTGGATAAAGCAATAGAAAAGATAAAAACTGGCCATGGAAAATAAGGAGGAAATTTATGATGACAGTGATAGAGTGCTGCCTCTAAGAAAATTAGCCCATTACTTTAGAGAGAAATTAGATTTAAAGAAGCATTTCATTCTGACATAAGAAGAATGGGGTGACACAATGCTGTTGTATTAGACACAAATTCAAGCCTCCATTTTACCAACTATTTTAAGCCCCAAAAGAATTAAAGTAAAAAATTCCTTTCCACCATAGAGACAATATCTATATGTGCAGTAAAACTACCCCCCAAGAAACTTTTTGACAGGGAGCACGGAGCGTAGCAATGGGATACAACTGGTGAAGTCATGGCAGCTTAATAAATGAATTTAAAAAAATAATAAATAAAAAAAAATAATTCAGATGAAGAAGAAGAAGAACCTCGTGAAAGGCCTAAATCGACAATGGCTTCCATGAAGCATTAATGAGAAAAAAGAAATTGAATTACCCGAAAATAATCAATGATGGCCTCTTGTCATATCAACGCTCAGCATTATGTAACAAGAAAAAAGATTAAAAATCAGAGTTGCTCAAAGTCTTTCATGTACAGCAACAATCATTCAAAATTGATAGATGTATCAATGAGGACAACAATGTCAGGAGATAGAAATGCTGAAGATATTGCTGAAAATCGGCAAGAGTTGTCTAATCAGAGATGGTAAGACAGACAAGTAAAAATATCTGTTATAGATAGAAGGAAAATAATCACAGATATTATTTTTGACATGATTGGTAGAAGAAAGCTACAAATATATAACAATAGACTTGAATGCACTTGGGTATTCTTGATTAACAGATAATTTTGTATTCTTTGTTTTTCTTTACAACAAAAATCAAACAAAAAATGTTAATTCTTACTTTGGTTGAATAAGGTGAATTATAAAAAAAAAAATTAAGTTACATTTTTTGAGTAATATTGTTAGATATTAAAATCGCTTAATATGGTGAATGGTGTAATAGAATGTGAAAATATCAGGTTTTATTTTGCCAAAAATTTGTGAAATAATTATCAGTTTCTTCTATAAATCAATATAGTGATACAAAAAGATGAAAAAGTTAACACCTAAAATATACGCTGCAAAGAGCAGCTGAAAAAAAAAATAGCATTCCAAAGAACAGCAAAGAGAAAACCACAGTTACTGACGATATGTGATACTTAAAATATAGAACAACCGAAACTAATCATGAAGAATAAAAATTAGATCCTTAATTTCTAATGAAAAGCTACACATAAACATACAAAAAGAAAAGAAAACAAAACAAAACAAAACAACGAACAAACAAACAAAACAAAAAACTTCACAGATCAAATAAGCTGATATGGGATAACTGGTGGCAAACACTGAGAAACTTCTCTTTTTAACTGTGGAAATGAAAAAGTGTTAAGAAAAGAAAGAATCTCAACAAAAAGTGAAACATACCAGCTTTGCTCTGTCTGAAGCTAGCTCATCAGCCTTGGTTTTGCTCGCAGACAACTGCCTTTGCAAATCTAAATGGAAAGTTTGAGAAAGAAAAATCTTCTATAACTAAAGGCATACTCCAAAAAAAAAACCTTATTAGTGGAGAAAGACAGGAGAGAGTCAAGTAGGGATGCACAGAGAGAGAGAGAGAGAGAGAGAGAGAGAGAGAGAGAGAGAGAGAGAGAGAGAGAGACATACAGACAATCAGAGAGACAGAGAGACACACACACACACACAGAGTCAGAGATACAGAGACTCACAGAGGCAGAGACAGACAGAGTGAGAGAGAGAGAGAGAGAGAGAGAGAGAGAGAGAGAGAGAGAGAGAGAGAGAGACAGAGAGAGAGAGAGAGAGAGAGAGAAAGGGAGAGAGAGGGAAGAGAGAAAGAGTAACAGAGGGTTAGTAAGAGAGAGAGAGAGAGAGAGAGAGAGAGAGAGAGACAGAGAGAGAGAGAGAGGCAGAGAGAGAGACAGAGAGAATGAGAGGGATGGGGAGGAGGGAGAGAGAGATATGGAGAGACACACAAACAGACAGTGTATACCCTACCAGCAGAGTTAGAGTTGGCATTGCGCAACTCATCCAGCATAGTTTTATGTTCCTCCTCCACCTGCTTCAGCTTACTGGTCAACTCTGCAAAGAAACAGATACACAGATATACATGCCACAGGCCAAAATATTAATCATAGATCAATTAATTAAGATGATATCAAAATTGATTATTTTCAAGAAAAATTACTCTGAAACAGAATTTTCATGAAGTTTCTAAAAAAATTAAAATGAGGATTGCCACCCTTTTACTAATCCTTAAATCTTTTTTAAGTTGTCATCTAGCCCAACGCTGACTAGATGCAGAAATATAAGCAATTTTTATTGCTACTTAAAATAAAAGATAAAAATGTCTCTGGAAAGGGAAAGTGAGGACTGTAAAAGATACTAATGTGGTATAGCTTAGACAATATTATTATCAAAGTAAAAGATAATAAAAACCTGAAAATTGACGGAATAACAATAGTACTGGTATGCAAGTGAAAAAAATAATTGGAGACGCAAATCATATGACCACAGTGTTGCATCTCCACTTAAAAGCTTATAAATTTGCATTGCTACAGATGGAATATCCTCGAATCTGCAGTTTGACCCATGCTAACCAGTCCAAGAAAAGCAATTCAAGCTGCAACTTTTTAAAAAATCTTGTTTAGTATAAAATCAATACATAGTGAGCTGCTGTGCTATACTCCCCCCTCATCAATGTGTTTCTAAGGTTGATACTTAATATGTACTTCATATAACAATTCACTGACCCTGAATCTGATCCTCTTGCTTGATTCGCTTGTTGTTGCTGGAGTTTAACTCATCCCGCTGGAGTAAAAGCAAAATAAACACAGAAATAAACAAAAAAAAAAAAAAATTCTGAATAATTCCTGTCAGATAATCATAAATCAAGATCATATTCACTCACTGACATTCAGCAAGGTAGAAAACTCAAAATGTGAAAAATGAAGGATAGAAAAAGAAACCATACGTTTTGATATGAGAAATAGAGATCTAGGTCTTTCTTTTTGTGTTGAATATGGTATTAAAACTAACTTTTCTAAACGATGCACAGAAATAGATATGTTTGCTGTACAGAAAATAATTTTTAAAATCTTAACCCCACCCAAAAAAAGAAAGAGAGACAGAGAGACAGAGAGAGAGACAGAGAGACAGAGAGAGAGATAGATAGAGAGAGAGAGAGAGAGAGAGAGAGAGAGAGAGAGAGAGAGAGAGAGAGAGAGAGAGAGAGAGAGAGAGAGAGACAGAGAGAGAGACAGAGACAGAGAGACAGAGACAGAGAGCAAAATGAAAAAAAAAAATGCTGGCCTCCCCCAAACCAAAATACTATAATGCATACTGTTCTGATGTTGAAATGAGAGACAAAAGGCTTGAGATAAAGAAGGATACCACTGGGCATAGGAGAGAAAGACAGGGAGACAATGCATGGTACATAATATCTTAAAAATCTTATAAAAATAAAAGCAAAAAGATTAAAGAAAAAAATATATTCCTCTTGATTAAACTGGAAAGGAAGCAAGCAAGAGCAGAAGCGTTCACTAATAATTTTATTTCAAGATATATTAAATGACGAGTAATATTGATTTTTCTTTCTCTATTGTTAACAATGAAGAAGAATCATTGAAAGCTGATTGAAATAAAATTTTTACTTCTTTTTTCTACCAATATTACATGTGAGAATTAGACTAAATCTGTCCTTGGCAAAATCTCTTAACTATCAAAATGTACTGGTTAATTTTCACTACACCAGCATTTCACATTACGTGAAAGTAGAAGCTTCTGCAGTACATCTTTCATTCAAGTTAAAAAAAAATAGCTTTAAGGATAATATTAATATTCACTCTGACAAGTGAACTGCCAATTTGTACAAAACGTATTAGAAAAATAAGTGACTCCTCAAGTAATGTGCAGTGCTTCAAAGAGTGAAGAGTGTGAGAGTCACGGCAACTCTTCAAATATACTTCGATTTTGATGAACATGTAAGTGAAAATAAAAAGAGGAAAATGTAAACTGCATACTGCCAGTACTGTTTTCATATCAATCTTCATTGCTTCAAACTGTAACCAAACACATTTCATGATTTCTGATTAAGTAAATCACACATATGAAGAAATGCTGAAAGCCCAAAACCATCATGGTAGATTATTATTTTCAGCAATGAAGTTGTTATAATGTCTTAACTTGTGCCTATTATAGAACTATATGTCTAGGAGACTATAAATTGCTTTCATTTCTGATTGATGTATTCAAATGATTGTCGTCTTCTACACTAAAAACCAAAGACTTAAAAAAAAAAAAGAAAAGAAAAGAGAAAAAAAAAGCAATTACAAATGGCGAGTGTCCTGCCAGTGACACATCATGCCTAAATAGGTAATAGTTTTGCAAATGTGAATGAAAAAAAAATAAATTAAAACAGCAAACCCATAAGTATCAGGATATGAAGGTGCAAAAGATAAAAAAAATCCCATACATTTGGAACTATTCAGCATATAAGCTGACAAAATAACTCCTACTGTCAACTGCTTACAGAAAATTTTGAGGACATTTTTACTGAAAACATTTTTCAAGGGCTGCAAGGTGAGTCAGAAATAGTCCATTAAACATATTCATAACAACAAAGCACAAATTTGTATGTAATTATTTTGCAAGTATCTAACTAATATGTCACCTTAGCGCAAGGGAAAGACCACACATTTGGAATTATTAACAGTGATAAAAGAATATAATCAAATATTCATGATATGAAATGCAATGTGCCGGTGTTTAAAAAAAATGTTAGTATACAGTGAAAGTAAAAAAACGAAAAATTAGAAAGATTATGACTGGTATGCTAAACAGATTTGACCTCAAGTTACTGTAACAACCATGCTAATCACTATACCCTACAGAACGATATTCTGGTCTCTTGAAACAAAAATATCATAATTATTATTATTTGAATCAATGAACTGAAGTGCTCTACATGACTCAAGTAATGAAACTGGAAGGAAAAATATGAGTTGATGATTGATTTGAATCTTCAATACCATTAGCAATAAACGTACAGACCCGAGAAACAAAAGCTCTACTTTTTTAAAGAATTCTTCACATCTCTCTCAGAATATGATAGTAGATAAGAATCAGAAAGATAGAGGGTGACCAACTGTTCCCTTGAAATTCTATGGAAAAAAAAACAGCTATTTTTTTATTTGATCCAGAGAGAAAGAGTATTCTAGATAACGTTCAAAGCCATGCTTGGCCAAGTTATAAAAAAAAAAACAACGGACAAAAGAGCATGCACTTGAAATGAATCCACAAGCATTTTAAATCAAGTTGTGTCTATTTTCTACTCTTAAATCTTATGTACAAGATTTAAAAGCAAAACAATTTAGTTTTCAAACAATAAATTTGAGAAAGAAGCAAGCAAATCATGCTAGACAGCTGGGACACAATGACTGATTTATAGGAAAGCACTGCCAATTCATGATTTATATTATTTTCATGCCCTCCCTAAAATTTGTGATAAAAACTCTCTTTAACTAAAAAAAAAAAAACAGCATGAAACATAGAACATCATCATCAAGTTAAAATTATTGATATAAGGCTCAAATGTAGAGGAACTTGTGCTTGGCCTTATCTTCAGTTAAGATGGCTGAATATAATAATCTAAAGCTAATAGCAACTAATGTTGGCCATGCATTTGAAGTAATTGAAAAAAGGCACAGATAAAGACAAGCAGGTTAGCGTGGACATTGTAAGCTGAGTAAATGGCTTGACCATGGAGTGAGGGAAAGTATTCGTGGGATGCAGGAGGCAATCACTTAGTTTCACAGCCTCCAATCTTTCTTAGTTTTATACTTGTACAGGACAAGCAATGCTGCCCACTATAACCTTGATTCATAGCCTTGGACTCACACAGTATGGTGCCATGATTTGCTAATACATAAGCCCCCAAAATACAACTTAGATCAAATCCATAACATTAGTGATCCATCTTAATGTATTCTTCCTCACAACTTTTTATTATAGCTATTAATCTCGAGAGGATTGACGGTTTTGACATTTTCATTTCTCGACACAATAATTTAGATTTTATTTAAGAACTCTGTGCTGCACTTTGGAAACCAAGTAATAATTTCCTTCTCAAAACCAGCTTAGTAACAATATATGAGAATATTTGCCTGTTTTATAATACTAGTATAATTAAAGAGATAATTTAAATGTGGAGGCTATGAAACAGAGTAATTATATATGTTCATTCTTTGCAATCAAAAGTCCCAGATTAAATTTAAAACAGTCATGGTTCATAAAAGTGAAGGAAAATTAATAATCTTTTCTTTTATACAATAGATCAATAAGTCTTATTTGCTAATTAAAAAAAATGCAATTACTAAAATGTTTCCACACAAATACACTTCCAGTGATGTCCTGTATCTTTTTAGAATTTATTTCAATTTGAATTTTTGAAAAAAGCAAATCAAACGATGAGCCAGAAAATTTGTGTTTGGAAACATTTCTGTTGAAACAATGGTTATTAATCTGGGAGTTTCAAGAGCAGGAGAAAATCTCTGGAATAAGGAGAAGAGGGGAACCAATATTAGCCACTAAATTATACATTGGGCTACTTAGAAAAAAAAAAAAGAACTGAAATGTGTGGTCTAACCCTTACCTTTTTCTTCCTTACAAATTTTCTTCCCTCCTTTTTTCATTCTCGAAAGAACTGGAAACTGGCCTAAGTGGAGGGAGAGGAAGAGGAAAGAGACAAACAGAATAGAGGAGCAAGATTCTTCTTTCTCCTTTGGTGAGGACATTCAAGGTGAATGGTCGAAAGATTGGGGAGTGGGGGAAGGGATGGGACTTGAACAGGTGACCGTTAGGTCACCGCAGCCAAGATTTTTTTCAGATCACATAGACCTTGTGTCTAGCGCACATGTGCCAAGAAAAAGGTACAAAAGAAAAGTAAGGATACAACAGAAAAAGGGCAGCAAGTAAAAAGTGGAGGGATTGGGAGAGAAAAAAAAGAGAGAACAGCTGTAAATAAAACGACTTAAGCATCAATGAGCAGATTTGATTCAAGAATACGACAGAGTGAATGAAGAAACAGTTATGATAAATCAGATGACAGAGATGAGCAAAAAATGGTTAGAGCTTACAACATGAATCGAAGTGACTTTGACTCCTGGATCGACTAAAAAATGTGATGAATATTATTACATTGACTTTTAGTGCATATGTTGAGTTGCTGCATCATATGGCAGAAAATATAAAATCCAAGAAACAACATTCTTTATGCCATCTCTGTATGGGTCAGGAATGGAACTTAGATACAGAAATCTATTTTCGGCACAATTTAGGAGGAAAGTAATTGGCTGGGGTGGGTTTAAATCCCAATGATAATAGGTGCATGCTGCTTGTGTCAATTCAATTTCAAAGAGAAGGAGCAGCATTGAACAATTTACACCTACCAACATTATCAACTAGTCAGATCTGTGAAGATGAAGTTTTTGCAATCAAACCAGTGCTACTCTACATCCTCAGTCTTCAAACATAAGATATGAAAGACCAAATTACAATTTATATCAATGAACACATGAGCCTCTATATTATTCAAAACGAAAAATTATAGAAGCCAACTATAACCTAGAATTCAGCTGAAAGTTAAGTTTAGGACTGTTTAGAGTTCAGTCTTCTTGAACACTTTCAATGGGACGCAATGATTTTCAGATGTTTTTATGCTAGGGAACTTTTGTACATTTACTCTTCACATTTTCCTGAGACCAAGTGATTGCCAAATTTAGAAAAACCTAGGCAAAGCAGCAAGCCATACCAGTGATATAGAATTCTAAAAAAAAGACTTGAATTTGATGAGTGCAAAAAGCCAGGCACATAGAAATAAAAAAAAAATAATAATGAATAAAGCTAATGCTCACAACAATTATATAATGATCTACAGAACTTCAAGACACTGTTCTTTTGGGTTTCATGCAGGAGTGCATGGCACAAATTTTGTAACTTCTTTTTTATCTTTCATCCCAAAGAAAAAACCTAAAGAATTCATAAAGTGATAAGAACTGCTTCGTAAAGCCAAAAGGAAGATGTACTTTCTGAAAACAAATTTACATCCCAGTTCTTATAGAGTTCCAATATGAAATTGTGATTTTTACCCTCAACCTTCAGTCCCTACATCATTTATTCATAAAGTTTCCAAGCCTTTACAATGACTCTATTTGTTTTGGAAATCATATGAGGAGAGAAAAAGTGAAGGGAAGAGGCAGTGTTAAGACTATCTCCCAAGCACTTGGCAGATATTGAACCCTTTCCATACCACTGCAAATCTGACAAATAAAATCAGGTGTCACAGAGAGAATATTGCTAGAATTAAGCTTTGAAAGTCTACAGGGTAAACTCACAAGGTCACTGAGCTCCTGGGACATGCCAGACAGTTCTCTCTTCTGTTGTGCCAGCTCCTCCTCCAGTTCTCTCACACGACTTGTCTTCTCAGCTAACTCAATGCTCACCTGACTCGTCTAAGAGGAAAAAGTAATGACATGAAGTACAATGATTTAACAAAAATATGCTGCAGCCTCTTAACCATTGAAATAGTGAGTAGAATAAAAATCAATATTTGATTAAAAGGACTTTTGAGCTTTCTGTTTCAACTTATTTAAAATATTTAAAGCACCTTTACAGCAAAGAGTTGCCATAAAATAAGCTTCATTCCCACTTCAGGAAGAGAAACCTAACCTTAGCTTTATAAGTAGAACTCTTAACCAATTTACCACTGTGTGTAATGCAGCCTCCATGTGATCTCAGGCCAAAACAAGCAGCTGTGGGTAAATGCATAACTTTAAAGCAAAACTCCAAAACCTAGTGAATTGAATTGAAAAAGCCCAGTGTTTGTCTGAAAGGGGAAAAAAAACAGCCCTAAACTGCATGGATTTCATTTTCTATTAGACCCTAGCAATTCATGAATATCTAACCTACCTTGGCACCATCCTCAAGTCTGGATGTTTCATGATCTTTGAGTTTAGCTTCTGCTTGAGTGAGCTTGTAAGTAAGGTCCTCTATCTGATCCAGATACACTGTTTGGGAGGAGTCTGCTTCACTGATCACCTTCTGCTGATTCTCCACTTTTGACTGAGGAAGAGAATTGAAAGTCCAATTAAAAAAATAACAAGCCTCAAAATGAGAGACACCACAGTCAAAATCAATATGAGCTTTGAAAAAAGAAGTGATTCCCATCAATATAATATTTAATATCAGGTTGCAATACAGTAATATATTTTTGACTTTTCATCTACAGAGTCAAGACCAAAAAGAGAATAATTCTGAATACAATGCTCTTTACAAATCTTTTTGATATGCTTCTCTTTCCAACTTTTAAACAGCAGCTATGAAACACAAGTCATTCTTGGTTACCCCAATAACTAACCTTTAATTCATGCAGGTCTTTCTCTAAAGCATCTGCTCTATCCTTCTCTTTCTTGGCTTGTCGCTCTAATTCCTTCATCTGTAGTTCACTTGCAGCACTTCCTTTTCCCTGTTTTCAAAGAACATACACACAATGAAATAACGGTGACATCTAAAAAAAGACTGGAACTATTTCAAATAATTATCAATCAATCAGGTGCCCTGCTTTTAGTGCAGGCGATCATGATTTCTCATTTCAGTAGTCATAAGATGTTCCAGTTTATCTCTCCTCATCACATAATCACAAAAAGTTGTCCGACATTTACGTACCCAGTATTCTATTTATGAGTGATCTTGTGTCAGCTTCCCACAACACTTTTTCTTTTGATTTCTTTCCAGTCCATGAGATTTGTAACACTCTCTGTATGAATTACATTTCTATTGCGCTAGTTTTTTTTTTCTTGTTTTTTTTTTTGTAGGTGTTAAGAAATTGTGCAGACGTCACTCCATACATCAGGATAGGTTCAATACAGCACTCAAGGACTTTTCTTTTCATTCTCTGACAATTCATTTTTGCATGTGCTTTTCTTGATGCAGTGTCAATGTTAAAGCATCCGTCCCTTGACATTTAAGTATCCGAGTATTTGAATTAATCTCTTTGCCTGAGTTTATTCTTATGGATAAAAATGTCGATCTGTGGACATTCATTGTTTCAATTGACTACCATTACATATGTCTTTTTTGCTGTTCAATTCCAATCCTTCCTTACTGTTTTCTTCTTCCACAGTGTCTAGTCAATGCAAGTCTTCTTTCGGTTCTGTAATCATTACAGCGTCATCAACATTGTTTAGTTTAAATGATTACACGATTTCCAAAAAATTCATTTTTCACACACTACTGATGAACACATGAAAATGAAAGTAAACTGAGTTCTAAACTATACAATAATCAAATTTTGTTTTTCCCATACATTTGAGGTGACTCATTTTTGAAAAGACAACTGCTACATCTTACAACTTACATCTGACTCATCTTTGAGAGCTTCCTCTTCGAGTTGGAATTGTAAATCTTCCACTTTTCTGGAAAAGCAGAAAAACAAAAAAAAATATATATATAAGAAAATTAAGAGTGTGCATGTAGGCTACAATCATCTTGTAAGCGTTAATTAAATAGTTTCAACATTTGAAACAAATTTATATTTGGCACAAAATTTTGAAATATGTAAAAGAATTCCAAAAATTAAGCTAAGCTGCCTTTCACAAAAAAATGAAGAATGCCCTTACTTCCATACAAAGTAAAAAAAAATGGAAGCAAAATCTCCCACTTCAAAGTAAACAATAACTATCACAAATGAGTTGTATGTTACCCATGTCACATTTAAAGGTGTTGATATTAAGAAAAATGTACTTTCGTTAGCTTCCCATCGGTAAAAATTGCAATAAAATATAAATATTCTAAGGGGAAATATCAAATGTTTAGCTACTTTAACATGGTTAGAAAACGGGTTTATCTTTTTTCAAATCCCTATTTCTCAAATGCCAGTTTCAGATATCCCAGTCAAGAACCATGATGTGGAGAAAATATAGACAGCCACAAAGAATTATATTAAGATAGCACAAGAAAGAAATATGTACATGTTGAAAAAAAAAAGACCTATCAAATAGATGATGCTAATTTTAAAAAATTGCATTCCATGTCCATCTTAAAAAAAATTTAGGACATAAACAAAATTATGTGCACCCAAAAAAGATACTGCTGGTCTTCTTTATTTTTTGAAGCATACAATATTAGTAACAGGGAGGTGTTTGTTTGTCAACATTTAGAAACAGATCTCCATATCTCTGGGTACTAACCTTGCTTACATTTCAAACAAAAGAAAAATCAGAAATGTATTTTTTTATTTTTTTTTAACACCTAACCTTTTCTCCTCTTCCAAAAATGCCATAAGCTCTGTTTTTTCATTCTCCAGATCAGAAAGTGCTGTCCTATACTTGTTTATCTGTTCCTCTGCATCCATCCTCAGTCGATCCTGCTCTGTCTTCATACTGCTCATCTTACCTTCAGCCTGAATATAAGACACAGGAAAATCGATAAACTCAAAACATTATTTTCCCTTTTGTTCTGTGCATTACATTGTTGTAAACAATAAACCTAAGGTTTCAATCTCCAACAAACATAAATACGAGAATAGTTTTATATAATTCCATGTTTTATTATTTCCAACACCAAAAGCCTAAAGATAAACACAAAAAAAATGCCATGTGAGAGACATGAGATAACTTTTTTTCCCTTTTTTTTTTTTTTTAATTTTTATATGTATATATGCAGCCTTGTCATTATTCTTCCAAAAAATCATCATTCACATATGCAGCAGATCATTAACACTTCTTAGGAAATGTTTCTTAATATCAAAATTCTGTAAACAATAATGCCTTGCCTCATCCACATGAGCTGCCGCCCTTGCAACCTCTGATCTCTCCAGGTCTCTCTCCCGCAGAAGCTGCTCGATATGCTCTTCTTTTTCTTTCAAGGCTTTCTGTTCATGACAAAATCAACAATGTTGATTGAAATGTGATCATCCTAGTGCTATCAATCCAAGCAAGTTAAATGATTGACACCATACTTCATTCTTTAATGGAATTCATTGCATAAAAAGCAGGCAATAACTTATACGTTCCAAATATAAATATTTATCTCAAAATATTCTCAAGAATTATGCTTCATGCACAGTCAAGAGTTAATGATCTAGATCATGGCAGTGGAGACTGTCCAATCTGTAACATGAAGGACATTATTTAAAAGAGAAAGGAAGTGTGGCTGAAAACTTCTCACAAATCTTTATTTTTTCATTTGCCAATTTCTTTAATATTGTCAAATATTCATTCCTCCAACAAAGAATTAGTAGCATTTATGATTTCATAAATATATTTATATATATATATATATATATATATATATATATATATATATATATATAAAAGCAATCTGCAGTTACGGTTATAAAGGCAATATAAAAAAACAAAAAGGAAAATTTTCGATAAATTACATACAACTCATAAGAATTAAAAAAAAAAATTATAGCTATGAGAAAAACTAGTACTCATCAAAGAACCCCAAGCAAAAACTCTGCATGTGATAGAAAGATTTTTATCATTTGTTTACATTCTGTATTGAATTTTAAGAAAATGTGTGCATGAATCACTATTATCAAGCTTAACTCACAAGACCGACTATGACTTCTTACTTCCCTTTAATCAATCCTTGCTTACTCATATTGATTTCTTTTTTTTTTGTTCAATGTTAAGATCTAATTATATTAATAGCTGCACTTCCTTAAATTCACAAATAGTAGACTTGAGCTGTCTAAAATCTATGAGCATTATCATAAGTCACCAAATTTTAGATTCTAGTGAAAGTACAATTCAATTAATTTATTTTTATGAAAAGAACTTAATAATAGCGTTAAAAAGAGTTTCACATTCTTTAAATGTAAACATTAATGCAGTATAAGTAAAAGGATAAATAGTTTAATATAGAAAAGTGGGTAATGTTAAAAAAATAAAAAAGAAGGTGAGAATTACTATTTTATAGAGGTAATAATTAATTATTTATAAATAACAGGGAGGAAAACAAATTAACTCAGTGAACAGGTCCATTGCTTCTCTCAATTTCTAAAAAAAATACAAGAATTGTATAGCTGTATAGTTAAAATGCCTTTTGATTCTGCAAGACATTTTTCAACAGCTTACCAATTGCCAGATTACAAAAAGGGTTAAACCAATAAAAATAAGAGAAAATGTTTTTTTTAGAAATTTCTTTTTCAGGAGAGAGACAAAAGGCTTAACTCTTTTGCCTGTATTCTGTGTGGTAAGAGCATGATTCATTCCGATTTCAAGACATTCTTGTGAGAGGTTCATTCAAAGACCATAATTAAAGCCCATAATTTCCTAAAAAAAAAAATGCTTAACAGAGCTGCATGCAAATTTGAGAAATGGATAGACTTGTGAAGAATTGGATAAATTGCTTATTTATATGGCTACTAAGGTCACCAGAGTTGATTAGAACATCACAGTACTAACCTGTGTATCAAGTCTTATCACTACCTAGTAAGCTATGCTGCCCCAAAGTAGCAACACAAAGCCTTACACTCACCTGGAGGGCAGCTGTTGTTGCTGTTAGATTTAGAGTACTCGGTCTTTGTCCTGTTTTTGAAGCCTGCACAATACGAGCAAGGGTGATAATTATGGAGAGAAAGAGGGTGACAGGCGCTGGGGTTCCAGATCACACATCAAAAGCAACCTCACAATCATTATGCTTATAAGAGTTCTTAATTTGCTTTCTCTTTTTTTTTTTTTGTAATTTTGCATACAGATGTCAACTCTAAAGCACTAGTTTAGAGGGAAGAAACTAAACTGCTATCCCCATACACATGAATCCAATGAAGAAACTTATCTTCAAATAATGCCACTTCCTCAATTTTTTTCAATTTGCACTATTAGCATGACCATTATGATTTTTAAACTTTTTATTACAGTAATTCTTATTTTCCGTAAAGCTACCTTGAGTATAATGGTTGTTATTATTCAAGTTATACATATGCTTTATTACTGCTATGGCCATAGCTGTTGTGTTATCATTATAATTATTATCAGCAAGCAAATGATATCATTATAAAACCTCAGTTACCAATAGTTGTTTGAGCGTTGTGTTTTAGATCGTAAATTTCTGGTATTATTAAAAAAGCCAAAATTTATTTGCATTTAGCTTTCATCATGTTCATTGTTAATATTTTTCTTCCTCTATTCCTATTTACTTGCATGCAAAAAAAAAATAACCTCACCCCCTCCCCAACAAATTCCAATATAGAGTTGGGTTGACTATCATTGAATATTCCACTTTTAAAAGCCAAGTGATGATTTGTTTTAATACTGTGTGTGAACAGAACAGATACACACATATAATTAAAAGAAGAAACTTTCTTTTCTGCATGCTCCATCTCCAATAATATAAAAGAACCATTGAGCGTCTCTCCAAAAAGGAAAAAAAAATTAAAATTGCCCAATTCCATTAATTTTAAAAGACTGCCTTGTGACCTTTACTCTGATTTTACTTCTAATTTAATGATACGTTTGTGAACTTTTTAATCATCAGGTTCAGGATTTTAAATGTAACACAAAGTATATCTCTAAAGCTGTAAAAAAATTAATGTGCAGTCTACATTAGCCATTTACTTTAGTCCTTATCTCATTTTTAGTTTTACTATCTATGACTTTCTAAAGCTTTATCTTTTTTTGTTGTTGTTATTGTTGTTGTTGTTTTGTCTCACTAAGAGAGAAGTTTTCCTTTATTTCTAACCTTTGATTTAATACCAAAGGCAGTAAATCTGTACACTTATTGTAAAAGAGTCCAGAAACCAAAAAAAAAAAAATCAACTTTATCTGAATGACAATGTCATGGATTTTAATCATCCCACATTTTATTTAAATCATGCCATAACAATAGTTTTAGTTCAGATGGGTGCATTATCCTTAATATCTTTATCAAAATAATAAAAAAAATGCTTTATAGGTTTACAGAAAAAAAAGAAAAGAGAGCGAGCAGTGTTACTTTGTTAATGACACCAATTTGGATGTATCACCTTGGCACTGAATGTTACATAGGCTTGACAGTCGTTATTATAGCACCAGAGGAGGAATGAGCACAAAAAAGTAAAAACTATATAGGTTGATTTGCACTTATTTTCTGCCCCATAGATTAAAATTTCTTCAGCAGTATTTAACTCACTCAGTTTTTACTATTAAAAGTATGGTATAAGAATGAAAATCAGTGAAATTCAGTTTTAAAAAAAGTAAATTTACAAAACATGAGGGATGTCAGGGAAGAGAATTTGTAATTTTACTAGTTCTTCCTTTTTTTTTATTATCATTTCTTAGTTTGTCTTACAATGTCATTCTAGTTAAGTAATCTCTAGATATTGATAACTCCTTTGACCAAAACGGTTCAATATTAAGATGACATATAGAAAAATTCTTTCACTATATTTATCAACAAAAGCAAAATTTCAGATTTTCCAAGATTACAACATGATATGCTGAAATTGCTGTTTGTGCATGGTTTGACCAAAGAGAATGTGCCTTTGTCATTGCTGTTTGATTATCTTGTTAAAGCTGATTATTAATGCAACTCAGCCCCTTGTACATTTGAAAAGCTGAGTATGCATATTACATTCCTGGATTTTTACTTTGTGTTACATGATAATGAAGTTTAGATTATTTATGTATTGAAAATTAAAAGAAAGCAAGTCCATGAAAGTTTAATGGCCATTCCTTCATTGTTATGCTCCAGTGTTAGTGAAAATATAGATTTCATGCTGTTAATATTGAAGAAAATTCAAGGTCTACTGTCATATCAATGGCCTATGCATCAACATCAAAATGAAATTATAATAAATCCAGAAGCCTTAACATTAAATAACAAAATTCAATTTAAAAAAATGACTAAAATTATTCTTGTTTAGCAAAAAAAACTAAATGATATATATAATCCTTTTGAATAACCTTATGTTTAAACATGAATAAAACTTTCCAGTAAAAATAAAGTAATGTAATTCTTTAACATGCATGATAAATTTACCTTGCAAGAAAGCCAGATATCTAATAAATCTTAAGAACAAAAAAAAAAATTAAAAAAGAAAGTGCAACAAATAAATTAAAACCAAGTACATGCAGCATACAAAAGCAGTGATAGCCAGAAATGTTGATCAACACAGAAATCAGAATTAAAACAACATAAAAAAGACAGAGAGAGAGAGAGAGAGAGAGAGAGAGAGAGAGAGAGAGAGAGAGAGAGAGAGAGAGAGAGAGAGAGAGAGAGAAAGAGAAAGAGAGAGAGAGAAAGAACAAGCATGGCATTCTAACGAATAAGGTCATCCAGGAAAATCACTTAAAAAAAAAGTTTCTGCTTCATTGAAAAATATTACACTGTTATCAAATCTCTATGTTTTATCACTTAACTTTTTTTTTTTACAAAGTATTTAAACCAAAAGGATTGTGAAAATCAGTATGTAAGACTGGAAATAATCTTTATATTTGGAGCTTAAAAAATTTATTTTTTTTTATCTTAAAAGAAAACATACAAATCAACAATTAAAATGATGAGACAGTGGCCTCCTCTTTAGATATTTTTACTGAACAAAAACCAGGCAATAGTTTTTCTAATAATTTCATTGCACATAAAAGATGTTTTTTGTACCAAATGTTTTTTTTTTCCACTTTCCCTCTGCTCCAGACACCCTAAATAGTTTTTGCATCACATATTTAGAAAGAGATGAGTGACATGAATATAAGGAACATACTTTTGAGAGGGATACATGATAGTAGATTAAATAAAAAAACTTAATGAATACTGCTTTTGTGAAAAAAAAACAACAAAAAACAATAAATTATGGGCAGCCAAGGCACCACCTGATACCTCCCCCTCCAAATACAGATACACACTAACAAAATCTTTTCAAAAAATGAAACAAATTCTTGTGCTGGTTAAAATAAATTTGAAAGAGTGGTGAAAAAGAATCAGATACAAGTCTTAATGATCCTGACATTGTTGAAATGGTGAGGATGGCAACAATGGATTGCAGAAAAGGGGAAAAATAAAAACACAAAAATTGATGATACAATAGTAGAAAGAGCAAGTTCCACAAAAGTATATTGTTATGATGGTATAATTTGGAAATTCTGCGATATATCCAACACCTAAAAAAAAAAAAAAAAAGTTGAGTAATCTTGAATTGGTGACAACTTTACTTTATGGGAGATGAGGTGGCAGCAAGGTGCATAGTTTTGAGGAATCATTCTTTAAAGATGTTTTATAATCATTTAAATACTGCGCAATGAATGCTGGATATTTAAATCCATGTTTCATCCAGGATCCCAGCACTGCCAGTATCTCTATTTTTAGCCGTCTTGGAATGGGTTACAAAGAAGCTAAAATAGTTGTCTCTACTTTCTTTTTCATTATTATTTTATTCTTGGATAACTTGAAAATTTAGAAAAATGCCAAACAAACTTCGGATGTGTTCATGCTGCACTCATTGTGGCTATTTCTTATGACATACTAGATGTGAACACTGAATTATTTTTATGATTTAACAGCCTTTCAAAAAACAAAAAAAAAAAAAAAACTGAGAATGGGGAGTTAAAAGATCAATACTTCGCCTCTTTAAATATTTGCAAAGCTTCTCTCTTAATTTGCTTTAGATTTTTTTGATGAAATGAAATGGCAAAAGGGATAACTAAAATTAGAACATGGTAGTATTATTTTCTTTTAATTTTAGATTTGGTATCCCAGAAAACGTCAACTGGAAATGAAATTTCTTGAGATATTCACCAGAGATATCCACAGGACAGTATTAGCAATAAGTATATTATCACAATTAATGAGTAATGAAAATGGAAAAGGATGGACTGAGAGTTTGAAAAATGTGATAATAGATATTAAAGGGAGGAAAAGTATAGAAAAGTTTGAAATAATATGTTAAGGCTCTTTATCTTGCGGAGTGCATTGCTAAGTCATTGAAGCAGGAAAAATGTAACATTAACGTGAATGGGGTAGAGAGCTATTATTGGCATTGTGGGAATGTTTCATGATAGCTGTTCATTTCTCTTTTGTGGTCATATACAGAAACAAAATTTTTCTCCTTAATAATGATTTAAAATTTCATTCGCCTTGTTAACCTTTAGATGAAAATTATAGTCTTCAAATACTAGACTTAGGAAAAGGATAAAGCATTTGCAACATGGATGAAGATTCCAAAACAAAAATACCAGTTAAATAATAATAACAAATGGTGAGATTTTGAACATAAGCACATGCATGCCAACCCACTTCTTGAATTCAACGTTAAACTGGAGCAAGAATCTTTTAAGTTAAAATGTTGATCATTTGACCCTGGTAAAAAAAGATCATTTTGTTAAGAATTATATAGTAATGCAATTTGTTCAAAATAAAGAGATTTGATGTTCTTATGAAAACATTGGATAAAGAAAGCAAGAAAATGGGTTAGCTCAATTCAAAGTGTGAAAAGATGCTATTGAACAGCTAAGATGACAATACATATATTTAAATATCAAGATAATTGAGAAAAGAAAGTTCATACTTTTGTTACAATGTTCAGACGAGGGGTTAACTGAAACAAAGGAGCACACACACAAACACATGAACAAAGTCAAGCTTTATACTATGATTAATATCCATTAATTTATATACCTATATATGGACAAAAAAAAAGCTAAAATTACATATTATTGTCTCTTTGATGAGTTTGAGAGTTTAAAAGGTAATGGACAAAAATTTCAAACGCTCTGACAGCTTTTGATCAAAATGTCCAAGATTGCATCACAAACTCCCCCAAAGCTAGATTCCCTATCCTCTTGGGACAACTGCTCTGTTGGCAATGACTGGCTTTACTGGGAAAACAAAATAGCTCCTCCTTGACTTTTTCTCATCATCTACAAAACTAAAACAGATCCAGTTACCTTCCTTCAGTAAAATCTCAACAGTTGTGAATTTATCATGGATGGTTTACATTAATCTACCCAATTATCTCTTGATTAAAAAATTCAATAACATTATTAAAGGGAAAATTTATAGAAATTACAAATGGTGATAGAGCTTTATGTAATATTGTAAGACAAGATCAGATGAAACCATTTAGTAAAATGAAATTATATGAAGAGATTAATTTCTGACCCTTCAAAAACTTTTCAAAGTATTGATACAACTGGTTTGAAAGGAAATTAAAAAAAATTAAAAAGAATTCTAACAGACATAAATCAATCTATAAAAATTGACTGCTCCCTGCCCATCCCAAATTAAATACTATTCAAAGCATCTTGAGGAATGTACATCTTTCCAGTCATCTTTTTTACCTTTCCTAAAACTTCTTCATTTCTCTCCCTTACCTCTACCACTTTATTGAGATGAAAGGTTAAAGCTGCTATATGAATACAATTATTGATTTACCTGTGCTACTGCTTGATTACTAGAATGCATGCCGTAATACAATATGACAAACTTTTTAAATTTTTTACCTTATCGATTATTAAAGGAAAGGAACCCATGCATTAGAACACCATGATAGTTAATTCAGGGATAATGTGATCATACATGAGAAGTAAATAAAAATAAGAAAAAAAAAATTAAATGCAAAATAAAAAAAATGATGAACAGGCATAGAGAAAGCTTAACCCATGAATGACACAAAGACTCAAAGAGAAAGTAAAAATGCACAAACAACATGATAGAAAAAGAAACAAAACCTTCACAAACAAGCCTAAATTCAGACACGACAGTGACAGAATAGAGAAGAATCAAAAAAATTGCTGCATGTACCTGGTTGGCTAGGGAGGTGACGCCCAACCTTACCCGCGATCTGGACACACTCGAAGCAGTTGAGGAGAGAGAGGACACACTCTCCTGACTACCACTGCGCTCACGTGACGCACGCAAGCTGGTTGACATGAGTGGCCGTGAGTGAGGGGACGGTGTGGATGTGGCTGAGCCTCCAGCTCGTGAGATTTTGTGCACTGGGGCAAACAGCCCATGCATAGGCTTACAATCAAAGTATCTTTAGATAAAAAGAAAGAAGGCAAATATTGACAACAGAGTCATCATGAATCCAACAACCAAAAACAAATAAGTAAATACGGCTATTTTTCTGTTACTTACATCCACTATGCACTAAAGTATATATTCAATATGAATAAACAAGAGCACCTACATACAATTTAATCTCAAACAAAACATAAGAAATGAATGGTATGGACACATACACATAAAAATAGCAATGATTCTGCACAATTTCGACTTTAAAAAAAATGGAGCATATCAACTTGAACTATAACAAATTTCCTTTCACAGCCCTCGATCAAAGATCCTAGGGCCAAATCTTGCCTTTACAAAGCTTCAGTTTTAATGTTTAAGATCTTGAAAGTCTGAAATTGATTTATAGATCTTAATTGAATAAAGCTGTAGAGTTTTTACATGATATCAAGTCGTCTTGTGTTCTAAACGGAGTGTCTAGTTTCTATGTTATAAAAAAAAAAGACAAAGAATGCTTTAAATGATCTGCTCTGTCTATTCAAGTTAACATATTGAATTAGTTCCAAAGAAAAAAAAGAGGGGAGGGGGAATTATATGGTATTGTCAGCAGCTGTTTCAAAGAGGGAACAATCAACCTAGTTTCATCACAGTGCTCCTATCTCAATCATGACTGAAGGCCTTCCATGATCTATGACAGCTTATGAAGATAAGTGGAAACACTCAATTATGCCTGTGATCTTTAAGGCTGATCTTTATACCTGAGGTGATTTATAGCTGCAAATAATTAAAATATTTCTTTTAACTGATGGACTTCTAAGACAAGTGGTCTGTTTTGATGGAGTTCCTGTTTGAGGAATTCCACCGGCTAAGGTAACCACTAGCAAGATGGCTTTATATCTTTGACAACTCAGCACAATTTCACCTTACTCTTGCCAATGTCACTTGTTACACACATTCTAAACCCATTCCTATAACAATAAAATTTAGGAGTGTGAAGCTAACCGTTTTCCGGCCACAGCACCATCATTTTTGCCGTAAGGTTCATCCAGCTCAACACCAGCCCAGACTCCCTTGGCAAAGTCAGTCTCTCCTATATAGCGCAGAACTCCTGGCTTGGATCCACTGACAAGTACCTGTCAGACCCAAAAAGTGTGTAAATATCAATTGTAGAGGGTGCAAAGTGTGAATGATATTGGTTTGGTCACTTTGAGATCAAGTGAGTGGTGAAAGTAGATGAAGTAATATTTTACCAAATCAGCAAATTTGTTGTTTTTTTTTTTTTCTTTCATCAAGGGTTGCTTTACTGAGAAGTAAAACCAGAGCAGATAACCTGTGTTTGAATTGTGCGTATTGCAGTTTAAAACAAAGCTTTTATTGTGAAAGCATGTTTCTTGGTTGTAACAGTATAGGAAAAGACAAGATTTAGACAAAGGCTTGTTGGAAAATAAATTTTCAAAGACATAATATTTTCAGTTTACAATATTAGCAATTCCTTTGAGGATATATTGGATTTACAATGAAAGTAAAACAGATATGTAATTAATTTAGTGTGTGTGTGTGAGGGAAAATAAAGAGGGAAAAGATTATAATTCATTTAGAACAAGCATACCTTTGAGTCAAGTTCGGTTTTCTTTCTAAGCTAAAGCCTCAAGAGTAAGTGTGAAGTCCTTTTGTTCTTAGAAACTAAGAATCTATTACATGTACAATTAAATACCAGCAGCTCCACTTTCAAAAAAAAATTAATTTTTGCAGGCATCTCATAAAGATTTATCTTAATTACAATTACAGAAAATTCCCATGTCATCTGAAAACTTTGGACATGATATAAAACAATCCGACACAACAAAAACCTAATTTATATTTAAAAATAAAAACTTGTTGCTGCAGGTGCTTTATAACTAATCTAAGAATGTGTTTTTTTTTATGATAGCTATCAATAATCTGTTTAGAATAATTGAAATTAAAAAGAAAGGAAATATAATGGTAGGATTATAAAATATGTTACATTCTCTTTCTTTGTACATCTCTAGTTACATGCAGAAGAAAATGGTTCCGAAAATGCCATTATGATAAAAATCACAAAACATTATCCATTACCCCTTAATTTACTGAGAAAATATGACGAAGGATAAAAATGCTTCAATGAACTTCTTGAGTGAATGAGATTTGTTATCAGCCACGTAAACACTTACTCTGTCTCCAACCTTAACTCCACCGGGCATAGTGCCTGGCAGTTTCATTGTTGTGACTCCTGCCCCTCCACTATGTGCTGGACCTGTGGCTGGTGCTGCTTTGTGAAGACTGGAGGAAGACGTTGATAATTGCTTACTGGCACTCATACCAAGCCGGGACTGTAGAATGAAGATGATGGGGGATAATGATTAATCCTTTTTTTTTTTTTTAATTACTAAAACTCTGGGGTTTTGGGTTGCTTTGTAAAATAAAAACAATTATCATCTAATGTTAAAAAAACTTGAAAAGATTTCTATAAAAATTGTTTGTCATTTTTGTTTCTGATGAAAAAGAACCGAGGGTTTTTTTTCTTCCTTATTTTCTTAGCAAACGTTATCAATGAATATTTACCAAATATATTTGACTAAATTGTCTGCTATACAGAAAAAGAAATGCAATTTTTAAAAAGATGCAGTTGAATGCTTTTAGGGACAGCCAAAACTATAAATTTGCAAGGAATGTAAATTGTGTGATCCACTACTGCTTTTCATAGCCTTTCAATGATTATCTGCAGGAAGTAGAATTTGATATGCTACCAGATGAAAAAGTTTTCAATGTCACTTGACAAATTTCAAATTGTATAGCTTGGTAAACATCTATGAAAATCAGATCATGTCAATGACATTGTAAAAAAAATCCACACAGAGGAGTTTCTTTATACTAAGCAGTTCAGCTAATATCCATGCCTGTGAATTTGATGGCAAAAAGTTAATTTCAGCAAAATTCATCTTTAACCTACAGCCATAGTTACTTTGATCTAAAAAGAAACAAGTAAATGGTGTTTAGATTTCACATACTGAGGGCCTTGCAGGGATGGAGGAAGACGGGGCAGTGGTTGAGGTTCCATTTGTAGCAGGGGCCAAGGTAAGCCTGGTATCTGGTCCTCCCCCGCCCCCTCCTGTGGATGGTGTTCTCGCTGGGGTTGCAAAAGAAGGGGTTTCACTGGAGGCCTGCGACACTGGCCTGGAGGGGGCTTGGCAGGTATGGGACAATTTGCTGACTCGAGAAAATACTCCTCGTTTTGCTTCGCACTAGGGATGAAGCGACAAAATCCTGCCTTTTATCCTGGTACAAATTACAAATCTCAAGAGTGTTCTTAACATGGGTGGACCAAAAACTGATATTATCATAACCTACGTCCATCTGTATGTCATGTGCATATGGCGTTCTTTCTCTTTTATTTCATTTTATTTTTGGAGGGAGGGGAAAAGAGACAGAGAGAAGAGAAGAGAGAGAGAGAGAGAGAGAGAGAGAGAGAGAGAGAGAGAGAGAGAGAGAGAGAGAGAGAGAGAGAGAGAGAGAGAGAGACAGACAGACAGACAGACAGACAGACAGACAGAGAGAGAGAGAGACAGACAGACAGACAGACAGACAGACAGATAGATAGAGGGACAGTGAGAGAGAGAGAGAAAGAGAGAGAGAGAGAGAGAGAGAGAGAGAGAGAGAGAGAGAGATATTATTCTTTAGGATATTATCAATCATGTACTGAAACTGAGAACAATCCAATTGTATGAACTAGACTGAAATATGTGATTTGTCATACCAGCTACATCGGATATAATTTAAAACAAATAATAAATAACATTCTTGGATATAGCTCAACCTGGAAAAATAGATTTTACAGACGGCAGAAATACCATTTTTCTTTGCTGGAATTTCAAAAAAACTAAAAACTAAAATCCTCATTCAAATCTATTTCAGATCTCTTATTTTTTGCTGATTCTAATTCTTATCTATAGATGCCATAATTATTCATTTAACAGTAACAGATATTGAAGATACTAAAGCTAATGTATCAAACCTTTTGATAAAACAAAAGACAGCAAAAATTTTTAATAAGTTCACCAATAATTCCAGAAAAGTAAAGTTCTCGAGAAAATTCTTAATTATTCAATTTCATTTTGTTGTCATTTGAAATACTACAAAATTGATAGCCTTGTTAGTGAAAGTGAAAAGTAATAATTTCAGAATGTAACACAAAGACAAGAAGAAACTTTTCCCCCCCACAAGATCTCAATTAATTTCAAGAGGTGCTGAAACCTTACCTGAAAGTAACGGATACCCATGACACTGCCATCATTTTTCCCAATTGGTTCATCTAGGACCACGCCTGCCCATTCCCCAGGTGCAAACTGTGTCTCGCCTAAAAATGCAATCACCCCAGGTTTGGTACCACTGACCCAGATTCTATCACCAATCTTGAAGTCGTCCACAGGTGCTGCAAGCGGCACTGCTCCTTGAGAGGAAGCTGACCCATCTTCTGACGGAGGTTGTGGACCTTAGAAGTTTGAAACAAATTAAGACCATGCAGATAATTAAAGTTCACTATGATAATTTGAGGGCGAAAAAGATTTACTATAATATCAACAAAAGACACACATTTGTAAATATTGCAAATCTAAATCATTTAAAATCATTGCAAAAAAAAAAAAAAACTGTTAGAAGTCATATAGTTTGTGCAGACATTGATAAGTAAAACACACTCATTTTACTCACACAATTGCAATGAAAATGTCTGAAATACAAACTTTAGATGTGATTCCCGATCCATTCTACTTAGCTCCCATTTATTTTTGACATAACTATAGTCCTTTCAACTAAAAAGGCATGCTTTAGAACCATTTTCCATAGGAAAAAAACAAAACAAACAGTGCAGTTTCCAGAGTCAGAATGAATAGCAGTTTTCCTTTGAATGTTGTCAGTTTAACGTCGACAATTAATCACTGAACCACATTGATGAACGAATTAAGTATTTTACGAATAGATTATTTGCTTTCCTGCAACAGCCCTCCACCCCACCCCCCGGAAAAAAAAGAGAAAAATCTTGATTTGGATATCATAATTAGTTGCAGGTGCAGAACTTCTCTTACACATCGCTACAAAATTGCTAACAGCACAGTGTAAGGTAATTTTTATCTTGAATTTATAAATTTTCTGGCGTGTGTGATTTTGTTTTTCTTTTAACTTTTGCATTCATAAAGAATAACAAAATTGAGCATGAGGAAAGTGATTGATAAGCTTGATTAAGCAAAAACTTTCTATTCTATCATAATCCAACAGCTGATGAAATCCACCTTGAAAAATTGAAGGATCATAACCCCAAGCCAAAGAGAACAAAATTATATTTTCCACATCTTTTTCTAGCGATGAAAAAGGGAGGGCCAGGGGAGAAGACACAAAAGAGTTTCAAAATATTTCAAAAGAGACATTTAAGTATGATGACCAAAAAAAAAAAAAGCACACAATATCGAAATTACAAATCAAAACTCAGATATATCATGCAATATGCAGCTTCAGCCAACTGCATATAGAGCAAAATCAAGACTGGAAATTTTTGCAAGGCTTTCATAAAAGATACACGACATCATTATGCATTAAGAGTGTTATTGCAAAATTTAAAGAACACACTACTAAAGATCTTAATCGTTTTTTTTTTTCGGTTTTCATTAGTCCGACATTAGCACGATAATTAATAAAATGGTAGTGAATAAGTCAACAAATTCTAAAGTTCTAAATTCAAGGTAACTTTGATGGCTAAAATATTCACCTCGACACCTCTTATCTATTTGCAAGTTTGTCGCCACGCCAAATGAAGGTGACCTACCAGACAAACTTCAGAGCATGCTTATCATAATTAGATAAAACTTGCAGACATTAAAGCGTTGAATCGAAAATTTCTGTAAAGCTATAAGTGGCCAGATAACTTTATAAATTAAAGAGATGACGCTTGACAATTTGATTATACACGTGTTGCCGTAAGCTCACAAAGAAATTTGATTATAAGTGGGGAGCTGTGCATTTTACATTTTTTTAAAAGGGAAAAAAGAACACCTTTGCAATCACAACAATAAACAAATATAATTTTAAATCAAACCGTTATCGTCGTCGTCGTCGTCGTCGTCGTCGTCGTCGTCATCGTCATCATCATTATTATTATTATTATTATTATTATTATTATTATTATTATTATTATTATTATTATTATTATTATTGTTAGGAGGTGCTTTATTTTAAAGAGCACTTGTCTACCTGTGAAAAAGGCCTGGGTTCGATTCGATTACTAATACATATAAAAAGGTGATGGGGCAGGGGTCTCACTTAAAACACCCTATTTTCAACCCAAAGAGGTTCAAGGTAACTAAAGTAGTACTCACAAAAGTCATTGCAAGTGATTGCTCACTCAAGCGTTAAGTTGAGATATTTACAATCTCCCTCACGCAGATCCCATTATGTTTTAATGGATTTAAATACAAATGCTAACTGCTTTGCGAGTACAGATTCGAAATGTCATCAAACTATAGAAAATGACTAATACAGTTAATGTAATACCAGCAGTACAAGCCTACCTGTGCCTACAGCCTGTATTGCCTTCTGTGCATAACGGTCTGCATGCTGAGGAGCCAAGCCCACGCCACGGGCCGATTTGGCGAGAGCACCTGTACAGTTAGTGGGACAGGGAAGCACAGCAACGAAAGAAATCAAACTCTAGGCATTCAAAGAAAAAAGTTCAAGAAGCAACATGGACATCAATGGCACTAAAAATACACACTGACACCACATTATGGTTCATGCGTATTAAACCTAAGTTAAGAATTGAGAACGCTGTCGAATACTTAACCAAAAAAAAAAAAAATACAAAAGCAAAAGACATTCCAATAGAGAATTAATCTTCAGGTTGGAATTTACAATTTTTTTTATTTGCTTCTTTTGTTTTAAGATTTTTAAAAAGTCATGAAGAGGAAAAAGGATAATGACGAAGAGGAGGGTGAGAGATAGATAAGATAGATACTCGTAGATAGATGGATGGATGGATAAATAGATAGATAGGTAGATAGATAGATAGATAGATTGAGAGAGAGAAGAGAGGGAGAGAGAGAGAGAAAAGGGGAGGGGGGGGGGGGGAGATGAGGAGACTGGGACTGTTTCAAGAGAGTGAGAGAGAAAAATATTTAAACGAGTTATCATAAAGGTATCAAAAGGATCATTAAAGCCAATGTTAAAGATTAAAATTAAATGAACATAAAATAAATAAAAATTAAGCTTTCCAAAACTCATCACCCAAAGATTGAAATTCATATTTGAGTCAAGTTGATGTTTGTTCCAAACACCCGCGAAGAGTGAGAGAGAGAGAGAGAGAGAGAGAGAGAGAGAGAGAGAGAGAGAGAGAGAGAGAGAGAGAGAGAGAGAGAGAGAGAGAGAGAGAGAGAGAGAGAGAGAGAGAGAGAGAGAGAGAGAGGAGAGAGAGAGGGAGAAAGGGAGAGAGAGGGGGGGGGGAGGTGCGAGGGAGGGACAGGCGCGTAACATAATTTTATAATTAAAACCAGTGCAATACGACTGATAAATAAACAAACTTTATATGAACACCAGAAGCAGCAGCACTTTTTGGAAACAGAATCCCCAATTAACTGTGAAGGCATTTAAACTGAGACAAGACATAACATTATGAACATAGCAAGTTCAGCTGAGCAGAACAGTATACTGGTTCAAATAAAAACGAATGACTGAGTCCCTCTTTGAATTGAAGTATTCAGATTGATCTTACTTTTCAAACCAATATATCTATAATGTTAGTATGTTGAACAAGTAAAAATGATTAATTAATCTTTTACAGATGTAACCATTAAATCGAGTTTCCCTAATGTACTACAGATCATAAGTATGTCGTTTCATCATTTTGATACTTTAAACTACTGACCTAATATGTGTACTGTAACTTTTTTTTTTTTTAAACTGCCAACCTTATATTCTCCCATCGTCCCAGCTAACCAGGACCCATTAGTGAAGCCCTGTTGAGACTTCCATCACAAGTTACAGACACAATCACAATTAAAAAAAAACAACCTTTCTTGTTGTAAACTATCATTCATATCAACGAGTTGCATCACTATTACAAACAAATCAAAGCATCCTTGGGTTTAATTCCTATTCTTAGTGAAGGTCTTAGATGGTGCTGAGTAGTTTATTTTACAGAAGCTATGCAAGAGGTAATTAACTTTTCTTTGAAGCTTTTCACACATAGTAGAGCTCTCCTAACACAGCATCGACGATTCTATACATGTACAGGAATCAAAACATTCGAATCTACGTGTATTTCAATCTTACGGAATAAAATATGGAAAACAGAAACAACAAAGCTGAAACTGAATGTAACCAGTTCCGACAAACATATTTACATAAGCAAGAAAACAGATAATTATGCATGGCCAATTCCTGTTCAATCTCTTTTCAGTACATCTATATAATAATAACGGACGGAAAAAAAGAACAAGAGTAACAGCAACAGCAAATGACATTTGTAAAGCCATGCGCATGCATAACCTGAAAGACAAGATCTAGATGTATGCACGGGATAAAAAAAAACAAGACATGCAAGAGACCGTGTGCTCTTCTGAACAAAATTACGGAAATAACTGAAATAGCAACAGTCCGCTTATGATTTCATCATAAATAATAATATCACTCTCCGTCAACCTGCCTGGGAGAGCACAGGACACCATTAAACTTCCCTCATCTTTTACCCTTGGTTAATTCGTGTCATAATGCGCTATAATTTACCTGTCTGTCAGTCTACTGACACCAAGAGCTTATTAGTGAATGGCCTGCCTACCTACCTACCTCCCCCCTTCCTCTCTCTGTCTCTCCCCCCCCCCTCTCTCTCTCTCTCTCTCTCTCTCTCTCTCTCTCTCTCTCTCTCTCCCCCCCCCCCCCTCCCTTCCCTTTATATAGAGGCGCACAGTTCACGTAGAGACTTAACCCAACTTACTGAGAGCTCGTGACGGCGTGGCTCCAGGGTTAGCACTCACGCCTCCGACAGGAGTGTGTGAGCGAGGAGTTGGGAGGCCCGAGGGACGGCCAATGCGAGAAGCGTTGGACGAGGGAGGTTTGATTCCCGACGGTCTTGGGAGACTCATTCTCTTGAAGATAACTTTCTGTTACTCTTGACTTCTAAAAAGGTGAACTTCTTGTGTTTCCTATGAAAGAATGGAATTGTCACACAATGAATTTCCAACTTTTTGTGTTTGTGTCGCAGTGATGTTGACTGCAGTGATTACTTCAAGAAACTCCCGTCCATTGAGCAATTGAAAAGCTTGAAATGTGCACAAGCTGCTGTTTAAGAAGGTACAAAGTACACCACGAATCCGTTCAATATCCTTGAAGAATAAAAAACAAAGTATCTCGAGCAAACTGCTCCGGCAGAAACATGTATTGGCTATCTTTTCATGCCCAGACGTTTCTTGATGGTTGAATCTAGTTAAAAGTCGATCAGTGTCAGGACCACACTAAGGTCCTCGCTAGCTCGTTCGCTGTCAGGTCTTAGGAGATTCTGTGTAAAACCACATGGTTCTGAAAAGAAATAAGAAGCAGGCTTTATTACATACGAAAGATGATTCGGGCACAAATTCAATTAAAAGAGTGCAAAAAATAAACATCAAATGATTTTTCCCCCATAGCATTACTTTTCTTTGACTAACTACAATAAAATATATTGTTAACGAAGCCCATTTTTTTTATACATATATTTAATTGAAACTTATTGCATCAATGTATTTCTGGTTTCCTTCCCACGCTTAGTTTATTTACAGCTCCGCCGTGTTTTCAATTTCACCGATGAGTATATGCGAGGTAACTTTCAGCGCAGAGGATTTCTAATCGTTTCATTCAATGAGAAACCTGGAAGCGCGCCAGAGGTAGGCCTAACTGTGACCCACCTCGAGCCTGTGAACTTCAGTGTTTTGTTTCAAATGACAAATACAACCAAGTTGCGTGGGATAGTGACGGTGAAATATTTCCTGAATGACTAGTCTGTTAGTTCTTCTTCTGTGTTCACAACAACAGGGTTCTTGGTGCGAAAAGAAGGTTTGGACTTAATACTCTTTCATTTTAAGGCAAAATAACGTCCAGTAGCGGATAGTAGCCAAGAAGTCAACGAATTCGCTTTGAAACATGCAAAAAATTATAACACAAGACCTCAAACATTTCCAATACACCCATCAGCCAGTCGATACCTTCAGCACATAAAGAAAAAAAAATCATAAAAAGAGGAAGGAGAGAGAGAGAGAGAGAGAGAGAGAGAGAGAGAGAGAGAGAGAGAGAGAGAGAGAGAGAGAGAGAGAGAGAGAGCGCGAGAGAGAGAGAAACTATGCAAACGCATCAATGTCCAATCTGAATGTTAAATTCAATGTGACCCAAGTGATATCACAAAATAAAGATCGTGGAAAGTTGTAGCCTATCGTAACCTTAGTAATTTCTCCGATACTATTGACTACCCAGTTGAAAAGTCTCAAAATAATTTTATTACTTGCAACTTAGAGCAGAGGGAACCAAAGGAACAGGTAAATAAATATGAACAAGGGTCGAAGTCATGGAGAGCAAACAGAATTCTCTTGAGTGAAAGGAAGTCAAAGCTGATTAACCAGTCGTTGTTAGCGTTGATTGTTCAGCGCATAGAGTGGAGAGTAGTGTGGGTCTCAGACCATTCGCGTGAATAAGCAAACCTGATAGGTTGGAAGACTAAAGAAACTATAAATGGAAATCAAAATCATAAATCAAGGGAATAAAAATTTTGAGAATTGATAAATTTAAGTGAAATAAGTCGCGGGGGAATTTCAAGTAAAACCGCTCATGTATCAGACTCTTCCCTAACAAGTTTCCTAGGTAAAGATATTAGAAGCACAGAGTCCTCTCTATAACGGCTTATATTTTCAAAACCAGTACTCCTCTACATCACTTGAGCCTACCATTAATAAACAGATGATGACGCAGTAGGAAAAAGATACCAATGGCAGTACGAGAAGTACTCAAAATTTGCTGCTTGAACATGATTCATGCACTGAATGATTGATAAACTTATCATCTAGATCTAGATTGTAAAATCCCAATGCCGCACCCAGCCAGTGAGACCAGTTGCAAGATATCTGCGGCACAAATCTGATGTTAATTAACAAAACAGCGACAAGCAGTCTGGTGTTACTGCTCACATTTAAATCATGACACCTTATGCTTGTATGATGACCGTTTGGCACTTACTAAGGCATCACTGGATACGTTTAAAATATAAAATTTTTAAAAATTCCATGACATTGGCCATGAAATTTCCACAGTTTAGACACCTTGGACCAATTCATGAGGCAGGCAAACATAGCCATACAGAAATTCACACTTTTTGGATGAATATTGGATCTAAGGTTTTTCATAATTTTCATATACCTTCACCACACTTATTAAACACATAAATCAAGTAATGCAATTCTAGATTTGCATAAATACCGAGGTGGCTTCAGATCGAGCTGAAATATCTCATCCACGCTCAGCGACAAACTTCACAAAGTGAGACCAAACCACGTGAACGCCACCAATAAAGGATGAACCAGACGTGATCGCAAGGTAGGCGCGCAGAGTGCAGGCTTCACCGCCTTTTACAGCAAGGTTTAAAATGGAGGAAAGTCCGTATAGATTACAGCGGTATTATCTGCAGGATCATTGCATCAAAGGCACACGAGAGGAGAACAGGTATTAAAAAAACTTCATGCATGGATTAAATTGATTGTTGAGCGAGAGAGAAACAAAGAGGAATAGAGAGAGAGAGAGAAACAGAGAGAGAGAGAGAGAGAGAGAGAGAGAGAGAGAGAGAGAGAGAGAGAGAGAGAGATGTAGATAAGAACTTTAGTAGGAATCATTGTATAACCTTTGATGTTTTATAGCCATCACTTGATCAACAAGGTTATGAAAACCATGAAAGTATTTCGTGGGCCGTGAATGCCAGGAATGCTACTCGATAAAAACGCTGCACTTAAACCCCTGGCATTGCTTATCTACATTATACAATGTATAGTCCTAAAAAAAGCTACGAATAAGCTGCAGATAGATAAATAATGTATGAAATAGTAGCCGAGCCAATAACAGATAGAATGACACCACAAAGGTCAACTGGTATTCCTACGCGTGAATCATGCATACGGCATTACGAGGTCACAGAGTCACTTTCTTCATAGGTTGGCAAGCTTTATTTCGTCTTGGCGGTAGACATGATAAAGAAACCTGCATGATAATATATTTTAAAAGCTATCAACAGTGGACAGGTTTCGTCTGCTCAGCTTTAGGCAATATTTAAAACAAAAAATACACGGTGTGCAACGGGGGAAAAAAAAAAAAGGGGGGGGGTAGAGAAGAGAGAGGTAGAGAGACACATAAACAGAGCGAGAAAGGAGAAACTGAGAGAACGAAGGATAGAAGGAGATAGATGAGAGAGAGAGAGGGAGGGAGGGAGGGAGAGAGAGAGAGAGAGAGAGAGAGAGAGAGAGAGAGAGAGAGAGAGAGAGAGAGAGAGAGAGAGAGAGAGAGAGAGAGAGAGAGAGACACTGATTTCAAACATAATATATTATCAGACTTCGATGTCGACCCTCTGCCGGCCTCCAAGTCCAACATAATGAGACCGTGGTGTAACACCGAAGATAAGCAGCCAAGCTCGTAGTAACTAAAAGAGAGTGTAAGTATTAAACGCCACTGTACCCCGCGGTGCAATCTGTCCTAACCTCAAATAAAAACCTGTTTCCGATTTGTCCGAGAGTGTCAGACATGTTAAATAGAGCGGCGACTCCTAGTACATACCAAGATGTAAAGGCACAGTGACTACTGACTCGGCTACACTAGACCTACATAGTCAATCGGCGTGGAAGGAATGTAGAGCAACCAGTGAGGATCGTGTGGTAAGGAAAAACTTCTCAACTTGGATTTGAAACAGGAGAAGAGGATGCTAGGCAGTTACTGTAGTTGAGACCTCAACAGATTTAGGCGAGCTAAAATAGCGTGTCTGTGGGTCCCCCATTAGCATTTCTAATGTACACATTGCGGGTTAGAAATGTGTGTTCATTAATCATTGCAAGTTAACCCAACTTGCCTCGAGTCAGCGGCAGTTCTTCCTTGACAAGAAATTCCCGACAAAATGAGAGATTTAAGGAGAGAAGAAAAGTGAAAAAGAGAGAAGAGAGTGGGAGGAGAGGAAGAAGCAGACATAGACGAAGAACAGATGAGAAAGAAAACTAAACATCAATCAAGGTTTTAAAATAGAGACTTACGAATATTTCACATTATAATACAGTGCAGTAATAAACCAGATGTTTATAAAAAAAAAACGCAAAAAAAAAAAAACATTGAATATTTTCTCCTTTGACGTGTTGAACATCTAAAAAAAAAAAAGAATATGAACGTCAAACCTCAATTCCCATAATGTATTTAATAGGAAAACAGTAAGAGCAACACGTACCGTACGCAATTCACATGCCACAAAACAGTTGTGTCCAGTTTTAAAATAAAGTGCAAGCATAATTGAGATAAACAGAAACAGGAAAAGAGTAGATTGAACGTAGGCAGGAGAGAGAGAGAGAGAGAGAGAGAGAGAGAGAGAGAGAGAGAGAGAGAGAGAGAGAGAGAGAGAGAGAGAGAGAGATGCATACAGACGCACTCTCATGCACCATGAGAGGGGAGAGAAAAACAAACAAAAAATGAAGGTGAGAGGGGAAGAGTGGCATGCGTCAAGGCAAAGCGTAAACGGCAGGGAGAGAATTGGAAAAGCGCATGAAGAAATGGAGAAAGAAATTGAATGTTAAGGTAAAAAAAAAAGGTCGATAGGAGGAGAGAGAGAGAGAGAGAGAGAGAGAGAGAGAGAGAGAGAGAGAGAGAGATGATGATGATGATGATGATGTCGAGGATGCTACGAGGGTGAGTCGATATGAAGAGAGTATTTTATAATAATATAGTGTATATTTCTAGACGAACCTGGGCAGCCCTGGTGAATCTACCGAAGGAGACGCGGGTGCTGGACTTAAAACTCAACATCAAGCACTCTGGCCAAAGTGCAGACACCACATAACAGTAACAACGTGTAATGCTAATTAGCCCAGAAAGAAACAGTTGAAAGCGAACATGCTCAAACGCAGCTGCTGCCCAATAGGAAGAAACCAAAATCCTTAATCAGGGAGTAAAGAAAAGAAGCTGGGGAAAGCCGAGAGCAAGGGTGTGTCACTTTCTAATACTATATATATATATATATATATATATATATATATATATATATATATATATATATATATGCACACATGTATACATAAGCATCACTTACACATAATTTATCAAGAAAGCCGTCGTGACGAAACAACATTATCAGGAAACGAATCAGCCAAAAAGAAAACTGGCAATCCAGAATGCGGTCTTAGATTAGCACGTCTGCCACGCATAGCATTAACAAGCATTATAAATCGGAATCGCATCACATAGATGTGTGTATCGGCTCAGGGATAATATCATAGACTTAACAAAAGGTACTTCCGGTCATCAGTACACATGTTAGCCAAACGATATCTCAACTAAAATATTAATCACTAAGAGAGAGAGAGAGAGAGAGAGAGAGAGAGAGAGAGAGAGAGAGAGAGAGAGAGAGAGAGAGAGAGAGAGAGAGAGAGAGAGAGAGAGTGCTTGGATGGAAAGGGGAGAAGTTACCGAGGATAGCACTCTCTCATGATTCCAAACTATGCTTAAGTTTAAAGTTACCGGCCTACAAACTGGTGGTAAAGAGGTGACATAAGCTGAAACAAGACTAGTTTATGCCGACTCAGATCAATGCTGCTTAAATAAGACTGTCTGTGACTTCAGATTTTTTTCGCTTCAGTTTTATGTAGTATGCAAAGCTACCATTTTATTTTACTAGGATATAGAAAATAAGACATTAAAGTACTTAAAAACATTAAAGTATTCAGGATGTTATTGAAAAAAAAATGTGATTAAAAAAAATATAACAAAATAATCTCGTGTATTAGATGAAGTAATACATGTAACTTCGTTGACTTGGATCCAATAAAAGTGAGTCCAATGTGGCGTGTTAGCTTGTTCTATCCATACTTCCTGCAACTATTTTGGGTGTACTGCAGCTCAAGAATGCTTTCACTGGTATCCATATGCAAAGAAGTTTATAAAAAGAACGTAGGCCAGAACCTGAGTTGGCGGAGGGGAGCTCAAAATACCGAGGCTGGTGGTTACTGACTAGAATTAGACTCCACTATAACGTTACATCCGGCCCAATCGCAATTATATTATAATGCGCATAGTGAGCACAATTAGTATCTTGAGAAAAATAACAAAACATTTCTATAAAACTATCCGGTGCATTAATGACTTAGTCACTTTTTTAGGTGAAGGCATCTTTCAAGATTTTCAATATTTGCAATTAAAAAAAAGAGAGGAAGAAGAAGAAGAAGAAAAAGAAGAAGAGGAAGAAGAAGAAGAAGAAGAAGAAGAAGAAGAAGAAGAAGAAGAAGAAGAAGAAGAAGAAGAAGAAGAAGAAGAAGAAGGAGGAGGAGGAGGAGGAGGAGTAGGAGAAGAAGAAGAAGAAGAAGAAGAAGAAGAAGAAGAAGAAGAAGAAGAAGAAGAAGAAGAAGAAGAAGAAGATCATAAGTGCGAGAATGACAGAGATAAGTGATTGAGAGAGAGAGAGAGAGAGAGAGAGAGAGAGAGAGAGAGAGAGAGAGAGAGGGGCGGGGGATAGAGAAGAGAAGGTAAATATGTATCACTTAATATATCTAGAACAAGAGTCACCCGTTACCTGTGAGCAAACTCATATGTCTACCTATCAATCGGTGAATAAAGAAACTATAATCCTAATACAAATAGGACATTTGTTTCTCGAGTGAAACCTCGCTTCGATTATCTCCCGTCCCATGAAGCTGACTCATAAACATTAAATTTTTGCCAGCCAAGGGAAACGGGAATGCACATGACGATTCGAGAGACTTATCTTGGACCCATATAGCTTCAGGGAAATGACAAAAGAAAACAGGACCAGCAGTAATCACTATCGATGCACACACCACACCACAGTGAGGACGGGGTTTACACACAATCACATCGCAGATCCCTAGCTTGGATGTACATCTCTGCATCTAGGGTTTGCATGAATAACTCACTAACCTGCCGATATGTTTGTCGACTGCCTGTAAGCCATAGTGTACAAAATGCTTGGAAATAAGCACACGAATAGTAGTAATACAGTTAAAATAATACTAGATAGATGATAAAGGTTGAGCAGACTGAGTCATCAGGAAATGATACGATGGATGCATTCGTTGACTGATAATACTCGGTGTATTTCACGGGTCATTTGAAAATCATATATATATTTATTTATATGCATATTAAAAATTACATCGTGCAGTAATGAGGCTAGCATAGCACTTTGTAAAAATATCACAGTAAAATCAGTACAGCATTTCCGCTTCAGCCACGACTTAAAGGGCGAAAATGCAATATGACATGTATTGTTCTTCTGCTGGCCCAGGTCGGATTCTTTACCAGAAGCACAGGCGCTCAGTTATTCACATACCAGCAAGTTATTACTTTAATAAATATAATCGATCTGTCATATGAGTTATGGAACGTATCTTGAGTTAAATTTATACTTTAACAACTGCTTCTTATGAGATCAAATCTAAATACTAAAAAATGCCAAACAAACAAAACAAAACAAAACGACAAAGTTCGATAAAATGAAAAATACATGAATAAATAAAGTTATAAAGGAATTGAACTCCTGTTGGAACCCAATCTTTCTTTGAAAATTATTCGCGTACATGAGGATCATGCTGATTTCTGATGAGTTACTGCAACTAAGCAGCGCATAATTATAAAATATTTCAATTCCGGATGATTTTGGAGCTCTTTCAGCTACGCTCTCAGTGTTGATGCTTGTGTTGAAATAATTGCGCGAGTACAAAATCCCAATTACATATACATGTATATATTTATATATTTCCAACAACAGTAACACTACTAATTCACGCACACTTTTCTGTTTATGCTTATTGCTCACAGCATGGTGTCTATGAATCATCCCAGCAGTGTCGCTCGTTCAGAGAAATTGTTTTCTTAAAAAAAGAAAAAAGTTTGCACGGGAATACCGGACAACAAACGCTATTATGCACAATGAATTATAAACACTGATTAGTGCTTCAAGTAAAATACTTATCTTCACTTAACACCATTCATCCTTTATCCAAATGAAGAATATCAAGTTTTTCTCTAGTTTAAAATTGACGACGAATTCTAGAGAAAAATAATCGATTAATGAGAGAATATGATGATGATCTAGACGTGAGCTTCACAGTTTACAAAATCGCTGAATTACAAAGAATTAGGAGGAAACAAAGAGGATGAACCCTATCAATTTCGATGAAGACGCTCAGTCACTGGTTCTGCAAAATGTAAAAACCGGAGGAGACACACACTTTCTAAAGAGGGATAAGGAAGAATTAAATCAGTAAAATCTGTCTGTCTTCTTCCTGTGAACATTTACAGTTACAGCACAAACGAGACTTTCAGAGCTAGAGAGTTAGAATGCAAAACTTGTTTCGATGGGGCATTTAAGCAGATAACATTGTCACGGATGAATTATTTTGTCTGCACAAATAACTTTAATCATGTGACTGAGTAAGGTAAGTTTAAAAAAATTATTGCCCCTCTTTCATCTTATATAATCTTTTAATATAAATATAGGTCTGAGTGTTTTTAAATAATAAACTATTCATTCTAAGCTCTGTTTAAATATTTTTAATTCCTGACCACATGTAAATTCTGGATTCAACTATTATTTTAGAATAGATACTTTTGTAAAGTCTCAATCCCAAGTCCCGTGAGGCAGTGTACTTCTCGGCACTTGTAACGGGCATTCGCAGCGTTTTAATCAGTGTAACCTGTATAGAATAATCATCAAAGAGCTTGGGAGAGTACAGAATTAGTTGATTTCGCAAAATGAAAATTAAGTTTCATAACAAACAATTTCTGGCTTCAGAAGGGTGAGCTTAGTATGTATCAGATCAAAGTTACACAATTAAAAAAATGTTCTTAGGCTTCACCGAGTATTTAGTACAAACTGTTGATTATAAAGCTGAAGTGTACGACCGAGGTACCACTGAAGCAGTAGAGCTGTGTATTATAACCAGCCGTACCTTCGAGAGGCTTCTCGACGCCTCTGGATGGAGATATATATATATATATATACCAAGGTATCATGAGACACAATGAACAATACCATGGCCTATCGGTATTTTTCTTACGGTAAGTCCAACAAACCTCGGCAAACTCGACGGTAACTAAAGTAACACAACATATGTAGGTTCAAAGGGAACAGTTGAAAAACAGCAACAAAAAAAAACGAAAAACTGTAGCGCTGATTGAGAGTGTTTATAAAAAGAAACAGCGTTTAATGTGTGTGTGTGTACGTGTGCGTTGTGCTTGTAACAGAAAGAATCGGAGACATGTGGTATAGAGATGCAAATGATCAATACAGGGGACTGGATGAGAACCAAAGGAAATATCAAAATCAATTCTGAGCGTAAGCTGCTGTTTGCACAACCAACAAGATGGCATTCCGAAACCTAAAACAGATGAGTCGCATCCAACTTGTTAAAACGGAATAAAAGCACTAAAAATCTTACTCGCATGCACAAATGTCAAACGCTATGTAGGAAAAGACACACAGCACATGGAAAACGAATGAGGAAAAAGGTCACTCCTACAAGAAGTGACAATACTTTACTCTTATCTCCCTTGACTCCAGGACCAAAGAACGACAGCGCAAATTCCAACACCTAGGTTTAGATCTGCTAGCCCTAAAGCTAGGAATAGCAGCTGTGGTTATGATCACCACGGCACACAGATGCCTTTCCTCGATTTTTATTGCACTTTGATGACTTGTAAAAATACTAACAACAATGTATGCGATTCGAGTTAAATACACATACATGCACAAAGATGCAGCTATGATTTAAAGGAAAGGCGGATAAATAGAGATTGAGATCGGAGGGGGGGGGGGGGGGACGAGAGAGTGAGTGTGAGAGAGAGAGAGAGAGAGAGAGAGAGAGAGAGAGAGAGAGAGAGAGGTTGTAAACTTGGTTATTCCAAACACGCTTTTGTCCTGTAATCTTATATCTTCGCGTTCCCCACATAAAACAAAGCAAAAAAAAAAAATAATTAAGAGGTCATGACGACATGACAATTCAGGAAAACAGCTTCTTAGCCCACGAGAGTGATGCTGCTTGACATCTGCGGCGCATACTGTAGACATGCACAATACCACACTGCTGAAAGGATTGAAAAGCACGATTTGTGTGCCCTTAGAAAACCTGGTGATAGAGAGAATGTTGGGATGTAATCGCGGAAATCGGATCTTCACCCCTCCAAAAAAGAAATATTTGCAATGTTCATTGTTGATGCGGGTAAGGGATCACAGACATAATATTGTAAAAAAATTTAGAAATCACACAAGTCTTTCGAACCGTTTGGAACATAATATGAAAAAAAACGAAAATAAACAAATAAAAAATTCCTACATAGAGGAAAATACCCAGGAAGCATGCGCGATGCCACAAAGAGGGGAAGAAAAACAAACTTTAAAAGCTAATTTATTGAAGATGGGTGCCCCTTTTCATCACTTGCTATATGATAAACGTCCGAATCGTTTTGAACTAAAATACATTGCTCACAAGAACACATTATTGTGCGTTCACTAGAAACCCAAAAGGCACAATAAAAATCCCCCTAGCTTTGGCAATCTGACAAGCTGCGGCTGTACCAGAATATCGCGGCTACTCTTAGGAGCGACCACCGGTTCCAATATTCACCACATTTTTAGCATCTAACGTCTGTATAGAACAAAAAAGGATTCCCTTAGCATTGCCAACGTTTTTGTACGTCACGACGAGGGAAAATAAACACGACCTTGCTAGCTGCATCCTCTCATCTATGTTGAATACAGATGTACAACTTATTGTGTACGAGAATAAAAGCAAAAAAAAAAAAAAAAAAAAGGAACAGCAAAAACGCATTACCACTTCATATATTTTTGTGATCTACTCTGTATTCTTTTCCGAAGCTTTCAGGCAGAAAGTTGCGTAGCCCATCACAATATTATACATAGACGATCTTATAGGCACTTTAAGAGGGCATAAGGAAATAAATGTACTTTACTGCAAACAATATCACATGTGAGTCTAACCTAAAACTTCTGCCATCCAAATACATGTATACCGTACGACTCTTGGTATGACTATAACCAATTCCAACAATAGCCCACCCAATTCCCCCCTCCCCTCCCCCTTAGAGCTGCTGTTGCTACTACTGCTGCTACTACATTTACAACGCAACGACAACAACAACTGCTAATACTACTATCCTTAACACCAAAGCATTGACAACAATCACCACCACGACCTCGCCTATTGTACCTACATTCCTCGGAAGGCAAAACACCCTGCAAAAATTCATTAATTGTAAGAAGCATTTCATCCTTGTCAGTTTTGGATAATGCTCTATACGAATTAGTCTACTGTTAGCCTAGTTACTAACACAAGACTCACTATCTACAATTATCTCTAAATCACTGTAGACGAGATCTCAAAAGACACAAAAAATGTGTGTAGTCATGTGGTCTACACACTAACTCCTAGATCTTCTAAAGCAAGGAATCCATAAAATTCGTTGTACGAGGTAGAATCTAACATGATTATCGTTGTGATAGGCACTACCCTGCCTAGCGGAGACCAGTCGGGAGCTTTCACATTCGAGATTTAAAAAAAAAGAAAAAATCAACATGATTGTATACTAGAAGGGGGTGAGCTCAACCTTACTCTATCAAAAGCTGAACTATCACAAGCAACTTCTCTAGAAGACCACAACGGCTTTTAGATATTCTCCTGTCTTTCGAATACGGAAACAATAATTCGTAACTTACACAATTATATGCCACTTAATCAATATTTCCATTTTTTGGCACAAAGTTCTATGAGGAAAGACAACATTAATCATCATCGGGGCAAGGAGGTGCGCTATCCGGCCTCCCGGGAGATGCCGGCGCAGCGAGACACAGTCATGGAAATCAATAAAAGAGAGAGCACACAATGGGGGAGCTAGGACGGTTAGAACTGAGAGCTTCGTGGCTGTGCAACCCCCGTGCTGGGGACGGTTTCGGAACTAAACAGCGATGCCCCTGGACACAAAATTTTGTTTTAGGAAGATACACGATGCGGGTAGAGTGATATTCACTTGCTCGAAATCAACTTAACGGTTATATTCTGGTAATGGTGTGAACCCGTACACAAACATGATCATCAGGCTATGACATCAAACGTCAGAAGAGAAGCTCACATTTATTTTGCTACGGGTTTAAAAGGTTTCTATTATGCCACTTACTTTGTAAATCATGATTGAGGTTTAACAACAACAACAAGAAAAAAGATATGTAACTATAATAAAATGTGAAAGTGAGTATGTTTAATGCCATTGCTTATTTTGCTATAAAAGATAAGAAACAACTATTTAATAGAGTCATAACAAAACTATGTATCTTCTCTTTCAAATTATAAAAGGAAAAAAACTATTTCGGACCGCCATTACATACCTATGACTGTATCTTCCCTATAACGAGGATTGCCAGAATAATAAATATTGTACGTCTCATACTGAGCGACAAGGCAGAAGATCTATTCTGCGGCCTAAACGAGTAAGGTTCACAGGAACCAGACCCTTTCCAACTTTCAAGTAACACTAAAAATTAATGGGTTCATTAAAAAAAATTATTTTAAACACTATTCATGCGCCGCACAGGACGATGATCTCTCAGACTTTTAATACGCATCACTTAAAATGCAATCAAGCCTGGATAGTGCGAGAATAGAATGTTTTCAACGAGGTAAAACATCGGGTCAAAATTCGCGGTTCGGACTGAACCTCTTGCTCTTCGCCCCCCCCCCCCCCCCACACACACACACAAAAGATAATAAATAAATAAAATAATTTCACAATCATATTCACGTATGTTTAAAAGTAATCTCTATACCAGGCTTTTTTTTTTTTTCAATGAGCACGAATTTTTCTTTCTATTTTTCTTACGGCCGAAGGAATGTAAATACCCACCACAAAAGAAAGTTAGATTCGAATCTAAAAAGAGTGATTAACATAGACGATACGATCGATATCACTGTATAAACGCAACGCTCTATCTCAGGGCAACTGGGGGAATCTGTGAAAATGATCGGCATAATTGCTGATTCGTCCTTTCAAAAGCGGGGCTCGCTCGTCTCTTCCTTCTAAAGTTCTGTCTCGACATTTTCGAGTCCTGACCCGAATAATTATTCTATATTATGAAATTGGAAAACCGTACGAACTAAGGGAAATGGCAATACGGATATTGCCGAGCACGCACACCTAGTACCTATGGGGATTGGGTTATGTATGGCTGGTTCACACGCAATTATGAACAATCTGACACACCCACTCTCAGGTTTACTCGGCCGGAAGCCGAAAACAAAGAAAGCAGTGACCGTAATCAGCTCGGTTGGTATATATGATTATTTGCATTGTGCGGAATGGCAAGTCATACTGCTTATTTGCCAACTGCGATGAGAGTCGAAAGATATCATATTTTATTACTATTTTTTTTTTATTCACGAAATGGAAAATGATATCATGTGAAGTTATGGAAACTTAACTATCACGTCGATGTCAAAAGCCCACATTATACATTGTTCACACAATAAGAACGATCAAGATTGTAACAAACTAATGAACTAGCGATAAAACTGATTCAGAATTCAGGGCTCAAACTATCAAAATTGCAAAATAATACATCATCCGACTGAAGCCATGTTTACGGTGGGTTTTTTTTTTCTTGACTTTCAACAGAGTAGTAGAGACACATTGAGAAAAATTAAACAACGAAACCCTCATCCCTATACAGATTCATACACCACATCATAACTTTATCGCAACATTTTTTTTTTTTTTTTTGGTCATCCACTGCGGCAACGTAAGCACAATGTTGGGTTGCTTTGTTTTTATCCCCTGACACATTTATGCACCTAAGGCCCGAGAAGCCTGACTGAATGTAAAATAAGAATGACGCCTCTCAATCGTCATGTAACTTGAATGGTCTGCCCCCTGGGGGGAGGGAGGGAGGGATGGGAAAAGAAGCACTGCCTGCGTACAAAGATTCTGGTGCAGCAAAACTGGGTAAGTCAGGCCAATAAAACAATGAGACATAGACCATTCAACTTAAAACGTTTGAAAGTTTCATGGTTAACTGCAACTACTGGAACAAGTTTAGGTACCACTGGACTGATAACGATTGTGACGAAATCACAACTCTACCTCTACTTAATACAAATCCTTTGACTTAAAAGAAAACTTGTCACGAAGACTTGAGAAATAAAAGTTTTGACATCCTTTCATTAGTGAACACCACAGTCGATCCACCAAGATTTCTCACTTGTTGAACGCGCACGCAAAGACTGACATTCTGATTCCTATATGAAGAAACATACCAAGGCTCTTCCTCTTGACATTTGAAACGCACTTAATCGTCACAGGTGTCTTGTCTCGTCTCTTACCCGTTTGTGCGTGTGGCCGTGTGCAAGCTGAAAGCCGCAGCGCGCAATACCAAAACTATTCGCTAAGTTGAAAAACACTGATTAAAAAAAAAAAAAAAGAGCTGCCAGAAGAAAACTTCTCTCGTTACACATGCGAGGCGAGGCCAGTTGTGTAAAATCTCTTCTTGCGCTTCAGAGAAAGAAAAATTCATATCTGCCGCAGATCTTATCTAGATCTAGGTCTGCTGCTAAAAAAGCGAATCAGTCGGGCGTTAGGATTAGGCCAGACTTTCCTGTGTATACACACCCGCACTGGTCGGTCCTTGCCAAGAACGACTGAAATGCAAAAGGCAGTCCTGACGAGCCCGGCCTAAAGACCTCACGACCAGCTAACTAGCCGAGCGAGGAGAGGAAAATAATACTAGGAAAGCGTGCGGTAGGAATCTCAAAATGGAACGACCTTAAAAACAAGGTGTGTATAGCTGTTATACTCCTGATAATAACGCAGACCTACTTCAAGGCCCTACTCTTGGTTTGTCTCAATACCATTACGCTGAATTAGAAATGCTTTCCTAGTGTACTTGCCTACTTTACTGGTAGAGTCCACTTCCCTATCGAAAAAAAAAAAAAAACCGAACAAAAAAAAAAAAAAAAACACGCATAAAATTTCGAACCCATATAACTTCCGTTTATTCAATTACATGACAGCTTAAACGTGGATATGTAGATCTAGTATTTGTTAAACTCAAAACACGAAATGGAATAGGCCTATGCCTACATATAAATCATTTACATCGTTTGAAGACTATCTTTTTAACAAATGCAAAAAAAAAAATGCACGAATGTGTACCTTCTAGTCACAACATAGTATACTAGTAATGAACCTGTTCCTGATGCGTCTGTGGAGGTAAAAAAAAAAAAAAAAACTATTTTTTTTAATACGCCTTTCTATACAATTTAGACTTAACAGCAAAACCTTTTGTTCTCTTTGTGGATAAAACAGACAGTATGTGCAAATCAAACGTAAATAATGAAAAACAACAAACTTTGATGATCTTTAAAATAAAACCTCATTCCTCCTCACTCAGCTGTTCATGCACAATGAATTAAAACAAGGAAGCCAGGCTTGAACGAAAAAAGTTACAAGAATTGATCAATTTATAAAGCCAAACTGATGCCCTAATGCACCATCAAAAGAAATGTGGGAGAAACACGATTTTTAAAAATTACATTTTTTTTAAGTAACAATACTCAAGATATTGAATAAAATTCAAAGGAAACGAAGAAGACTTGTTAAGGCCATTAGAAAGATTATGCCCCTAATTCATATAGATTTGAAAATCTCATTCATGCAAATAATAAAATCATTTCAATCAAACTTTCAACAAAGTTATCGAATAATTAATAACACTTTTTGAATGACCATTATTTGGAAAAAAAAGTTCCCCAAACTAATTTTACTAAAGTCTCGGAAAAGCCAGATGTAAAAACTGTTTTAACAATACTTGCATTTCTCATTAGTTTTATTAGCACCAAATCAAAAGCTCCTGAAGTAACGATTAGCACTGAAACGCCATTACATACTTTCAAAAGCCATTCCAAGCTGTTGAAAATCGAGAAAGCATTCATTTTTTTCAGCAATATTTAAGTGTTTAAGATAGTTATCTAGTATCTTTCCTCCCCCTTTCCCAACCACATTATACCCTCAATTACTTGGGCTTTGCCTGAGCTGGAAAATTAATCATGTTTGCATTTGACCTTGCTATGGCACAACTTTATATGATTATGAGAAGCACAAATTCAGTTTCAACAATTAATAGTATTTGGAATGAACCTAAAAATAATTGAGCCAACTACTTACTAAGGCTGTGTTATTACAAACCTACCATGGAGTTCTCAGATTGAAAAAAATAGCCTGCATTAGGAGCACAGACTTTAAACTACCTTTCCATGATATCATAATAATTATTCAACAACATTAACACTGTCGGAAAGCAAGAGAGTAACTTGCTTTAAACTTTCACTTAAAAACTGAGCTATAAATTCAATCATTCTCCATTAAAGACTAATTTTTTTTAAAAAGTGAAAAAATAACGCTTGAAAATCTATTCAGAACAAAGATTGCCTGTGTTATAAATGGAATTCTTTCAATGTCACCACAAAAAAAAAGTTTTAATGATGAGGGGGGAGAAGGAGAGACAGGACGGAGCAAAGGAAAACAATTAAAAGAAAAAGTGGTTGGTGGATACTTAGGAAGGGATTGAAAACAAAAGAGAAACAAAAAATAAAATTAGAAAAGCATTTTATAGGGTTTTGGGGAAACACATTGATCATAGATATTCATTAATAATTATGAAAGAAGAATTCTTCATTTAATTACTAAATCACATAGGGAGAGATGGAAGATCCTCAGACATAAGTGAGCCCTGCTGGAAGACTGAAAGAGAGAGGAAGGAAGATATAGAGAAAGAGATAGATAGAGAGAGAGAGAGAGAGAGAGAGAGAGAGAGAGAGAGAGAGAGATTAATAAAATCTCTTATTATGTGGTAGAACTGCTCTTTGCTTACATGACATTCATGATACTGGGACAATTGGATCAATACTGACTAGTCTAGAGTACCCTATCGTGAAAAAAAGTTATACTATTGAAGAAATGAAGAAGTGTTACTGTAAGGCACCATTCAATTGCTTTTTTTAAATTTTCTTCTAATAATATTTACATAAATGCTATGTAAACAAAAGAGCAGGGACCGTTTGGGTTTGGAGATTTTTTTGTTTTTTTTGTTTGTTCAATTCTGTGACCCATACATTTGAACTGAATGTCTGGTTCTATGAATGCAAAAAAGATATTTTAACATATGATCTTATAATACTTTAGATCTAAATTAAATCAAATGTCCCAAGAAAGTTCTTGTGCAGATCTTGATAGAAGACCTTCTATTAAAAAAGTACAAGTCATAATTATTCTTAGTACAACCCTGGCCTTACAAAATCGTTACAACGGTAAAACCGCAGTGTCGCAGTCCCACTTCTAGTTCTATGTTGACAGTGCGACCATGGTGGATGCCAGATTTTTACTGCAAATTGAAATGGAGCCACTGATCTAATCAAATTATTATGTTGTTAAAATTGAAGGGCAACTTTTGCAGGAGAGTCATTCCCGCACAAAATATTGAACTTGATTTGGATATTTTTAATAGCAGTAACAATCTGGCCATTTGTGGTGTGATTTGTTTACATCCGACTGCAACACTGCAGTATTAACATTACAGCTGCACCTGGTAGATATAGATCTAGAACTTTGCTGAGAAAGAGTGATGGTGACTGTGACTGTGAGATGGCTCGGCTTTCATTGAGAATCTAAAACGGAGAGAGCGAAACCAGTCTAATTCTTTCCTGATCTGATCTAAGTGGACCTAGATCTAGATCAAGATGTAAGTAGATTCTAATCTAGATCTAGAATCACCAGATTCTAAGATATTATTATTAGTTAATTCTATATCTGCTAGATCTAGATTCTATTTTCTTGCACTTAAGTCTTCATTATTAATAGGCCTAGATCTAGATCTATATGTTGATAATTTAATTTCCTTAGATCTAGACAAATCTACTTACCCAACGGTTAATTGCAGAAAAAATCATTACTCCTGGCTCAGAATGATCTCTCCAGTGAAGGATTAACACTGAATTTCGTCAAATACCAGATCTTTCTTTACCTAAAGTCTAGAAAGAAGCCTCTGACTCAAGCAGAGAACTAGATTCTAATTTTTTTATGTGATAGTCCGTAGTGAAGTGCAGAATACTGAGACGTCAAGTTTACAGGAAGTCTGTCAATCAAGTGACTAAGCTTAATTTGCGCATGTGCAGTTATAACTATTATGGTGATCTTTTGCGCTGAAATCAACGATTCCTCATGAGCAGTAACTTTCTGTTTCGATTGTAAACAACTGCACATGCGAAGTTTGTGAAGTACTGAGAGCAAGACTTCGGCAAAGATCATCAGCAACTAAGATCTAGACTTTTATCTCAAGAAAAGTTACTCTATATAGATCCAACCTACATATAACAAGCACAGTGCTTACAGTATCACGATGGATTCAATACAAAGTGATACTCGATTTTCACACATCTCATCAGACCCTAGATTTAGGCCCATGCCAAAATCAAAGAAAAAAGTAAAAATTGACAGTCGATTTCAGTCAATATTTACAGACAAGAATTTCACCCACAAGACAAATATTGATAAACGAGGTCGTCCTATGTTAAGTGGATCAAAGAAGCAAAAACATGTCATGGAAAGGTTTTATGATATTTCTGATTCTTCGTCAGAAAATGACACGGATCAAAAAGAGGATGAAGATTTGTCCTCAGCCACAAATGACAAGAAAAAAAAGGTTGCTGCTAAGTCGCAAAGCACACAATCATGTAAAAGAAAACTCGAGAAAGATGAGAGAAAATCTTCACTGAAGGACAAGAAAAGGAAATTGATGAACTTGGGCAAATCCAGTTACAAAGGTACCAGCTACTTGTGATTAATGTTATTGCCAGTGAGGGATTTTTGTTTTTTAAATCTGGAGCTACAGTATCTGATGTTGATATAGACATTAAGTTTTATATACATGTATATATACAGTGCACATCTGATAAATCAACATTAAAGGGACGAACAAAATTGCGTCTATTAGGACATAATATTAAAATTTATAAATTTAAAAATCTCAATAATGACTTTTTAGGTCTGCTTATAGCTATACAATGAAGGGACTTAAAGAGGACTCAGTGTAGCCTCACTTTTATACTAATAAAACCCATCCCATTACTAGATCTAGAATCTTTGCACACCCCTCCCCTAATCCCAAATGCAGTGTTAGCATTGAGCTCAGGACCCGAAGCACCAGCTCCTCTCTCTCTTTCTCTCACGGCGCAAACACACAAAGGTGCTTGACTCTCAATGTTCTTCCCTGCGCATCCAACACAGTTCCCATTTTTTCTCTCACAAACCCCTGTCTTAAGTTGGACTGGTCCACACACAACAGATCTTTAGATCTAACTCATGAGGCTAGGCTAAGAATTAAATGGCATTTTGGATTAATAGATAGGGAAACATAGTGGAAATTCTGTCTAATTAGGAGAAATTAGTAGACCAAAATGTCGATTTGCTGGAAAATTTATTAGTATTAATTAAAGGCAATACATTTTATTAGTTCTAATTAAAGGCAGTACATTTTTATGCACTTAATACGAAATTCAGTTTTCAAAAAAGCGTTTAAAAGGATCTAAAGACAGATTGGGAAAGTACAGAAATAGTTGATTTTTTTTAATATATGTTCAGTGATGGGAGGTTCAAGACAAGCCTGAGATACTTAAAGTTTAATCAAAATGCATCACCTGTAATATGATAACAATAAATTGGTTCTGACATTCAAATTTGTCAGCCATCACTTACAAAAACAATTCTAAGCCAATGCCCGTTTACAGTTATACACAACAGATCTATTCTGTTTCTCACATTGTGACAATACTACTTATACTGCTAATACCAGGCTGTCTATTCCCCTTTACATCCCTGCACTTTTCAAAATCCCAGACTCAGTTCCATCAGTACATTTTGCAGAATTTGCCCGAGACTTTTTTGCCTTATGTGACAGCATATATTATGAAGGATTATCACTTCTTGCTACTACACTGTCACTTCTATTAGTCCTACTAAAATGCTGTATTCTAATTCAATACAAATGCAAAGAACTACCAAAATGAAAGTTCACAATTTAAGTTTTGCTGTTGGTCAAATTCTTTATAATTTTTTTGACTTCATACACAGTATCAGACTTTGTCATTGTGAGCTTCAAAATACTGGATTGTGGAGTTCCGCTGCGACAAAAGGTCATCTTTCTATTGTTTGTGATTTTGTTTTCTTAGAATTATCTTTGAAATCATGTATTAAGGTGAAATTTCGTAATTTTTTTTTAGCTGTAACATTGAGCATTTTTATAGCTAAGAAAAAAGAGCTACTAACAGTGTAAAAAGTGTCATTTTCATATTGCTTGTGATATGGACAAAAATGCTTTTAAATGAGCTTATCAAGTAAAACCTAAGCCATGTTTGATTTTCTACTGCTCCTGGATTGTTAGTTTGAGTTTACAACTTTAGAAAATAAAAGAAATTTAGTAATAGAGCAGATGTTAATTTTACTTGCAATAAAAAAAAACGGAAACTCTGAAACCTAACAGGAAAATCACAAATGACCTTTTTGTCACAGTCCCATATGTCGCTTAGCCTGAAATAAATTCTAACAAGAGCCTCATTTTTTTTCCTCTTTGTTTGTAATTTTTGTTTTGGATTATTCAGCCCCCTCGTAGAGTGACCTTCAACTGACTGTCTATGTTTAATTTCAATCCCCTCATAAAAATTTGCACAAAATCAAACCTAGTAGAGGTGAGAACTAGTCAAATCTATTTGATAAAATCTTTCTAGATCTTTGCTGTAGCAGTAAGCTTCAGTTTTTCACATGATTGTTTGAAAAGCTAGCACTTCTATTAATTGTTGTATTCAGATTTTGGCACTCTTCCATATATATATGAGAGAGAAAGGGAGAGAGAGAAAGGAATGCAGAAAAAATAAGCATTTGAGTAGCAAAACAAAGTATTACACTTTACACCGTATCTGCTTGGTATCAGTACATATACATTGCATCATGCAATATTGATACATTGATAAGATTTGCCTCTCACACAAGCTAGACTAAATTGGTCTAATCTAAGTATCAAAGCAATGTAAAATCTGGATGAAATCCTTTTTGATGGATATACATGTGCATATACATAGGTATTAGACAAAGACCAGAATTTCTTATTGGTTGCATAATAACGATTAATATGTACACACGAATATGCATACATATAAATGCAAAGCTGGTATTCAATTTGATATAAATTCACAGACTTCAGTCAAATTCAAAAGTAAACAGAATCCTTTCTTTACTACAGCTGATATATTGTAATTTTTACAAATTTTGTTCTCTTTCTTCCTTCACATGTTTTCTCGATCTCAAGTCTGAGTTACTTTGAGCTGACTGCTAAGGAGGATGATTTAGTCCAAAATAATCTGTGTACTATATGAAATCAATCCTGAGAGATTGATATGAAATAAAAAGAGGGAAAAATAGTCATTCAAGAGAGGTTGACTTCATGTGGAAATTGATTTTATTAATAAGCAAGGTGACTTTCTAAAGATGTTACCATGTAAATTAAAAACTGCTGATGTGTTTACTTCTTCACAGATAGTGATTCTTAAATTGGGTTTCCTTTTCAATATTTTTCTAGCTACGGCCATTACTAAATATAATTTGTGCATGTTGTCCAAATGAATCTTATGTTGCTCCATGTGTTTTCACATTCAAATAGAGTAAGGCTATTTAAAACAATCATCTGAGCCTCCCTGCGGTGAAAGCTGCATTTATTAATAAACATCCTCTTTTTTTTTTTTTGAGGGAGGTAGGGATGGGTTTAACTACAAGGCTTTCTGATTGTAAGACTGCTTATAATATATGTATATTACATCAGATTATTTAAATGCCATATTTAGCACTCTTTTTTAAATATTAGCATTATAAAATTCACAGGTTCAAAAGGTTTTACTTGTATTGTGTTTTGTACAATAACATTTTAAAAGATGTTCAAGAAAACTGGAGAAAACAAGCAACAATATGATTTCAATTGATATCATTTCACTTTTTCTGCTAAAAATGTATTATTTCGTGGTATTTTCTGTGCAAAAATTGAATTTTCTCCTTTTCTGTTTTCAGATGAAGATGAAGTTGGCGGCACTTCCAGCTCTGAAGGTGAGCAAGGTGATTCAGCTGCTTCTGGAGATGATCTTCCAGACAAGACGGGAATGTTCAATGATGATAAGCAGAATGATGCCCTAAGTTCTGACAATGAAGATGATGATGACAATGAAGCAGCTGAAGAAGTTGATTCAGACATAGCAGAGTATACTCAAGACCATGAATTAGAAGAGACAGAAGTTGACCATAAATGGAATGAGTTGCATACAGAAGCACCAGAAATAGCTGAATCAACAAAGCGTCTGGCTGTGTGCAATATGGATTGGGACTTTGTTAAAGCTCAGGACCTTTTTGTGCTATTCAAATCTTTCGTTCCAGAGGGTGGGGCTGTCAAGAGTGTGACAATCTATCCCTCTGAGTTTGGAAAAGAAAGAATGGAAGAGGAGGCACTGCTGGGACCAAAAGAAATGAGGAGACAACAGGCTGATGTTGAAATGGAGAAGGCACAAGATGCTGGAAAAGGCAAGAAGCATAAAAACTTAGTGGGAGACCAACAGAAGGCTAAGAGAATAGAAAAGAATAAGGAAAGTGAACAGACTGAAAAACTCAGAGAATACCAGCTTAATCGCCTGCGGTATTATTACGCAGTTGTAGAGTGCGACTCTGTGCGCACAGCAGATAACATTTATGCTGAATGTGATGGTAGAGAATACCAGCTCAGCTCGGTGAGGCTTGATCTCCGCTTCATCCCTGATGACATGGGCTTTAACGATCAACCCAGAGAGTGCTTCACAGAGCAACAAGGTGTGCTAGACTACCAGCCTAGCAAGTTCAACTCCTCCGCTCTCTCGCAGGCTAAAGTGGAGGTCACTTGGGACGAGACAGAGTTTGACCGACTCAGCCGCAGGATGAGCGCTCTCCAGCAAAAGGAACTTCAGACTATCGTGGAGGAGAACAAGTACGCTGACATTATAGCTCCACCTGAAAGTGATTCAGAGGATGAGGGAGACGGAAGACCACAGTGGTTAAAAAATTTGTTAGCAGGGGATGAGGATGAAGAAACAATAACAGAGGACGAAAAGATTAGACTATATCGGCAGGTTTTGATGGAAAAAGTTGCAGAAGATGAAGAGGAAGAAAAGAAGGAAGAAGGAGAATTTGACAAAGAATTAGCATGGCAACCTGGTCTTAAGTCAGCTGCAGAGAAAAAAATAAAGAAACAAGAGAAAAAGACAGACCAGAATGTTATTGTTGGGGACTACTTAGAGAAGAAGAAAGAAAAGAGGAAAAAGAAGAAGGAAGAAAAAATGAAAAAGAGGAAGGAAGAGAATGGTGAAGATGAAAAAGAAGACACTGCATTGGCTTTTAGTGATGATGAGTTGCCAGCAGGATTTGATATAGCGGACATGAAAGAAATGTTGGATGGTGATGAGGAATTGCCGCAATCCTCCATACAATCAAAGTCAGTGAAGACAAAGAAAAAGAAGAAAGTTCGAGGCAAAGCGGAGGATGAGGATGTCCCTGATGCAGAAGAAAAGGCAAAGGCAGAGTTAGAGTTAATGCTAATGGATAATGATACTGTCCATCAGAAAAAACCTGGAAAACCTGAAATAGTCAAAGATTCCGACACCAAAGAGAAGAAGAAAAAGAAAAGCAAGCTTGCTAAGTTAAAGAAGACAGAGGAGGATAGAGAGGACTTTGTGCTTGACATGGAAGACCCTCGTTTCTCAGCTCTGTATTCTTCTCATCTTTTCCATATAGACCCAACTGCTCCACAATTCAAGAAGACAAAGAATATGCTGAAGCTGGTAGATGAGCAGATCAAGAGAAAAAGCAAAAAAGACAAGAAAGGGAAATTTGATAGCTTAGCTAGTAGTAGGGATGGGCTGATATCCAGTGAAAACGGCCAGACATCTAGCTCAAAGTCAAAGTCCCAGTCATTGTTAGAGAGCTTAAAGCGTAAAATGAAAAAATGAACATACACTTGTGTACTATTTCTTAATCTTTGGTTCATATTTAAACTGTTGATCTTGATGTTCTTGCGAAAAAGCTTGGGATAGTCACTGTATATTTAATGCAGCATGCCATGTATCATAGATTGTTAGGGTGTTATATGTGCATAAATTTTGTCATTTTATTATTTTTTCCTTGGTTTGAGGAAAATGAAGTGCAAGTAATTCTAAATGTAATAATGAGCAGGTATCTGTTATTTAGATAGGTTTTTAGGTCAAAATGACTTAATTTAAAAGGGCTTGGGTGCTACACTATTAATGTATGATTTTTACTCTGATTTATAAGTATTGAGAGGAATATAACAACCAGCCATTCCATTGATATGTATTAGTCAAATGCGCTGAAACTATTCAGATCATCTAGATGAGGGGTGAACAAGATATTTAAGAACACTAGGGTAACGATTGCTTACACATTACAATGTATTGTTTTAGGTATTAAGAGATCTTATATAAATGTAATGTGCCACACTTTTTTTTTTTATATTTTATTTCAAGTTTTAAACATCTCAGAGTGCTCTCACGTTTAATTTGAAGTCAAATGCTAGTTCTGATTACAATGCATAATGTAGGATGACTCTTTGTATAAAGAGGAATTCATGTACAGTGTATTTGATAATTTGAACTGCAGCCGCCTTTATTTACTAAGCAATTTCCCTTTTGTAATTGAATCTTCATATGGCTATTTTCCATTTGGTGGATGAAACTTAAATAATTGTCTTTAAGAGATATGAATTTGACTCTTAAATATTCAACGAACTTTGCATAATCTTTTAAAATCTACTTGAAACGTTCAAGGTTGAATAATTATGGATAGAATTGTACTTAGTGGAAAGTAAGGGAGAAAAAATTAATCCTTGAATGTCTTTGACACCAGTTTCAGTAAAATTGCTTAATGCTTATTATTAAATTGTTGAAATAGTTTTGACTAGAAGGTATATGTGTTTTAGTTTATCTTTGCTTTCCCAAAGGTTGTACAAAAAAATCGCATGGCATCAAAGCAATTGACTTGCATGGATGTAATTTCTTCCTTTAATTTTATTGGTTGGTTGGCTAGCCTCTTGTGCATATATACAAATATGTATTGTGAAGCCCAGATTTCAGGGGACATAATCTTTTTTTTTTTTTTTTTTTTTTGAGATTGATAGGAGATTTTTTAAAAATTTGGTTATTGCTATTAATGCTAATTCATGTATCAGGCGTCAATTTAAAAAAAAAAATCTTAAAAAACATGAACATGGGTTTGAGGACCCTTACTTTGGAGCATTTGAATGTTCTCTTTATAAATAAATACAAATGAAGAAGTTTATTATGGTGTAAAAAGTATGCAATTTTACTACCAATGTTATGGCTACAAGATTAGCATGTCTCACACTTTATTTCTTATCAATTTGGATGTCAGTAGTCTAAATTTAACCTTCAAGAATTAATGATAGGGTGTACTATGTTTTCTCTTTTTCAGTTTGTCAAAGATATTTAACTTTTAAGGCAATTTCATGCATTATTTACTGTTAAAAGTTTCCCTGATATGCATTTTATGTACATGCATTACAAAAGAATAATTGAAAAAAAACTTAGTTATATTATACACATGTAGAAAAATCACTTTGTAACAATTCAGAGCTCCTTATGAAGGCCACTTTATCAGTAACTTTTTTTTTTCTCTTTGAGTGTCTTTCTAGAATCACAAATATATAGTTAAAGTATGTCCTGACTACTTTATTTTAAATTTTTAACTCTGTTTTTACTTATTCCTCGTTTGACTTTGAGATGCTTGCCAGATTTCCATATTTCTTTTACCATTATTTTGAACAATGTATAAAATATTAAAATACTGTTTTAAGAGCCTATATCAGGCAGACAATGTATACATGTATTTTGTTGATCATTTAAATATTCACGTTATGTTGAAATATTATACATGTTCTTGTACATATATCAATAGGGATTGTAATAATAAATATATGTAAGAATTTTTACGTAAATGTAAATGAAATCATCCCTCATTTGTGTTTTTTATCAACATTTAACAATACGAGATTGAAGTCAATTGCCAACTTTTTTTTACAGTTAGTGTCAGTGTTAAACAGTAATTGTTTAATTTAATTTAATTTCTTTTTTTTTCTTCAATTTTATAATCTGTTCAAATGGAACTGCTTGAAAAAACTGGTACATGTAGTTTATAATAAGGTTGAATTTTTAGAAAATTGATTACAGTTTGTTGTGAAATAAAGAGAATAACTCTTGTTACACAAAAAAATAGCTCGAAATATTGTTTCAACAAAAGATAAAAACGTGTTTACTATTCATACTTTTTGATTATGATCATTTAAGTATTCCTTGGGAAAAACTTTGGTATGTTATATCATTATAAAAGTGCGTTTTTTGCACTGCCTCTCTGTCTTTTCATTTAGCATCTAAGTAAAAGAGCATTTTTCTTTTCTTTAAACACTTAGAACAAGAAAGAGAGAGAGATCTTCTTTGCCTTTTACATTTTATCCCAAGGATAAAGCATTTGTAAAATTATGGTCTCACAACTGCTTATAATAAAAAAAATAATAAAGGGGTTATTTTTTTTCCCGTTGACTCCTACGAAAATAATTTTATCTATTCTTTTGTCCACCAATAGTAAGCTACATACAATTTCCACTGTGAAGAAACGCCAGCAAATGGTTTGTTCTAAGTAATATTCTCTCCTAAGAACATAAATCATTTTATATGTAGCGGAATTAAATCCGTAACTGCCAAATTCATTCACTGCATTGAACATGTACTGCATGTATATGTAAATAAGTACATGTACCTGTTGAAATGCTAGTGACACACAAGTTCCAATTGAATTCTAGAAAGTAGCCAAAAAAATGCAGAGGAAAAGTTGCAGCTTTATTTTTGCCTCATTTCGTAATTCGAACACTGGTGCAATTGTTCAAAAAATAGTTTGTAGCTTTACATTATACGACATAATTAATGCAGTGAGTTGCATGCAAGTGTTTGAACCACTAGCAATTTTAAGTGCTGTTTGTTTTAATTCAATCCTTCACAGTTATGGAAGATGTACATGTACCATGGGATAAGATGCATGTAGTACTGATAGGGTTATAAGTTATAACCCTCAACATCAGATACCGGTACATGTACTACAGACTACATGCATACGTGGCATAAACTTTAAGGCATCTTTTCTCAAAAATAAAAGTTTTAACTGTTCTGGAGAAAAATTCTCATCGAATTGGAATGCAATTTCTTAGAATTTAATTTGACCAAACTTGAAAGTTATTAATTTGTTGATTTTATGCCCAAAGTGCGAAAAGTGGTTGATTCTCTATCCAGACGGAATGTTACGGGTTTCCTGAATGTTGAAACCTCAAATAGGCTGTGAAGATATCGAGAACAATTTTGTGGTTAAGGTCAATGCATGGTAGTAAGGGCAGCGTGATTTCATGGCCTTACAAAGTTGAGCAACTCACTGCAAAAGATAAGTTTTGGTAGTAAGGGTGAAAAGTTCGTTGACATGTGCCACATCGGTTGTAATGTAAGATTTGACAGCACGAAAGACAGAAAACAAACACGTTTGCATTTGATAAGACTTTGTCTTAACGAAAATTCTGGTACCAATGTGTAATGGTTTAATTTAGGATTAATGATTGATGAATCAAAGTTATTCTGTAAAAAAATACTGAGGCTGAAAATTCAGGTCTTGTTGTCAGAAGAAATAACTGTAATACATTAAAATCCATCATGTAAGCAAAACAACTACACATAAATCGTAACTGTTTAGCCTTGATCAAGCTAGTGTTGCAAAGGTAAGCCTTGCTTTGTATCGATATGTTGATCTTATGTTGGTTCCCACTCTTCGTAGCGTAGCGGAATGTGATAAGAGGGGATAGAGTCACAGACAGACATAATGCACAGAAGGGCAGGGATTGAGACATAAGATATTGAAAGAGAGGGAGTATTTTGTTATTTATTTATTTAGCCTTAAGTTGAAGAATTCAGTACAGCTGAGCACTATAGTCGAATTATATTCTCCCCATCAGTAAAGGATCTAAATCGTGGACTTTAAATCACACTTATGTATGTAGGCTTACACACAACCAGTATAGGGTACGAGCAGGCAAACAAAAGGAAAATTTTCAACCGCGTTACATGTATATCATTCCATGTTTGATTATTGATGTATTAATATGTGTTTATGCACGAGTAATATAACTATACCGTTCCTCTTTTATTAAAGTTTATACTGTTTATAATTCTATCTAACACATCTAGTGCTACGTATTTTGTGTCTCATGAGTTAATCCCCAACATTCATTTCTGGTTCTATTGATTGGAGTGGATGCCCAGGCTTAAATATTCTATACATAATTGTACGTATTTACTAGTTTAGTCATACATGTGTACAACACGCGTCATTCGACAGGAACTGTTCACGAACACGATCAAATCAAACTATGTAGTGTGGATGAAATATTTTTGCTTGCCGCAAGGCTGTCTTCGAAGATAAATGGCACTGCGAAGACCGCAATAATAATAACGTCTACTTATGAAATTATACGTGCACGGTTGAGGAGTTTTCGCTTAATTTAAAAAAAAAATCATTGAAATTGCAGCTTTATTCTCATTTGCGACGGTATAAATTCATTGTAGATTCTACAGTTTAATGTGGAAGTCTTAGAGTTTGACCCTCCAACTTGAGAAAGCGACCTTGAGTAGATCTGTGTCCACCCGCGGTCAGTGCGGCAGGAGCAGCTGTGGATGCTGACAACCAGGAGATTCCTGTTACTTCACGCCCAGAAGGTTCGGCTGGAGAACACTCACCGGCACCTGAATCATCAGACATTTCCAAAATAACTCGGCGCTTTGGTTTATAAATCATATTAGTGAATCAATAGTTCCTTAGTTTTGTAAAATGTTCCTCATCGGTAGCATAATCAAGTGTTGGAATTACGCCGAGTTGTATCAATCAAATTAGTATGTTACATGTATAGATCATACCTGAATAAAACGTTAAAAGCAAAGTCGCCAGGTACAAATGGACTTAATAAGGGGGGAAAATGACATACGTTGTCTGTAGCCCGTGAAATGTTGATACAATAAAGAAAGAAAGTATGGTGTCATATAGTTCTAAATGATCTGAGACCAATAGGTGTCAAGTTGTATTATAGCTCAGAAAATAACACAAAATCGTGACATTTTTTTCGCATCACAAGATTCAATAAGAGCACTACTGTGATATCTTAAAGTTGATATATGTAATGCTTTTCAATCCTCTTATTTGAGAAAGCTTGATAATGAGGGACAATGAAAGATAAAATATTTAGACTATAACCCCTACTGCTACTGCTACTACTACTACTACTACTACTACTACTACTACTACTACTACTACTACTACTACTACTACTACTACTACTACTACTACTACTACTACTACTACTACTACTACTGCTGCTGCTGCTGCTGCTGCTGCTACTTGTATTACTACTACTACTACTACTACTACTACTACTACTGCTGCTGCTGCTGCTGCTGCTACTTGTTCTACAAACTAGGCTTCTTAAAGAGGGAGTTATAGCGGAACTTTTTCTCTGAAACATGTATCAAATTGGCTAAACATCAGTATGGCAAGAGTATAAACGTGTGATGTCCGTCATGATTCTCTCAAACATTAGAGAAACAACCCCTTTCTATCCAGATAACCGTGTGTAAATAAAAAGAAATCATACATTCTTTAGCTTCCAGCGCTTCTTTTAACATTTTCCCATTACAACATTTCCTACTGCTGCGTCTCCTGCAAGCTCTGGAAATCCAGGCGAGACTGGGCAGCACAGAGACCGCTGCCCGTTCACAACGTTGGAGAAACACTTGAGGCGTTCTCTGACACTGCCACAGTTCTGCCAGTCCCTGCCGAGAGTTCTCGCTCTGACGTCGCCGGCAGCAGCCACTCCTGGAGGAAAGATCAGGCCTAACCTTTGGTAGTAAGGTACATGGTCATTCATCGCATAGCTAAACAACAGAAAGTTTTCATATAAATATACCCCTCTCTCTCTCATACACACACACTCAGCCCCCCCCCCCCTCCCAATACCGCCTCCCCCTCCCTCTCTATTCCTCTATATTGCAGTTGTTTTGTCTTCAATATGTCAATCATTTATTGCGGAAACTCTTAAAAGTCACCAAACCCTGCTTTGATGCTTTTGTTTAGAGTGGTTCATATGCTGACTCTATGAACACCAAAAGTTTTTAATTCTTTCCATAGTGGATCTGATTTGCATTTGTTGGATGTTCTCCCATCAATGTGATGACGGTGACTAACCGCTAAGCCAGGTTTTGTTCAATTGATAATTCTGTTGGACAGTATTCCAATTCGTTTATTGCTCCTATAGAGGCTGCTGTCTTGCCTTTATGGGATTTCTTCTCATCAATGATCGTGTTGCATGTCTCTTACTCTCTGCCCTTGAGCACAAATGACCCTCTTTCCTGGCGGTCAATTTTTGTTTGGCTTTCATTGATTCTCTGGTGGATGGTTAACTCTCAAATAGAATCAGAGAAGCTCAGGTTCTAGAACGAACTTGAATCTCATTCGCCCTTCAGCCTGCAGTCCACAATTTGTTGATGGTCCGTAGACTTGCAGGATCGACTTTCTTGGTCTCGTCTCTGACCTTCGATCTGTTGGTATCTTTCATGGAGTCGTACCATTTCCAACGCTTTTGGCGTTTCTTGACTGGCTCTTGGTGTTTCCTGTTTGGCTGGTATTTTACTTTAATTGTGGACGTCGCTCTTCTTACTTTGCTATTTCTAACTTGACAGGTACTAAATTAAATCCGTATTTAAGCATAAAAATTTCACGATTTCCAACAGCGGCTTCTAAGGAACAGGTTTCTCTATTAGTTTCACAAGCTAAGTTTTATTCTCTTTTTTCTTTTTCTAAAAGAATTATAGTGATAAAAAGAAAGATTGGTAACAGGTGCTGGCGGACTCTCTTGTCTGGTATAACTGAAGCTTGGAATGCGCTTAGACGGTTATACTTTCAAAGGAATGACTGCTCTCTGACATATATATATATCCAGATTAATATACTCACATACCCTTAAGGGGGAGGTCCAACCCCGAGTCTACCGAGAAAAAGGAAAAAGTCCGACAAGAAGGAAGGGTTATTCTGTGTCGGATCTCTGCGCTTGCTGCGAATCTACGGACCTCCAGTGAAGGAACGAGATTTAAAAAAAAATGAAGCAAAATTTAAATTAGCCAATTTCTAAGGATGAATGATAAGTTAGTTTGAACTAATTTTGAAATAATGTCAAATTATGAACATGGTTAGCATGAATGTGCTGAATCTAGACAAGTAAAAACCGCAATTATAAATTAAAAACTGATCCGCGGCCTAGTGAGACGGTGCATAAATGCAAAAAATGAAGATTATTTAGAGCTCAACATAATTTCCTTGATTAAGGCTTTTAATAAAGCATGAACTTTATTAAGATTGATCAATTTATCTTTGTATTTTATTTCATAAATTTTGAGTACTGTAGGCTTATCACTGTTATTAATGAATTCAAGCGCCCAAGCACTCGTGATTTAAACGACGAATTTCAAATTATCACGTAAAATTTTTTAATCCAATATTTTTGGCAACATGTAAAAGTTGCTGATAAACTAACAACGTTTTCTATGACTGACTGGGTTCCTTAGGTCATTTTACCAAAGCGTATAATGCTAGAGTTTGGGAAATTAATCGATTCAGAGAAAAGGTTAACAATGAAGGAAAGCAGAGTACAACGCACACAAACAAAATAATAATAATAATAATAATAATAATAATAATAATAATAATAATAATAATAATAATAATAATAATAATAATAATAATGATGATGATGATGATGATGATGATGATGATGATGATGATAATTACGTTTTGTAAACGGTTGTTCAAACAAGGATAAAGTTAAATATTTTGTATATAAAAAGTAGATGAAAATGAGTGAAATCGGCGTATGTCCCATAAAAAAAAAAGTTTAAGACTGTTTCTTTCTCTGACTTAGTCTCTTCTCTGAAACTTCTCACGTACAGTATGATGATTTCGGGTGTACTTTGCTTAGTTTTTTTTATCTTCCACTGCCTACTTCTACCGTTTTCAAGCTTCAAGAGGTTAGCCTTTTAAAGGTAGAAAGCTTATTCAAACTCAAATGTTACTTCTTCATCAGAAAGGAAAGAGACTGTCCCAAGTGTGGATGTGTCATTATTAGTTCTAAAACATCGAGCACGTATCCCGGGTGCCAAGACGTCATTTTCAAGAGGCTTCTCTGGATTTGAGGAGTAAAAAGCAAACCAAGGAAGATAACTCATTTTTAATATATAGAAAAAAAAAAGATTAATTCATTGTAACATGCTTACTGCGGTCACCCATGGCCCATATCTGGAAAGAGTCAATCACTCATGGGGCTAGAGATACTAAGAGTATTCATGATTGTCGCACTGCTGGCCTTTGTGTCGAACAATCCTACGTTTTGTCCAAACGTTGTTTCCAAACATATAAGCTAGATTTATGGTGAGAAAAAGGTGGCTAGATCAAGACTAGTGCTACGGGAAAATTTCAATGAAGCGAGCACCATGATCATAATTCATAATTTTTCCTTTCTTTGAATCACCTCTTTCTTCGATGCTTCCTTCTTCTAAAGCTCCTCTTCAGCCTCAATCCCTGATTCTCGCCATTTACCTCATCTTAAACATACTTCTCAGTTCATATTTCTTTTGCTCTCCTTCTTCTACTTTTTTCCTCTCCTTCTCTTCTCGTCTTTTTGCCAGCCAATCTATAAGCCTGCATATCCCTCTCTCTCTCTCTCTCTCTCTCTCTCTCTCTCTCTCTCTCTCTCTCTCTCTCTCTCTCTCTCTCTCTCTCTCTCTCTCTCTCTCTCTCTCTCTCTCTCTCTCTCTCTCTCTCTCTCTCTCTCTCTCTCTCTCTCTCTTTCTCTCCCCTCTCTCTCTCACTCTCTCTCTCTGTGTCGTCTTTCTCTCTCTCTCTCTCTCTCTCTCTCTCTCTCTCTCTCTCTCTCTCTCTCTCTCTCTCTCTCTCTCTCTCTCTCTCTCTCTCTCTCTCTCTCTCTCTCTCTCTCTCTCTCTCTCTCTCTCTCTCTCTCTCTCTCTCTCTCCCTCTCTCTCTCTTCCTCTCTCTTTCTCTCCCCCTCTCTCTCTCCTTCTCTCTCTCTCTCTCTCTCTCTTTCTCTCTCTCTCTCTTTCTCCCCTTTCCGACCTCCTTTTTCATTTCATATTAATTTATTTAATTAAGCACACAGTATCCTCCAATACTTCGTTTTTTTTTTTCCTTTGAAGAAGTGTGCTTCACTTGCTTGTCTATTTGACTGTTTTCGCACCTGCTTATGGAGAATGTCAAAAGCAAAGGTACTTTTATGACCAGTAAGACTTTCCTCCTTTTTAACCTAGGTTCCTGCTATCCCAGTATGATAGAGTCGAGTTGTGTAACGAAACAGTTTGTTTTGAGTGATCTTTACAGTAGATCCCAAGAACGATTTGAATGCTCAAGCAACATTGTGTTTAAGCGCTTTACTGCACCATTAAAACAGAAAGTCGCGCTGCCGCATTCTCATATTTTTAAAGCCTCTCTTTATATCTCTATTGATTAATTTGCAAATTTATCATTAAATTCTAACATAAATCACTGTAAAGTTATTTTAGCCGTATTTTCGTCTGTTATCTCTTACTTTGTTAAACCTTTAAGTTGTTTTGAGTATCATTTGGTTCCTTGGTTTTGTGTGGAAAAAAAATTAAAATTTATGTTCGATCCATAACGAACCAATCCATGTTTTGGTTTGTTCCGTACAAAAGAAGACTTGGAACAATCAGTTCAGGAAATGATTTGAGAGGATTTGAGATTTAACCTGGAAGTTAATTCATCCCTCAAGTGAGGAGGGAATGCATTTACTCAACGATATACTGATTCATTAAGATTTTCTCTGTTCATCGAGCATAGCAATAGTGTCTGCATTGAGAATGCCCAAACGCGCGCACACACACACACACATACACACAGACACACTCACTGATGCTAATTTGAAAAGAATGTTACAATATTAAGAGGCAAGCAAATTCGAATGGTGAAGGTCTTATATTTATGTATGAAACAAGTAAATGAATATTGTTACAATAATGATTTTTCCAGTATTTTCAACTCGATTCACTACAAAAAACAAAAAAACAAAACAAAACTGCACGCCTTGTAAATGTTTCTGTTTGTTTGAAAAATTTAATTAATTTTAACGAAGAAATGTAACTTATGAAATAGCGCTGTCTTTCTGGATTCATTTTCATATAATGTGCATGTAATTAATGAAAGTTCGATTCTGGAAATGCTGGCTTATGATTCATTTTAACCCAGTCTTCCTTAGAGGGTTCATCTAATTTATTGTAACTTATTTGGGTATGTTGATATGTATCATCTTTCTTTCATTGTGAAAATTGGACCGGTAGTCTAACGTCACGGGTATTTGACGATTTAGTAATATTAAGCGTTATAAATAGTTTAAATCGACCCAGCAGAACAGATCCTAAAACGGCAAAGGCATTTGCTATCGATTAAAAAAAAAGTAGAAGATGCGAGTAAAACTAGTTTTAGCAAACGAGTAAAACCCACGAAGATCGAAAGCTATTGCTTTTGGTATGGGTTACAACAAAATTAAAACTTCATAGCCCATCCTTTTTTTTATTTTATCTATTGCTTAATTCAAATATAATCATATCACATGTCAGGTTAAACTCAACCAGATATAATAGCCAAGATCCAAAAGTTATTTTTACAAAATGTTTTCTTTTTTAATTGTTTAAGCACGCAGTTCAAAGTTCACACATCAGACTTTGGTCAAGGAATATTTTTATCTTTATCGCGCGCGGCAGTGGCAGCTGGTGGGCAGACGGCGCCTCATCCGGCGGACTATACCCCAGTAGTTGTTCCGGTAACAAATGGCGTAGTAATATCTCCAGCTGTAGCGCCTCTGGCAAGTTCCCTTTCTGACACATGTCGACGTGAAAACGGCGCATTCGCTGAAAAATAAAACAAACCAAATAATAATAATAATAATAATAATAATAATAATAATAATAATAATAATAATAATAATAATAATAATAATAATAATTAAAAAGTTGCGTATGAGTATCTATAGCTCAGCATAAAAAAGATCTAATAGATTGTAAATTTTTTAAAAACTAAATGTTTTACTAGCTCTGTACACTTATCTTTTTTTTTCCCTTTAATTTTGATTCAGCGTGTTTGCATCTTTGTTTTTTAAGCACAAGATCATTTGAGGAGCACAAAATTACAACATTGACAAGCTCATAAAACTTTGAAACAACACACAGAACAAAGCACAGCGACAGAAACTAGTTGTTTTTGTTTTTGTTTTTGTTTTCGCCTTTATCACCATTAGCACAATAGTCAAACTCGTTATCATCACCACCATGTACCACCACCAAAATAATCATCATTATCACTATTATCATCATGATGATCATCTTCATAGCTCAGATTCATCGACCACAACAGCCACGAGCAGCAGAAGCAGCAAGTTACCTGCAGTTGCAGTTGGCGATGTAGAGCCTCGGGTAGCCGGGACTGAAGGGGCAGCACCACTCTCTCACCCCATTCACGTAGTGCGAGTGGCATGGCAGCGGGCGTCTGTAGCTGCGACACCCGTAGTTCTGGGCGCGTGGGCAGCACCTGCAGGTGATCAAACAGATTATATAATGCCTTGATCTAAAACAACTGGGCACCGGTACCTCTTTATATTATATTAGAAAGAAAGACTAGCAGGGCGGCCCACTTTTTCCCCCTCTCTCTGTCACTGTCTGTCTGTCTGTCTGTCTGTCTGTCTGTCTCTCTCTCTCTCTCTCTCTCTCTCTCTCTCTCTCTCTCTCTCTCTCTCTCTCTCTCTCTCTTTCTCTCTCTTTTTCTCTCTCTCTTTGTGTCCGTCTCTCGCTAGTCTCCTCTATCTCCTCTTTATTCCATCTTTATTTTAAGCTTTGGATATAAATTCAAATTTTTTGAGGAATCACATCTAAAATCATTTGAGGTTTACCAAAGTTAAACACATACTACTACACAACTTTAAAAAATTGTCGATATATGTAGATGAAAAAAAAAAACAACAACAAAAAAAAGCAACAACCAAACATTCCAGGTAATAGGGTACTGTCATGTTACCTGTAGTAGATCTGGTACCAATCTGAGTACAAGTAATATTTGACGTAAAGGTTGACATTCACCAGTTCTGTTTTGCCAGTCGCGCCATCCTCGATGAGAGGCTGGTGCTGCTGTTGCTGCTGTTGCTGCTGCTCCCGGAACAGCACCTCTGTCTGGAAACAGGATGGCAAAACACAGATGTTATCAAGAGCCTCTCAAGTCTAAAAGCTTTCTTGCTTTATGCAAGAGGTTTTGCGAAATGTTGCCAGAATGAAGTCAATTTTTCAGCTGAGATCTTAGATGTTTTTGTGTCTGTCGTATTTTTCTCCAAACTATTGTTATATCTGTGTATTCAAAGCTATCTGACAAATCTGGAGCATCGTGGAATGTTCTGGTGCCATTGCAAGTTTTGTGTATCAGGTCACGCTTAGAATCATGCCCTAAAAAGATCTTTTTTTCCATTCAATGTACAGTTCAGTACTCTTTACAAGTGGTACAAACACCCAGTTGTTTCGAAATGTCGAACATTACGGAGGAAGGATTTTATTTTACAGCAATGATCTTTTAATGTGATTATTCCTGCTGCTACTGTTCTGTTACCTTTTTTTTTCTACAATTATTACTACTTCCCCCCTGAACTGCCACATCGATAAAAATACTGAACCACACCTTCCGTTGATCCGGCAAGCTAGGAGGTCTTCCCTCCCTTGACAAGATGGAGTCATCAAACTGTTTGTCTACAGTGGCCGCATCCTTGAGCTCCTCCTCGCCCGGCGATAAGGCCTCAACCTGGGCAGGGACCTCCGCTGGATACCAAGGAGAGGGGAGGAAGGAGGGAAGAGGGAAAGAGGAGAAAGGAAAATAGAAAGAGCCAAGGGATTTGGAGAAAAAGAAATGAATGAAAAAAATGATGATAATGATAATGATAACATGGGAGTAATAATAATTAAAAAAAAAAAATTTTTTTTAAATTAAAAAAAAAATATGCGAATGTATGAAACTATTGACAGACAATAAGAAAATATATTCAATTGCTCTTGGGAAAAAAAAGCAAAAACGAAACAAGCAGAGCAACAGCAAAAAGCCACCAACACCGTCATTTTTTATTTTTTATTTTTTTTAAAAAGGAAGAAAGTCTTACATACTGGTATAAATCTGAGACGGATTCCCATGCTTTAAAAATTAAAAAACCTGAATCAACTTGCTTTTATTATTATTATTATTATTATTATTATTATTATTATTATTATTATTATTATTATTATTATTATTATTATTATCATCATCATCAATCATCATCATCATCATCATCATCATCATCATCATCATCATTATAAATAAAGAGTGAGCTCGAAAATGAATAAACCCACAAGAAACAGCACTTGTTTTGTATGATTTTTTAAAGCTCTTTCATAGATGTGAATTTTTTCTATCTCGTCTTGCACTCTCCCTAAGAAATTAGTCTTTCACGGTCACAAGAATGTATCAAACTTTAAAGAGATAGTGAACGAGCTATTTTCATGAACCTTTTAGTTTTTTTTGGTGTGCACTTTTTCTACAATTAGGAAACACTCCTATATGACTAAGACATAGTGAGACAGACTTCGATGCTAAAAAAAATAAAGGCGAGGTCAAAGCGAAACTTACATATAATTAGAGCTGAATAAAACAGTACATTAGAAGTTTTCTCATAATTTAAAAAACGAAACAAAAAGATTCTCTCATTAATACTGATTCCTTGACTTTTGGACGATATGTTATTCTATTGATTTTGTTTGCAGGAGTAAAAAACATAATATGACAATGATGACAGTCTTTTTATAACTTTGATGCGATAATTGCTAAAAAACGTGACCATCGTTATATATCATAACATACAATTTAAAAATCTTACGGATTCTGACTAAATCTTTTTGGCAACAAACAGTCATCCAAAGAGCGGCCAAGACTGTTAGGTATAATAACTTGACCATCATGATGTCAACTGTAAAAAACAAAACTGGAAATGAAATTGGAGGCCAATGTAAAACTTGCTACCTAGTACTGCTTTTTGGCGTGAAAATGATGAAGTGAAATTTCGATACTTTTTACCCTATTTTTATAGTCTTCATAACGAGAGTAAGGCTGCAATGACATCCTGCTCGAGTAAGTTTTTTGTCACGATAACAAGCACCTTGGATCCGGGTTTTGGAATAACAAAGACAGGTATCTTCAAAATAGCTTACCGGCCTTTCTTTTACCGAAATACCGGAACTCATAAAGACATAATGAAAAAAAAGAGTTTTATTTTGCTTGTAACTTTTGTTGTGGCTTGTTATGGTGTGTTGTTGCTTTAGTCACCACTGTATCGAAATTAAGAAACTTGTGAAGTTTATGTACTACAGTGCCACAAAAACGACTGGTACTCAAAATAGCCAATGTCAACATGGAAGTTGTAATGAAAGATTTTGAAAGAAGCAAAAAAGGAAGCACATAAAAAGAAACTGGTCAAACCAGTGACATCGACACAATAAAGATGAAAAGAAACAGCATGGGAGCTTTACAAAGAAAATTGTATTTGTGTGTGTATGTGTGTAAGTGGGAGAGAGAGAGAGAGAGAGAGAGAGAGAGAGAGAGAGAGAGAGAGAGAGAGAGAGAGAGAGAGAGAGAGAGAGAGAGAGAGACAAACAGACGAGACAGACAGAGACAAATAAGACAGACAATAAGAAAAAAAAGGATTTGGGAGGTGCGGATGTTTTGCACGCAATTTGTTGAGGGCCTGAAATAAGCGTTTAACAACTGAAAACACATCGATGTTCTCACCTCAACCAAGCATTAGCCGAATATCCAACTATAGCCAACAAAGAAAGATTTTGTCAGTAAGCTTAAGTGGCGCGCTTTCAAAAAAAAAAATAATAACATGCTCCTCTACAAGTTTAAAAAAAAAGTCGTTTGTTCATTAAAAATGGTCTATGTGTTTTTATAGAGATATTTCTCCTCATTAATATTATTTTAGCATATTTCGAATCGGATTTTTCCCCTCAATGCTTATTTATTAAGATTCCTCCTATGTATTAATAAAATATGTTAACGTATGTGGAATCGGACTTTTCCCCTCAATGCTTATTTATTAAGATTCCTCCTCTGTATAAAATATGTGAGCGTATTTCGAAGCGTTTTATTTTTTTTTTTTTAATCCTCATTGCGTATTTATTAGGATTTCCTTTCTATTTATTATATCAAACGATTCAGAATATAAAGAAAGATTAAACATTGAGCAATTAATTAATTTAAAAAAAGTAAATTCAATATTTTATAGCAACCTAAATCATAGATCTAGATCAGATGAAGATCAGTATCTTTGATCTAAGTTTAGCAGATTCGAGTGATATCTTGAATCTAGTAGATCTAAATTTTAAATACACATTCGACTTTCTTCTGGATTCTTTTTCTAGAGTCTAGATCTTGCGTTATAAGAATTTGTGACATGCTACGGAAATGTTTTAATTGCTTTATGTTTTTTTAACACAAGTATTGAAAGTGTTTTTTTTTTTCTTGTTTTAATCGTTTGACCTCATTTACTGCCATGAAGTGAAAGGGCCGATTAATCCTCTCATGATTCAGTCAATATTAGCACCTAAAGTTTGATTAAATTTCTTATTCCCCCCTCTTTTTTTTTGTTTTATTAACTCTGGACTGAGCGTCTAAAACTTTAAATTTTTACTGAGCTTGTTTATCAAAACAGATTGAGTTCATCAGACTACTCAGCTTTGTAAGGTGGGTGAGACGAGGTTCGAAATTATGGCCAGCCAAGCTTGAGTGCATTGGGGTGATTGTAATGAAATTGTACAGTGATCTTCCTTTTCTTTTTTAACTCATTCCATTTAGATATTAAGTTGTACAACTTCATAATTATGAAAACTTTCCACAATAATTACATAAACGTCATTAAAACAAACAAAAAAAAATCCAACAAAAACAAATAAAAAATAAACAAAAAACAAACAAAATTCTTGATTGTCCTTTTGTCAAAACCAAAGTTTTTACTCTTGTTGTTGTTGTTGTTGTTGCTGTTGCTGTTGTTGTTATCATAGATCCAGAAAATTAAATCATATGTATGTATTTAGTAATCATGTATAAAATGTATTCGGGTATAGTGTTTAGTGATTAAAAAAAAAGCATAATCTAATCTGATTTTTTTTTTTTATGAAATGAAATCGTCTTTTCCAAAAGAAAAAGAAAAAGAAGGGAGCTTGATTTCAACAGTAACATTGTGCGCGGGATCATATCCATGCGTTATTATAGCTCTTATACCCCCACTCACAGACGGTTTTAGCATACACCCTGTGATCGGTAAGTGGAAATGAAAGGTGACCTACTCAGTGGATAAGGTGTGATGCTCCAATGGGTTTATAGGAGTTATGTCCCTCTTCCGTTGGAAACACCCCCCCCCTTTTTTTTTTTTTAATTTTCAACCCTTACACCTTGATTAAAAGGCATTTTGATCGCCTGTGTATCCTATAAGATAGACCGTGGGTACTTGGAAATGATTGGGAATTGCCCCGGCCTAGTTCACACGAGTTATTTTGTAGGAGTTGTCTACTTTATGGAGCGTGACATCATATCCGGGTATACGTCTTGTGACCAGTGATCTATTATTAGTAATGTAATACGTCACTGCTTGAGACTGTCAACACCTGATCTGTTTTTCTTTGTACTTTTTTCATTTGTAGCATTATTCAAATTATTTCATTAATTATGTCTGTTGACTGAAGAAACGACATTGACGTTAAAGAATGTGGACACAAGGAGCCCATTGTTCCCAATCACATGTTAAACTCTGTTTACCTTTATTTTATTCATATAATTTTTGTCTGCTTTTTCGGCATGAATTTCCTTTTGGATTATTCCGCTTGTTTTTCTCTAAATGTCCATCCATTTTCCTCTACCCTTTTTTAAATTCTGTGTGTATCTGCCACGTTCACCAAAGTTTTAAAAAAAATCAGGGGCAACGAAACTAAAGACATTAGGATAACATGAACAAAGATGACTGAACAAAGATCTTCATTTCTTGCCAATCACAATATAATTTTTATGACATTATCTGAGTTAATTGGAAAGAAAAAAGTCTCAAGCTGCTGTCAACCAAATCATCATGAACTTTGATCGCATTTATCTTACAATATTTTATCACGATTATATGGAAGAGAGAGATATGAAAATTAATTAACATTGGATAAGTTACACGGTTTCTTTAACTTAGGGCATAAGGAAACCTTTTAATGCAAGTTAATGTAAAAAAATATGCACTATATAACCACTTAACGTCATTTATTATAGTACAATTGTATTGGAACACTTTGTCAACAACTTTGAGTACTTTTTTTTAAGTCCTATAAAAATATGAACTATGCTTACAAGATAAAAACTCATTTCTGTTCAGCCTGCTTCGAAGACACCGTAAAAAATATGAATTGTCACAGTTGATCTGCCGTTACTTATATCTATCATATTGTATTTTGATTTATATAGCAAATTACGTCCAGCATGGTTTGACCCGCTGATAGTTTGATTCAAATCATTTTGTTTTCTTTTTGCTCTGGTGGTAAACATAAATTTAGACCTTTCACATTGCATAAAGTTAGCCTCAGCCAGGCTAGATTGCGTCGAAGGCGTGACAGAGTGAACTATTACATCTACAGAAAGCCTATAATTCCTCATCATCACTATTAATAGACTAGACCCTTGAATATATTTCGCCTTGCTTCATACTGTTTCATCATGCTTTTGAATACAGTTATTGATTTCATCCACTCATTGGGCCTTCTCTTGGACTTTCAGTTTTATCTTAAGAAGTCGACCAAGATCCACATCCGCATAATTATTCAGTCATTTGCTGTTATCATTGTGAAAGTTACGTCCCTTGATTTACCTGCTGAGAAATTGGAAGTGAAAAATATTAGATTTACGACGTCCGCAGTGTCATGTCTTCCATTCTAATGCTCTGCTTCAGATCAGCTATCGCTATAGGCCGGGTCTGCTATTGAATTTCAAAATGGTGAAATTGAAACGCTGTGTGTAGGTGTGTTATTGCTTCGTATTTTTATTTTGTTAAAATTCTTTCTACGACTTGCTTTAAATACAATAGCATCCACGAAGGTATGTTCATGCATCTAAAAATAGACTCTTTATCAGCATGCGTTGATTTTGTTCTATAACAAATAATATACTTTCGTTGCTGATTTATGATTTATTTTATGTGAATAGCACAACACATTTAATTTACGTGTTTTAATCATTATGAATAAAATTCTCAACTGTGAAAAGTGACCTGTTGTCAGTGAAATCATCCTGGAAATAAATATAATACTCCCATCAATGAAGCCATACTCTTTCCACACAAGGACAGTAACTGTTATGCGACTGAAGCTTCCCTTTAACTGGAGCCCTGAATGCGGTAATGATTTTTTTTAAACTTTTCTCGTGTAACTTAGACAATAAAACCCTGAACAACATACACGATTGTTTAAAATCAAATGTTTTGAAGATGATAAATTCGCCAAGCGAGGAGATAATCACTTTTTTTTTGTTTAGAATGACTTGTATTGACAAAAATCAGGTATACTGATTTCGCTGATTCCCTGTTTTTATTGATTCCTGTTGACCTCACAGTTTCTGTTCTACTCTCCGAATTTTGGAGAAAAAAAATTTAGTCTGTTCACATCTATAGAATATTTTCATCTTTTTTTTTTTTTTCTTTTTCTTTTTCTTTTTTTTTGTTTTGTTTTTGCCTTTATACAATTCAGTAAATGACTGAAATTCAAAAGTTTCAGCATGTTGATTTGGAGCATTCTCCCAGCGATGGTCTATGCTATTCTAAAAGAATATTGTCAACCCATTTTAGTTAACTTTCAGCATTAGCAAATAGAGTAAGTGTATTCCCAATGATTTGGTACAATTCATTTCTCGTAATGTCATCATGATGCATTTTAATCTTTAAACATTCAAAACTAACAAAATGCTAAACAGGACACGAATCATATTTAAATCACGCAACTCGTTGGTAATATACACTAATAATATTTATTCTTTTTATTGCATATTGTCAAATGAGGGCACGGAATTACAAGGCAAGATGGATAAAAGGGAATGGGAAAAAAACGTTTCAGTAAGAAGATTTGAGAATCATTGTTAAACAAATGAAAGAGCATCGATGACGTGTTCGTTCTAGGCGCGGCAGTAGCAGCTGGTGGGCAGAGGACGCCTAATCAACCGGATGTAAGCCCAAAAATTGAACCGGTAACAGATAGCGTAATAATATCTCCAGGTATAGCGCCTACGGCAAACTCCTTTTTGGACACATGTCGGAGTGAATATGGCACAGTCTCTGGAGATGATAGAATTACTATTAGCATGCATGGCTCTGTATTCAATGAGCAGAAATATGTGTCCCTAGCATTATTATCATCATCCCGATTGTCTTCATCTTGTAATCAATCTCAAAATTATCATCATAACCATTCCCGCCCTCACCTCGTCCTTTACTCTCATCCGTTCCATCATCAACATCAGCATAGCCATAATCACCATCATCACCATCATCATCATCATCATGATCATCATCATCATGATCATCATAATCGTCAACATCATCATCATCATTATCATCTTCATTTTCAATCAAACAAAAAGAACAATAAGACGATCAGTACCACCATCATCATCATCATCATCATCATCATCATCTCATTATCGTCAACATCAACATCATCATTATCATCTTCATTTTCAATCAAACAAAAAGAACAATAAGACGATCAGTACCATCATCATCATCATCATCATCATCATCGTCATCATCATCTTCATCATCATCATCATCATCATCATCATCATCATCATCCCATCACCATCATCACCATCATCACCACCACCATTATAATCATAATCCCAAAACTTCATCTTCATTTTCAATCAAACTAAAAGAACAATAAGATGTTTGAGCCTGTTCGCTTACTGATATCTTGTGATTGTGGTTTTCATTCTCTCAATAGCTGTCCTATAAAAAAATAGCGCTGACTCTGCTAGTCGCTATCTTAGCCAGCCTACCGGGGCTCCGCCATGGAGTTACCTGCAGTTACAGTTGGCAATATAGAGGCTTGGGTATGACGGACTGAAGGGACAGCACCACTCCTTTCTCCCGAACACCCGGATGTAGTGGCAGGGTAAGGGACGCCTGTAACTCCTACATCCATAGCGCTGGCTCCTAGGGCAGCATCTGCAGAGGAAACAACCATGTTGCTTGAAACAATTCTCATTCAATTTATGGTCGCACTGTAAGCAACTTAATTGTGCTTCTCGTCTCCACGCACTGCAGAAGTTGATAAAAGGAAAATACTTTGTTTTGTTTTGTTTTGTTTTGTTTTGGGTTTTGTTTGGTGTTGATCCTGCGCCCTCTCTAGGCGATTAGCCTTTCAGGGCCGCAACTGGTGCGTATAGAAGGGGAATGAAACAGCTTATTCTCAGACCCAGAGATAATTGAACCTCTACAGCCACACGGACTATTGGGCCCCCGTCAAGCCGCAGATAGGGCTGGTTAGATGAGATCCTACCCCACTATCACCAGACTGGCCAGCGCAGGATTCGAACCAGGCAAGGGCTTTAAGAAAGAGAAGTTTTTTTGGCGTAAATTTAAAAAAGCGTTGAATCCGATTTTATTTATTATCCAGGTACGTAACTTAGTAAAACGGAGCCTAGATCTAGATTCTTGTGAGGTTTTAAGTTGGAATTGATTGCAGAAGCTGGTTTTATATTTCAAAATTCTCAACTGTTTCTTAGGTCTTTATATAACTGGTATGTCAGATATCAGTAATTTTTATGTGCATATTAAAAAGGCAAATTGGTTTTTAGTTATCCTCGTCGGTTCCCCAGCTATCCAACTCTATTTGTATATTGTGACATCCATTTTACGTGACCATCCAACTATCGAACCCCACGCTGAAGGTCATCAGCCAAAACTTGCCTGATAATGAATTTGAATTCAGATTTTTTTTCCTGCGTACCTCAAGATATTTTTTTTTTTTTTAATTTTTCTTTTAAATGCGCTTTTGCTAAAGCTGTTCAATATTGCAGAAAGGAAAGCATAACTTTTATGAAAAAAAAATAGTATTCGATACTTTCTCAGTCTGATTAAATATCGTGTTTGGCGCTAATTAGAGCTGCCTAGAAGTGGAAATTCACAGCGGCATATTTATTCGTACCTTTATGATAATGAGCGTTCAAAATTACCATGAAGCTCCATTGCTTTTTCCCAGGATTTAAACAATTATGGACAGAACCAACTCGGCTTACTTGTGGTACTGCTTGTACCAGTCCGAGCGACTATAGTACTTGGCGTAGAGATTGACGTCTACCACTTGTGTCTTGCCCGAGACTGCCACTTGTCTTGCGTGATATGTCCGATACGCTATTTGAGTCTAGAATAGACGGTGTGAATCACACATCAATAGACCAGAGCATTGAGGAAAGTCAAGGCGGAATGGTGAGGGGGGGGGGGGTGGAGGCGAGGGAAAAGAGGTTTATATCTAAGATATGCAATAAAACCATGACTGGTATGTATATAACTTTGCAGCAGACTCAGGTGAAATCTGAAGTCATTACAAGCACATATCAGCAGAGGGTTGGGATATCCAAGTTAGTAGTATTTCCCAAAGGACATACCCTGATTTCAAACCAAAAAAAGACAACACGCGATCACTTGAAATAACGGTACACTTACTTTGTCTACTACTACTACTACTACTACTACTACTACTACTACTACTACTACTACTACTACTACTACTACTACTACTACTACTACTACTACTACTACTACTACTACTACTACTACTACTACTACTACTACTACTACTACTACTACTACTACTACTACTACTACTACTACTACTACTACTACTACTACTACTACATGTACTACTACTACTACTACTACTACTACTACTACTACTACTACTACTACTACTACTACTACTACTACTACTACTACTACTACTACTACTACTACTACTACTACTACTACTACTACTACTACTACTACTACTACTACTACTACTACTACTACTACTGTCATTGTTGCTGCTGTCGCCCGCTATCCTCTACAGTTTCCACACAACAATTGTCTCACCCTCTGTTGATCTGGCAAGGTGCGGGGACGCCCTGTTGCTGAGAGGATAGAATCATCGAAGTCTTTGTCAGCAGCTTCGGCGTTAGAAGGTTCTGTCTCCTGAGAGCGACGGGTCTCGAGCTGCGCATTGGGGCCAGCTGGACAAGGGTGGCCAGAGAAAACAGATGGTGGATACAATGGTGAGAGTGTTGATAAAAGTAATAATAATGATGATGATGATGATGATGATGATGATGATGATGATGATGATGATGATGATAATAATAATAAAATACTACTACTACTACTACTACTACTACTACTACTACTACTACTACTACTACTACTACTACTACTACTACTACTACTACTAATTATTATTATTATTATTATTATTATTATTATTATTATTATTATTATTATTATTATTATTATTATTATTATTATTATTATTATTATTATTATTATTATTATTATTATTATTATTATTATTATTATTATTATTATTATTATTATTATTATTATTATGGTGATAATTATTGTCGCAGTGTAGGTCAAAGGTGCTATCTGCTTAGTTTTGTGTACTTTCTCATTAAGCACGCTCTTGGATCTGAGTTGTGATTGGGATCACATGACCTTCTTACTGGGCATGTGTGAGTAGCTAATCTGGTCGCTTTTGCTTTTCTGCTACAGCCTCGTAGCGTCAAGACATAGAGAGACAGATCCGTCAAATAATTACTTGTCCCAATGATAAGATTAGATTGGCTTGACAGATATCAAATAAGTTACATTGAAAAATAGTGAATCTGCATAGACGCCATTGTACTTGTCTGCACGACGAGGATTGGATGGTCTACAATAATTGGCAGAGTTGAGAATTCGCTTTTCGGAGAAGGACTGTCTATACTACTGATGATGATTTGAATTGTGGGACGTGTTGAGGCCTTATATCATACAATAGCGAGTCGACCTTGGATCGGACTTGATGGTGTATGTGTGGGCGTGAACAGCGCAAGATGAGGGCTGCTTAACACGATTAAGCATTGGATTGTAACGCATCTAAAAATCATTGACACGGACGTATTAAATTAATTTATGTGTCATTCATATTATATCAAATCTTATATAAAGGAATTAGAGCATTAAAAAAAAATATTGTTAATTTATGGAATTAATTTCTTAAGAACAAAAAACCTAGTTTGAGAGCTTGTATAAACTGCCAGATCTACATTTAAGTCCACGAGACTATAAAATTTCCTCTCGATCACTTTATTAGAATTCTATTATTCATATGTATTTGTTTTAACAAAATATTTATATTTGTATGTGTATGTATATTAAAAGGACACTGGAATTTTATTCACAATTCTTCTGACCTTTTTTTTTTTTTTTATTATTTGGTCGTTTGCTTTAAACATTTTTTGCTTGTTATATCCCTTGGATTTAGCTACATGAATTGTGCGCTATATGGAGGATCTTCCTTCAGCGTCAATTATAATGATCATAATAATAAATATAAGATTAGCAACGTTAGACAGGGGCAAAATAAATTGAAAAAAAAAATAATAATAAAAACATCCCAAAAAGGACAGCGTAACAAATTCTCGGAAAATGTAAAACCCACCGCGCCAAACTGAGCTGTTTGTCTTACGCGAGTTTTCTCCTACACGCACCAGTCTTGTTTGCAACCTCAAAATATTGATGCAACGATGAAGAATAAAAAAGACGAAAAAAAAAAAAAAACACTTGAATGAAGTTTTGATTTAACTTCATGTTTTTAGGAACCAATATTTTAAAGGTGTGATAACACAAAACAATGGTTTACAATAGGTCGGATTATGTGTTCTTTGATAATGGGATCTGATAATTTTCAAGTCCTTGTATTTTAACATTTTGAAATGCAGATAGTACTTACACACATTAACTTTTTTAAAATCATGAATATAGTTTTATTGTATAAATTAAGAGTTCTTTGTTTTAAATGGAAAAAAAATTCAGTTGAAATAAGAAAAGCTTTAAAACACGAAGCCCTGATAAATTTGACGACCAGAGTTCTCTGATTGCTTCAGATACCGATTTACGGGGACTTTTCTTTCCAATTCCTTTCTGCCTGACAGATGAAATATCAATGAGTTCAAACAGCGCGATGCGACCCAATAATGAGCAAATTACGAAACAGACTATGAACCAACCAATCTAGTAAGCAACAAGTTAATAACGATATCGAATTAAACTTACGCAGTGAGCATAAATTCATGGTGGGTAAAGATATAGTAGTCTCTGCAGTTAAGCAGAGCGCACCAAAGAGCGCTAGGTACAAGACTCGAGCCATGAGCACAGCAGCAGACAAACTCGCAAAGCACGAAAGACAGGCCGCTTTACTGTTGACGTTTCGGTTGATTCGGGGACTTCTTATATATCAGTCGAAAGACTGTGTTGCACAGAATGAGTTTGACCTGATTTTTATAACTTTCTTAAAGCAAGCGAACCAGAAGTGCACGTTCATCTGCAGAGCCATAAAGAAATGTTTTTATCCGACAATTCGGCAAGCCGGATCTAGATCTAGAATCTAGGTTTCACTTTCGTGGTTATCGGACCTTATCGTTAATATAGAAAATTAGAAACTCTGTAAAATTGAAAGAAAAAAAATCTGACGCTTATTGAAATAATTTGCATATTGTTATGAATTTTACTGATCTGTGTAAGTGTAATGTCAATATCCTTTCAAAGAAAGGTCAAGGTATTTGGGTCTCGTTTGGAATAACATTTGAAAGAAAACATAAAGTGTTCTAGTTTGAGTCGAGAATTTCAATTGAATTTAAAAAGTGAAAAAAGGTGAGGGGCGGAGTTGTGAAAATGGAAGTTCTAGAGGTCACGATAAGTAATTATTGAAATTCGGGGCGATGGGCTACCTATGTTTGATTATGATTGACGAGGATTATAATTATAATGGATGAAAGAAAAGTTGTCTAACTTATACAAAAATATATTTGAAATGATGAAATTCAGCAGTATTTGGACGACATAAATTCTATTGTTGTCACGACTTTTCCTGGAGGTCTTAATAACTTAAGTTTCTTAAATGAATGCTTTTTTAAACAGTCTATACATATTCTTTTTTTTTATTATTTAATGCTTTGAATTGCACATAGGTCTACGTTTAGCCTAATATTTAGCATAATTTGATTCACGAAGATTAAATTATCCTAACATTTTTTTTTCTCTTTTCATGTTTTTTCCTTAGGAATTTTTGTTACACTATGTAGGTCAGTAAAAAAAAATGTTGAACTTCCTTTCAGTGCATTCGCTTTTTTTTATTGCCACCGTTAAAATTACCAACTCTCATCAATAAGAATTTAGGGCTTTACAAAATATGTTTTCAGATCAGAATGTATCAAATGATAGACCTTTTTATATGAAAAAAGAAAGCATTGACAACAAAATGTCGAATCTAGGTAAAGAAATAGTACTTGCTATAAATAGGGAGAACAAGTCATGTTGCCACTTCTTCCTAGCGACTCATAATCGATGGTTCGAAACACGGACACAGTTTAAAGATGATCTTTTTTTGAAGACAAGACTGTCGGAAATTTGAAGGAAAAGTTTTACCATCTACGGCACTTTTTCACCTGGTGGACTTGATAGAAAATAATACATGTAATACCCACTTGGTTACTGTATCACGGAGGATGTGAAATAATAAAAGACTGCTTCCCATTGTTCTTGGGTACTTGGAAAACAGCCATAACATCACAACATTTCTGCCTATTAAGATAACAGATTTTAGATCCAAAAGGCAAAAGATGAAGTTTGAGTACTGCTTAGACCAATAGATTGAATTTTGTTTTCATTTTGAGGTGTAAACCAAAGCTGCACATCGTCAACAAAGCGGTTGTATATTTTTATCACCATTGTTTGGGCCATGGACCAGACAACAGCTCAACATGCGAGACGCCGTTTCTTTACTGTTGTTGTTAACAATGATGTTCTCCCTCTGCAGCTGCTCTCTGATACTCCATACAAGAGACATCAAGATTTTTCAGCGACCTGGTTCTAAACGTTGGTCATAGGAACGACAAGATTGAAGCGTTCATCACTAGGCTCGGATTAGTTTCCCGTCCAGCTTAAACAGCTTTCAGTCCTAAGATCACATCGTCCTAGCAACTTCTAGTTACAGGTTCTGAATACCTTGAGATTCATCGTCTTTCCATAGGTGTGTCCCAAGTGTATTCATAGATTTAATGGGTTAGAGCAGTCTTGCTCTGGGTGGGCGCACGTGTGCTGTGAGTTTAATTCACTACATTATTTGTGGCGGATCAAAGTTGATAAAACATGGCTTCTGTTGTGCTTCCTGTCTTTTTTATTATATAGGTCGGAATAACCTCATTCTCACTTGTTTAAAAACAGTATTTATCTTAAAATGCAAACGAGATGTAGAAATCACACAGCACACACACACCATTGGAAAAGGATGACATCAAGAGAGAGAGAGAGGCAGAGAGAGATGGAGGGAGCTAGAGAGATCAAGAGAAAGGGAGAGGTAAGGAGACATAAAGAGAGATAGAGAGAGACAGAGAGATAAAGAGAGAGAAATAGATAGATACATAGATAGATAGATAGATAGAGAGAGAGAGAGAAAGAGAGAGGTAAGGAGACGTATGGAGCGATATAGATATAGAGAGATAGAGAGATAAAGAGAGAGAAATAGATAGATAGATAGATAGATAGATAGATAGATAGATAGAGAGATAGAGAAAGATGAAGAGAGAGAGCGAGAGAGAGAGAAATAGATAGTTAGACAGATAGACAGATAGAAAGAGAAAGAGAAACAGAAAGAGAGAGAGAGGGCGGGCGAGCGAGCGAGCGAGAGAGAGAAATAGATAGACAGATAGAGAGATATATAGAGAGAGAGAAAGAGAGAGAGAGACACACACACACACACACACAGTCAGTCGCTTACCAGATCAGTTTCAGTTCATCACTTGCCACAGAAAAATTTCCTCTTCAGACATCCAAAACACTTAACAGGCGTTTTGCCGTTGTAATCCATTTTTATTTTTATTTTATTTATTAATCTATTTAGTTTAATAATACGTTCCATCTTTGTTTGTTTCTTTTTTTTTTAAATAGAATTGTATTTTTTGCTTAGCAGCATCAAGATAATTACGTCAGTGGGTTCTAAAGAAATTAAGAACAGGTTTTGCCAAAATGCTTGCGATTCGTTTATCGAGGTTTGCCTTTGTACTTCACTTTGAAATCAAAGAAGAAAAAAAATGTGAAATATTTTGGATTTGGAAAAACCCACACTAATGTTTTTCACTGATTTGACCTTCAGGGTTGAGTGTTTTTTTTTTTTTTTTATTACCATCGACATGATAATTCAGCAACCTATTTCCTACAAAGCTTATCTTATTTCCTTCCTGTCTATTATCAGTTTTTTTCTTTTTTTGTTTGTTTTGGTTTTCGCTTGAAAAATAAAAACAAAAAACAAAACAAAACAAACATCTGAATTTATTTTCTTCGCAGGAAAATATGCTTCACCTTTTTTTTGAAATGTTAGAGTTGCATCATATAAATCATTCATCGAGTATGTATTTATATAGTCATTCATTTTTATTAAATCCTTTTATCGAAGTGTTCACAGTATATTGTTCTACTTTTCTGTTATCTGAATGTAACAGTGACAATAACAATGATGGATGAACTACTATAAAAACGGTAACGATCAAACGATGATGATACCGACATGGTCCTTATACCTTAACGTTAAAACGGCCCTAATCAAAGAAGAAAAACAGTTGTTAACAGTCCTTTCACGCTAACCATTATCTTTCATTAATTTAAGAAAGTTGCCTGTGTTACGTATTGGCATCCAAATCAACCCTTTCATCAATCAATCATGTAATTAAAATGAACACAAACACAGCTGATCTTGGTTTTAAGAATCTCATTGTAAATGCAATTGACGTCTCAAGTATTTTAAGCATTAGTTATTCTTTGTTGTGTTAGATTCGTTATGTTTTCCAAAGAATAAAGTAAGCATAGCGCGCCTAAATTTTGAGCTCATGTTATAGTAAATAAACACATTAGCAGTACAATTGATGCAATCAACGACCAAAAACATCATACCAGTAAGAGAATACAAATTAGAATATCGCCCATTTAAATCAAACTCCGGTATTGTGAGGACAAAAAACATATGTATACTAGATGGTATGGACGATATGATAAAAACGGTTGCTATCGATATCAACATTCGAACAGCTTTCGCCTCTTTGGATTTTGATGTAACTGATTCGGGTAAAGAGTCGTCCCCCTTGCTGACAATTTTGGATGTGGTAGATTTATTCGCGTCTCTCCATGCCTTACTCTTTTTCAAACTCACTGCCAACAATATTGTGCATGTAAAAACTGTGAAAAACGTAAAGACTGGCAGGAATAAAGAGACATACACTTGACTGATGTTTCCCAAAATCAACACAGTCGGATCAGTGACGAAGAGGGTACCCAGGAGAGTTTTATTTCTTTCTGGGTAAAATCTCCAGCCCACAGGCCACCTCAAACATACCACTGGGAACGGACCCAGTGCGGCCATAAAAATGACTATCATAGCCACTAGTGTTCTTTTTGGAGTAATAATTCTCTTGATTTTTAGAGGTATAGAAACACAGAGATATCTCTCTATGCTGAGATACGTTGTGATCAGAGCAGAAGCTCTTGAGAACAGGACGTGTGGAGAAGATGCGGGAAGAAAGAATATTTCATATGTAAATGGCACGTTCGGAATTGTAGGAAGTAACATCCCTATCACGCAATTAAAAGTAGTAATAGCAACACCCACATCCGAAATGGCCAGAGCTGTTAGGCTGATGTTGGTGGAGTCAGCATAGCCTAGTCTCCTGTAGACCATGATGGTGATGATGTTTGCTGCTGTGGCAGCGACAGCAACCAGGAGGTCAAGGCCAAGAACCACGCTCATCAATCTCCAGTAGAAACTGAAGCTTACTAGTCCAGGCACTGGCTGAAAGTCATTAGTTAGATGACTGGTGGTCACATTACCTCCAAATTCCATGTCCAATCATACGTTGTGCTGGCGTTGAGTATAATTATTTGAGAGTTGCTGTGATTTACCTAAGAGCTTCTCTTTGTCTGACAGTTCTTTTCACACAGTATTTAGCAGACCTGTGAAGATGGATTGATTTATAGAGTTTGGACCTCAGCATCAATTATCTTGTAGGTAATCGTAACTATAAGTGAATACTGATGTAAAACAAGCCAAGATTAAATATTAGAGAGTCTTGAAGCCTCAGCTTACCCTCTTGTTAACGAATTTAATTTGACTATCTATATTCATCTGGTTTTTTTCAGCAGAATATCAGTTCAGATAAAAAGACTGATTGCTACGCAAACGTTCCTGATCTTCAATAATTGAATGTTTGCTTGTACAAGTGATCGTTTGCTCTAATTGGTCTCTCTCTCTAATTGAAAAGAATTAAATGAAACGACTCGTGGACTGAATCTTCCAAAAGAGTGCGGTGATTAAAATAGAGATCAAAGTTTGCCGTAGCTCTGTAACGAACTATGATTTTAGGCAGGAAAAAAATAATTGCACATATGCATGCGTGGCAACAATTTGAAATATACTTTCTCTTCATGACGATTGATCATCTGATAGGGTTGCATCGCTTAATTAAGAACTGGTGACGACTTGCGCCGAAAAACAATCACTGAAAGCTACTTCAACCTTTAACCTTTAGTTATTTGCATGAGAAGGAGGCATATCAAACATCTGTCCTTTACAAGTGGTAGGAGACCGGTCGATGGTTCCAGTATGATGTAGCCCACATTCTTAACACCCTTCTCTCTCTCTCTCTCTCTCTCTCTCTCTCTCTCTCTCTCTCTCTCTCTCTCTCTCTCCACCCGTCAAAAGCCATATTCATTTCTTACTCATTTTCATACAAGCCAAGGATTCCCAAAAACAATTTTCTGTAAATTATTGAGTAAAAATAATAGTCTCTAAATGAGCTTTAGAAATCGAATGTTGAAACACTTTTTCTGAGCTTGTCATAATTTGTGTTCTTCAGTCGCAGTTGAATCATTAAAACCTATTGCTTTATCAAAGAATAATTTATATCAGAATGCAAGGCTCCTTGATCTAAGTTGCATCGGTATTCGCACGACTGCATGATGGGTAGGTCACCGTGGATTAAATGAAGCTTAGAAAGAAGCAAGACAAAAAAGATTCTAGAATATTACGATTATACTTCGAGGGGGGATGAAGTCTACGTCAACATGAGCAACATGAGCGAATAAAATACACGTTGTACCTTAATGTAGAGCTCAATGTTGCAAGTGCAGAAAATATTTTAAATTTTAGGACCTACATTTTTATATGATTTCATGATTGCTCTACGGCAATTACTGCTGCTGCTGCTACTATTACTACAACAACAACGACTACAAGAACAACAACAACAACATTAACAACAACAACTACTACTACTACTACTACTACTACTACTACTACTACTACTACTACTACTACTACTACTACTACTACTACTACTACTACTACTACTACTACTACTACTACTACTACTACTACTACTACTACTACTACAACTATTACTACTACTACTACTACTACTACTACTACTACTACTACTACTACTACTACTACTACTACTACTACTACTACTACTACTACTACTACTACTACTACTACTACTACTACTACTACTACTACTACTACTACAACTACTACTACTACTACTACTACTACTACTACTACTACTACTACTACTACTACTACTACTACTACTACTACTACTACTACTACTACTACTACTACTACTACTACTACTACTACTACTTATTTTCGTAAATCTTTTTTTTAAATCTCTTTTGTGAAGATCACATTCTTTTTTTTTAAAGGTAATTTTCGTCTACTACTTAAAAGTAGGATCATATTATCTTTCATGCAATTAAAAGATTTATCTGAGATTATATCAATGCATTTTTTAGACATTCATTAGGTCTTGACTTTGAAAAACGACAGTTTAAAGCAAAGGTAATGTTTAAAAAAATTTAAATACTGGGAAATTATTGAGCACTTGATATAATTATGCATTATGAAAATCTTTAACACCACCAGATGAAACTTCAGATCGCGAGAGAGAGAGAGAGAGAGAGAGAGAGAGAGAGAGAGAGAGAGAGAGAGAGAGAGAGAGAGAGAGAGAGAGAGAGAGAGAGAGAGAGAGAGAGAGAGAGAGAGAGAGAGAGAGAGAGAGAGCAAACAAGGAGACCCGTGTTTTCTCACCTTTACCTATGAATTCTTTGACCTAAAAAAAAACCCCTCTGACTAATTTGACCTTTTTCACACGGCGATGTTTTTTTTTTCTTTATTTTTTGTTTTACAGAGAGGGTGCATAATTATCCATACCATGATACGCTCCCTGATTTTATTAACTTAACGTGATTGACCTCGACATATAAACGTGCTTTTTAACCTGAGTTTTGAACCTCTCTTCATTCCCGATCCCACTCAAGTAGCACGAACTTTGTGTCCAGAACTTTTCTACTGATCTGCAGCCAACGATTGGAAGGTGTGATTGCAATACATTGTACTACCCTCCGCGCTTCACCCGTCCTTAGTTTGTTATTTTGTGCAGTAAAAATGGACACAGTGAGATATTCTTTAAAAGCCTCCAAAATGCGTAATTCAATGCATGAAGAAAACACAAGACGCGATTTATGCAACATAACAATAAAAAAAAAATATTTTTATGAAAGCGAAGCAATTTTGATACTTATAAAAGAGCTGTTTCAAATGAGAAAAAAAAAGGAAAAAGTAAACAGCAAGATATATACAAGTGTCGGTAAACAAATTCATTAGAAATTAAAATTTAATAACTAGATGTGCCTTCACTAGTGATATTGCTTTTCATAAAATAGCAAAAAGGGTTAAAAATGAAAGGTATCAGATTTAACAATTTATGACACACAGTTCTTTTACTCAGAGCAAAACAGTTTCAATTTCATAAGCTGTGGACACAAATGACTTGGAAATGCAATTTAAAAAATGAGAGTCTTGAACACAAGCATTTGTACTAGAAAAAATCTTATGATATCTTATGGTTGCTGTTCTATAAAAATATGAGACAATCGATTTAAAGACTGTTAACGGTAAAGAAAAATCTAATACCTTTCAAAAGCAAATACCTAAAATTAAGATCAAGAAAACCTTTAAAGTATTCTTCTACAAGACAAATGTTTCGCTTATACGTTCACTCTTACTACCCTTTTCTTTAATCCTTATTTTGTTCTTAGTTTATATTGATCGGTTTATTCATTTATTTATAGTTTTTCTGTTGTTTGTCTACATTGTTGAACAGATTAAATGCACACACTTCATATTCCCCAAAATTTAACAATGCCTCCAATCTTAAAAGCCCAGTGCCAATTGCACACATCGTCATGTGCTTTTGTTTAATCTTCGAACGGTTCAGTATACAATATGATTACCCCAATGACAATCAAAGCGACTGGTTGCCACGCTCACCGAGTCAACACAGGGAAGGGACACACATCAAGCTCGAGGATTTCACGATAGAGTAAAAATTCACTTAAACAGGCATGCTACGCTTACACGAGTTTGAAAAACTAATTATTCTTTATTTTTTACTTAGATTTAACACTAAAAGTTGACTCGTGTCTAAGGTGGAAAATATCTACTACCTAGGCCTAAGAGTCTGTAATGAAGGCTTAGTCAAATCTGGTATGTTGAAAGCTTCCAAAGATTAATTCAGCTTCACAGCTAATCTCGATATGTATTAGAATTGATTACTCGCCTAGATCGTCGACACTCACATTCATTTTCCTTTGTAATGAAAGTTCATTAGTCATTTCCATATTCTATGAATATTTATCTTTGATGCAGTGTTGATGTAGTTAGCATTTTTTTTTGAGTTTATCCCAGTTAATTTTGATGTGGACGTTTTTCAATCCATCGGGTACTCTGAGTCTCTGGGCCATGCCCCCATTTTTGTTTTGTTTTGTTAGAGTTTCCATCCTTGACGTATATGCTCCACATCGCGTATGATTTTTATCAAAGTAGGCAAATATTGACTTGCTTTCTTATTTTTGTGCTGACCTAAAAATAACCGGTGCAATGACCGTCTTGCTCTGCCAACATCAAGTGAACCATTAGACGGAAGTATCCGATATTGCTTGGGCCTGGTCTAGTGCATCAGCCATTTTTACTAGAGAGATGGTTTGAATTAGGGGTGATGCGTGTTAAAATTTTGATATTTTCATCTATTCATTTAAAAGAAGATTTGTTTAGTTTTCTTGCCACTCTGCCACGGAAAAATAATTTAGTTGAAACGACAATCGTTTTGGTAATTATTGTTACCAGTAGATAGGCTGAAGGACATTGGAGATAGTGTTACGTATAGGGTTAGGGTTAAGCTACGGGTAATAGTTATAGTAGAGACTTAAATGAAGATTTCTGCTAAAATTAAAAACCACTAGTACTTGAAAGGAAAACCGACCTTGACAGAGAGAGAGAGAGAGAGAGAGAGAGAGAGAGAGAGAGAGAGAGAGAGAGAGAGAGAGAGAGAGAGAGAGAGAGAGAGAGAGTTGGATTTGGTGCGTCTAACTCTAAATATGTCATTTTCTTATTCTACTAGCAGGGCTACCTATCCTCTTAATTAGCGTTTGTTTATTTCAAACCATCATCTGTTATTCTCTGGCATCCAATTGAGTACAACTTTTGTTCTGAGTATCTATACCTCTTGTTATAAGCGTTAATTCAAAATATAATTGAAATGCAGAAGCTCGATCTAACAATCCTCTTTCTGTGACACAAGAAGATTAGGAAAGTCCTTCCACTCTATTGTTATATATTCAAAGCATCCTTTATGAAGCGTCAAGGCCTTCACAGAAACGCCTCACCGCTGCTACAAACTCTGCAGGCTTGTCGTCGTAAAGGAAGTGGCCAGCGTCCTTGATAGTGACGATTTCTGCATTGGGGAATATAGCCTTGACCTTCTCCAAACCCTCGGCACTGAAAGAAAAAAAATGAGAGTGCTGCAGTATTGAGTCACTCTGCAAACCAAGCTAACAAAAACAACATTGATGTTCCTTTTGCCTTTTGGGTTTATTTATTCTATTTCTCCACTGTTGGAAATTATATCTTAAAGTTACCATATATCTGATTCTCCGCACAGCCACAGATCTTAATCTCCAAGTTTGAAAGTCATAAACATATGACATTTTACTGGTTATGTCCAGTCCTATATTCTAGCAATGAATCAAAGAATAAAGTTTTTTAAGATTTCTTCATGACTCAAATAACCTGCAAGATTACCTGTAATGTATCGACTTCTCTCCAAATATGAAAAGAGCAGGTTTCGTGCAAGGCCTGCCGCCTTCGGGGTAAGAAAACTCGAGATGTTCAAAATTGTTGAGAAAAGCTTCCAGAATGTCCCGCCACTGGACCTGCCCATCGTCACCTAGTGTCAGGTTGGTCAGCAAATAGTCCAGGACTTGCTCATCCTGTCCACATGGTAAACATATGAAATAAACAAACATGAAATTGATGAAAAACATAGGGAGCAGATTTAAACGTCCAATACCATGTAAGAAAAATTATCCTTATCATCATCATCATCACGTTGATGTTTTTTTTTTTTTTAAATATGATTACTCTGTAGGTGATTAGCCTTTCCGGGTTACATCTGGTGTGTGCATAAGACCAGAGGCAACAACTAATTAACCTCTTCAGTCACAGAGACTCTCAGGCTCCCGTTGTTTAGATGAGATCTGACCCAACCTCCCTTTTAGCCTCAGGCTAGTGTTGGTTAGATGAGATCTGACCCAACCTCCCGTTTAGCCTTCAGCTAGGGCTGGTTAGATGAGATCTGACCCAACCTCCCGTTTAGCCTTCAGCTAGGACTGGTTAGATGAGATCTGACCCAACCTCCCGTTTAGCCTCAGGCTAGTGTTGGTTAGATGAGATCTGACCCAACCTCTCGTCAAGCCTTAGGCTAGAGCTGGTTAGATGAGATCTGACCCAAGCTCCCGTCAAGCCTTAGGCTAGTGTTGGTTAGATGAGATCTGACCCAAGCTCTCGTCAAGCCTTAGGCTAGGGCTGGTTAGATGAGATCTAACCCAAGCTCCCGTCAAGCCTTAGGCTAGTGTTGGTTAGATGAGATCTGATCCAAGCTACCGTCAAGCCTTAGGCTAGTGTTGGTTACATGAGATCTGACCCAACCTCTCGTCAAGCCTTAGGCTAGGGCTGGTTAGATGAGATCTGACCCAACCTCCCGTTTAGCCTTCAGCTAGGGCTGGTTAGATGAGATCTGACCCAACCTCTCGTTTAGCCTCAGGCTAGTGTTGGTTAGATGAGATCTGACCCAACCTCTCGTCAAGCCTTAGGCTAGGGCTGGTTAGATGAGATCTGACCCAAGCTCCCGTCAAGCCTTAGGCTAGGGCTGGTTAGATGAGATCTGACCCAAGCTCCCGTCAAGCCTTAGGCTAGGGCTGGTTAGATGAGATCTGACCTCACCACCAGACAGCCTAAGAATGGTTATAACAAGGCCGAGGTTACAATTTCAAGACTTTAAGAATAATCAAAATGAGAATAAAATCAGCAGGATGGAGAAATGATTAAAGAAATCTCTCAAAAGGAATAAGAAGAACCAGAAAAGTAGTCCGCCTGTTTACTTTTCGAACCTCGTCGAACATGCCAAGATCATAAGATTAGCCACCTAGTTTCACCCGCCGTCACAAGTCGAATGAACTCCCAGAATCCCTAACTGGCGCCACTTCCGTTAATATAAAGGAAAGAAGGCAATAAAAACAGACATGCAGTAAATTAAAAGTTTCTTAAGGATAAAATACAGAGAGCTCATGTTCTGAGCCGGGGTGGATGCAGATCTTGGCATTAACTTTCTTAGATGTGCACAGCACTTAACCTAAAAATATCTTTCAGCGGGAAGGTTTTAGCAATTGTTACCAGAAGGACAACTCACAGGCACACTCTTTGCCAGTTCTGACTTTGCTTGGCTCTTGGCTTCAGCCAGGCTGGTATCTTTAGGAAAGCTCAACTCCTTCATGGCCTGACTATACTTGAGAAAGGCGTCTTTACTAGGACTTTTCACTGGCGCGATGTCGATCGCTATCAAAGCTTTCATGTTTTCAGGCTGACAGGCAAAGGAGAAAAGAATTGATAGATTCTGTTTCATGAAATAAAATTTTGTGTAAATTAATAGAATATAAATCTAGTGCGTCTTTTTTTTCAATCTACATAGTGTTTCAACATCATAAGATTACGTAGTAATTAAAGCCAAAATTGATGACATGATTTTTATTTAATAAAGTAAGCAAGGTATGAAAAATCCTTTGATTTGTCAATCCTTTTAATGGCTATAACATATCCACTCATAATTTTACATATTCAAATTACAAAATGAGCACAAGGAAAATTTTTTAAAATATGTCTGCGCTACACAAATCATGGTTTCGCTTTCTTTTTACTTTCCGTCGATTTATAGGATAAAACGCGTTGTGGAATAATTTATCCTTTTTTAAGAAGTATAAAG
>JAWDGP010006461.1:0-7500 GCA_033675545.1 Elysia crispata
TCTCTCTCTCTTGTTGTCAGATTTATTTAGTAGTATTTCAAGTTTTGAAAAAAAAAGCTTAACAAAGAAATGTTTTCAGTCACTGCCCCTTCCGCCAAAACAAAACGAACGTCAAAGACAATTAATATGTCACACGACATATGGCACAAGTATTGTTTTCGATAGCAAGATTGACCATAACAATTAAATCCAAACCATTTCAAGTTTAGCCTACGACGTGCCAGAGAAAATCACCAAAGTGTGGCCAAAAAAGTTCCTGCGATAGGGAATTCCCGTAGGCGTGATTGAATGGAAGTGCCAAAAAAACAATTTGGCCTCAACACGCGCCAATCGGCAACAGGTTGTAGCAAGACCTTGGCTGTGAAGTGTGAATACCTTCATATTGGGCGGATAATAACAGGGAGCCGGAAAAAAATCTTGTTGGTGAAGGGATTATCGTTCTTAATTGAAGGAAAACAAAGGGAATGATTTTGGGATTTACTGCACCGGAAAAACGCTTGGAGAAAGTGAAATGTAACATCATTGTCAATTAGAAAAAAAAAATAATTCGCGGGAAGAATTGAAGGAGGGGAGGAAGACAATGACGAGGGATGAGGGGAAAAATGAGAATGGGAAAGAGAAAGGTACAGCCATATAGACAGATAAGGAGTCAGACACAGACGCAGGTATAGAAAACTGTGTAATGTGTGTGTGTGTGTGAGAGAGAGGGAGAGAGAAAGTGGAAGAGTGAGAGAGTAATAGAGAGGGAGAGAGAGAGAGAGAGGGGGGGGGAGAGAGAGAGGGGGGGAGAGAGGGAGAGAGAGAGAGAGAGAGAGAGAGAGAGAGAGAGAGAGAGAGAGAGAGAGAGAGAGAGAGAGAGGAGAGGGTTGGGGGCGGCCAGAGAAGCCAGTTACCTATTATTAGTTTCGCATAATTTTACAAAGATTTCATAGTTTTCATGAGACACATACGGTTTGAAAATCCTGAGATTAGCGCATGTTTTTATTTCAGGGTAAAATCGGTTTGTGGACGCAGCGGATCGATATCATTATTTTCTCAAATTAATAAAATTATTTTTCACTTTTCTTTATGGTCAGTATTTCCTCTTAAAATAACATTTCTTTTCCTATCTTTGTGAGCTTCCCCCTCCCCACCCCTTTTTCTTGCTGCTTCTGTTACTGCTGAAATTTCTGTTGCTGAGTGTCCTTAATGTTGTTGCTGCTGTTTTTGTTGTTGCTATTGCTGTTGTTGTTGTCATATTGAATACTTCCTTTGATTCAATGATTAGCGAACAAAATCTATAATCAAACATGATTATGAAGAAACTCAATCCAATCATCAATTTTGTTGCAAATCTCCACCCTTTCTCTTTTCTTTCACATCTTGTTCTCAATCGCAGTAAAAAGATATTTCTCCGAGTATCACTTGGTTATCCGGGCATCATTAGCGTAACGATGCTGGACCAGGCATGAAAACATCCTCCACATAACACCGAGACAAAACAACGTCGACTCAACGCTCTCTCTCTCTCTCTCTCACTCTCACTCTCACTCTCTCTCTCTCTCTCTCTCTCTCTCTCTCTCTCTCTCTCTCTCTCTCTCTCTCTCTCTCTCTCTCTCTCTCTCTCTCTCTCTCTCTCTCTCTCTCTCTCTCTCTCTCTCTCTCTCTCCACGATTAATCCGTGCCAAAAATTATTGTAAGTGTTTTCAGACCAGTAATGGCATTTTTTTTGCGCTCCTGTTAGAACCATTAACACAATGTGCTCCTTAGAACCAATAGCACAATGTGCTCTGCTATTGCTTAAAGATGTGGGCATCCATCAGGCGCTCCAGAAGGGTAGGACCAGTCCTCAAGATGGAGGGAGGGAAAACTTTGAGGTGTGAAGAGTCTCGTAGAATCGAGGTTTGGTAAGTCTTGTTTGTGTCACAAGAAAAATCAAAACAGAGCAACACGGGGAAAGTTGGAATTTGATTTGGCTGTTCGGGAAACAAAAAAAAAAAAAAAAGGCAGGGGGGAGTTGAAATGTATGGAATGGTATTAAAGCGTAGCTTGCCCATGTAATGCGCTTAAGGTCAGGGTTCGTATCCGATTCAAAGATAATTTTATATAATTGTAACGAGTCTTTCGAGACAATCATAAATGTTATCACGTTTCTTCCGAAAATCCTACTGGCAATATTAACATCTCAAAAGTTCCCTACTCGCTCCCTTTTTTATTTTTCGTTCAATGTTCTGTGTATAATTCTCAAACGAGTTTTGCGTGTTTTGTTAAAATTTCAAGATAGTTAATTTTTTTACCTTCTCTTTTTATGCATCTTTCATTCCGATTTTGACGGTTTTACATGAATTTTACACGGCGTTTCTATGTCTCTTATTTTACTCTTGTGTTTTTTTCTCCCATTTCTGGCGTATCTGTAAGCAATTAACTAATTTTTAAAAGATTCTGTCAGGATATGTTTTCTGTGAAAGCACCACATAGTCGTTTTTACAAGTAAAGGTGAGAAAGATCGCATTCCGAGAGAGAGAGAGAGAGAGAGAGAGAGAGAGAGAGAGAGAGAGAGAGAGAGAGAGAAAGATAGAGAGAGAAGGAGAGAGAGAAAGGCAGAGGGGGAGGGAGTTAGCAGGGAAGGGGATGGGATGAGAGACAATGGGGGAGATAGAGAGTGTGATAAAAAGAGATGGAGAGATGGAGCGAGAGAGAGAGAGAGAAAGGGGGAAAGAAAAACAAAGAGCGAGAGAGAGAAAGAGAGAGAGAGAGGGGGAGAGAGAGAGATTTAGAGAGAAAGGGGGAAAGAAAAACAAAAAGAGAGAGGGAGAGAGAGAGAGAGAGAGAGAAAGAGAGAGAGAGAGAGAGAGAGAGAGAGAGAGAGAGAGAGAGAGAGAGAGAGAGAGAGAGAGAGAGAGAGAGAGAGAGAGAGAGAGAGAGAGAGAGAGAGATTAGTTTAACAGTTTTGTACGAGCAACTTGTACCGAACATTAGAGCCATCGCCTGGTAACATCAGACACTCGTTAAGATCGACAGTCTGTAACAGTTACTGGCCTTACCCAGCCTCCTTGTTACACTGCTCAGACAGAGAGGGGAGGCGAAAAAAAAAAACTTTTCACGAAAATTAATGTAAAACTCGTGTTTTGCTAAGCACCCTCAAGGATTTGTTGTGGGTTACATTCGACAGCATAAAACTTTGATCCTGGATTCTGGAGATGTTCAGTTGTCGTAGATATTTGCATGAATCTGTTTACTTACTCCTTTTGCTTTTTTTGGTTTTGTGTGTGTATGTGTGTGTTTGCGCGTTTTTTTTTTTGTTTTTGTTTTTTGTTTTTGTTTTTAGTTTCTGTTTTTAATTTGGAAACTTGTGTAACATATTCCATACGTTGAAACCGGTTTTCCACAGCTGAAAATCGATGTTTTTTCCTTGTTTAAGTTATGAATGCTCCAGCAGTCTGTATAAAAAGAATCCATTGACATGCTTAGGCGACTGAACTCATACGCCATTAGATTTTTAAACAAATTTTTTTTTAAATTTATAAATTACAGTGAACCGTATGACCTATACGTCCCCATTCCTTAGGTCTATTCAATTTTTCCCATTCAGTGGACTTCTAAAGTGTCTTCCCATCCTAAAACATGTAGGGCACGTCTCGTACAAAATTCCAGAGTCTGGTGAAGGGAATAATGCCAACACAGGAACATCATTATGATAATGGTGTCTTTAAAACAACAGCAACAACAAAAGCAATAACAACAACAACAACAACAACAACAAAATATAGTTCACCTCCATTCAGAATCTCCTTAGCTCATCTTTTAAGACTCTTGCCATTTTTTAATGTCTTTATGGCAATATTTCGATAATACAGTTTTTTATTATTTTCATAAATTACAGATTGAGGAATATCCAATTTTCCTGCCGACTTCCTTAATAGTTAGATCTTTGTGACATGAATATTTTTCCCTCCACAGACTGATGCAAATCCAAAGATGCCGGAACTAAAACCATCTTAGTACGTTACCCTGGAAACAATGCTCTAAATGTTTCAAAATGGACTTCGACTGAGCTTTATTCCAAACATTTAATAAATTTGTGACAACCATTTAGAGCGATGAAACTGAAAGGATAAAAAAACCAAATTATCACCGCAGCAATCAAGAGCCGGTTTGAACCCTGAGCAGAATGAGCAGATGGGAAGCGGGGGTGTGGTTACCTGTTAGAGCTCACGCCTTGCATGTTGGCCACTGAGGGAGGAACAGAGATGGCGTGAATGGATGGACTGTTCTTGAGATGCATGGGTGAGTCTCGGTGTTAGTCGTCTGATTCCGTCGGTAGCTTTGTTTTTTTTTTTTTGGTTTTCTGCTTTAGTATGTATCAATGTGATATTAATATAATTATGTCTGCCTGTCTGTCTGTCTATCTGTCTACTTCTGTCTTTCTCTGTCTGTCTCTCCTCTCTCTCTCTCTCTCTCTCTCTCTCTCTCTCTCTCTCTCTCTCTCTCTCTCTCTGTCTCTCTCTCTGTCTCTGTCTCTGTCTCTCTGTCTGCCTGCCTGCCTGTCTGTCTGTCTGTCTGTCTGTCTGTCTGTCTGTCTGTCTGTCTGTCTGTCTGTCTGTCTGTCTGTCTCTCTCTCTCTCTCTCTCTCTCTCTCTCTCTCTCTCTCTCCCTCTCCTCCTCTCTCTGCACCCATCGTTTTCCATGTCTCCATGACCTAGTTTGTGTTTAACGTTCTCTCCGCAGAGAGCGTGTAACATAGTTACTGAGTGATCCCCAGCTATTATGCCCAGCTGTTCTTGTGTTGATTCTATCTTTCTTCACCATGATTGTGTTGGTACCGACATACAAAGAGCTGTGCCTGCAATCTTCACCCCACAAAGTATCAGTACTTATGATATCATCTTTACACCTTCAAAAGATATTGTGTATACCACACGAAGAATGTGCATCTTGCAATAGTCACAGCTGGGGCCAGAAATAATGCGAAAGACTTTCTGGAATGTTTTGACGAGGGTTTTCAGTTGTGTAACACCCCATGTGGTCTACCCCTGTTCTTAAAATTTAGTCTCTCTTTTTGCTTATTCTTTCTCTATTTCTCTGTTTATTCAGCTTTCTTCCTCCCTCCCATCCCTTATATCTCTCTTTTCCATCGTAGCTCTCTCTCTCTCTCTGTCTGTCTCTCTCTCTCTCTCTCTCTCTCTCTCTCTCTCTCTCTCTGTCTCTCTCTGTCTCTGTCTCTCTCTGTCTCTCTCTCTCTCTCTCTCTCTCTCTCTCTCTCTCTCTCTCTCTCTCTCTCTCTCTCTCTTTCTCTCTCTGTCTCTCTCTGTCTCTCTGTCTCTCTCGCTCTCTCTCTTTCTCTCTTTCTCTCTCTGTCTCTCTGTCTCTCTCTCTCGCTCTCTCTCTGTCTCTCTCTCTCTTTCTCTGTCTCTCTGTCTCTCTCTCTCTCTCTCTCTCTCTGTCTCTCTCTGTCTCTCTCTCTCTCTCTCTCTCTCTCTCTCTCTCTCTCTCTCTCTCTCTCTCTCTCTCTCTCTCTCTCTCTCTCTCTCTCTCTTTCTCAATGTCTAACTTTCACACCCTCCCAACTTCACTCTTTTTCTCTCTCTCCATGTTTGTGTCGAATTTCATTCTTTAAAATAACAATAAAAAAAATGCGGCATATTTAATTTAACACATAAGCTGAGAATTATCTCGACGTTTTTAATCCACTTAACACATCACTAACATTCGTGTTTTCTGTCGGTTTAGTAAATATCTTGTCCACGTATTGTTATTTCTTATTATCATAATACACTCCAGATTTTGAAAACAAATGAACGTATTAGACACCAGGAGAAATAGTTCATAATGCTGATTTAGTGGTGTGAAAGGAAAAGCAGTTGCCCTCATCATGGAAGACCAGTGGTTCGAACATGTTTCTTTAAGTTTCCAAAAATAAGTTATAATTTTGATGCTGTCCAAAACGTATTTTTCTTGTTTTTATCCGGACCCCCTTAGCCCATCTCTTGGTTCTCGCGGTATCACCAAACCAGGATCTCCACGTACCTGGTCCAAACGTCTCCAAGATGAGCCGGTCTTTCAACAGGTCATCCCACAAACTGACCACTAGAACCTTTCAACTGGCTCCCCTGATTCTAGCCGGGTCCTCCCGGCTTGACCCAGGCTTTGGGAGATAAGCCTAGATAAATGTCTGGTCTATCGGCGACCTGTCGGCATACCGCGGGCGGGCTTGGGAGACACGGTTCTCATAGAGAATCAGTGGCCATTCTGCACTCGTCGAGGTATGCCTTGGGCGTACCGCTGAGAGCCAGGAGGGTTCAACTAAGAGGGGGGAAATAATGAGGTACTCAACTTCTATGTTTTAACGTCTACTAAGTTAAGGATGATGGTGGGAGGAGGAGGGGAATGATGAGGTATGAGAGTCAGGGGGAAGGGGAGTGGAGATGGTGGGATTTTGTACTTTGAGTCAACACTTTGTCTATTTGTACGTCCCGAGTCTACTAATTAGGGTTTGGCTGGTGGATGTAAACAAGGCAGTTTGTGGGGAGTAAAGATAGGAGGCTTAGGCGAGGGTTGTGGGGGGAGGAGGAGGGGGGGGTGGTGAGGTGGAATGAAGAATGAGGATACTTAAAGAGTGATTGATGGAGAGTTAGCTGAGAGGAAAACCGAGAGGAAGATTGAAAAAGACAAATAGATGGACAGAGAGGTGTTTAAGTTTTGGTTTATAGCTAGTGATTGATATGGGAGCTGAATAAATCGATGAGTAAACATGGAGTTCTTCATCAATTGGAAAGAAGAAAGAAAAAGAGAATGGATAGAAAAAAAATATTAGGAATTGAGTGAGAATGAAAATCGAATGAAAGGGACACAACGAGTGAGTAAGAAAGGAAGAAATTGTACGGAAAAAAATATTTGATGAATAGAAGAGATAGATAGATAGATAGATAGATAGAGAGAGAGAGAGAGAGAGAGAGAGAGAGAGAGAGAGAGAGAGAGAGAGAGAGAGATTAATGAAAGGAGTAGAAACACTTAGAGAGATCAACGAGAATGGAAAAGAGAAAAAAAAACGCAGGAAAGGTTGAAAATGCAAATAAACATTACCTATAAAAATTAAAATCTAAAATTCATTCTCTAAATAGAAGTTGTTCATTACCGAAATATTTTTTTACAATTTCCCACATAATCAAAATCTCTCTTCTTATATTGAATCTCTCCCTGGTAAACAAGTCTCTGATATAGTCTGCCCTTTCAGGCCCGCCTGTCTGCAGCGACTTCGTCCACTTCACTCTATCAGACCTGAGGCCAGACACGGCTATTTCAGGCCCTCGTCCAACATCCACTGGTCAGTCTGATTAGTTTCACCACTGGTCACTCACACCTGTTTCTGGCTTCTCAGCCCTAATGACCGACACTCACTAATCAAGGTCTTTATTTTGCCCCAGGTTCTCCAACTCTCTCGCTCCAGGACATGCTAATGCTTCTGCTGGAATTATTGTGTGGTCGGATAGCTGCACAACCGGATATTGGAGACAAAATTGC
>JAWDGP010006461.1:12500-22500 GCA_033675545.1 Elysia crispata
GAAGTAGCAGCAGAAGGAGAGGCAGTGGTGGTGGTAGTAGTAGCAGCAGCAGAAGTAGTAGTAGTAGTATTAGTCGTAGTAGTAGTAGTAGTAGTAGTAGTAGTAGTAGTAGTAGTAGTAGTAGTAGTAGTAGTAGTAGTAGTAGTAGTAGTAGTAGTAGTAGTAGTAGTAGTAGTAGTAGTAGTAGTAGTAGTAGTAGTAGTAGTAGTAGTAGTAGTAGTAGTAGTAGTAGCAGCAGTAGCAGCTGCAGTAACAGCAGCAGTAATAGTAGTAGTAGTAGTAGTAGTAGTAGTAGTAGTAGTAGTAGTAGTAGTAGTAGTAGAAGTAGTAGTAGTAGTAGTAGTAGTAGTAGTAGTAGTAGTAGTAGTAGTAGTAGTAGTAGTAGTAGTAGTAGTAGTAGTAGTAGTAGTAGCAGCAGGAGGAGGAGGAGTAGGAGAGAAGTAGCAGTAGTTGTTGTAACAGTATTAATACCCTAGGGAATGGTATTGTAGAAAAAGTAAAAAGGAGCAGCAGGGGCAGCAGCAGTAACAGTAATCTTTTAACCATCAACATAAGCACCAATAGCAATGGTAGCAGCAGCAGTAACAGTAATCTTTTCACCATCAACATAAGCACTAATAACAATGGTAGCAGCAGCAGTAACAGTAATCTTTTCACCATCAACATAAGCACCAATAGCAATGGTAGCAGCAGCAGTAACAGTAATCTTTTCACCATCAACTTAAGCACCAATAGCAATGGTAGCAGCAGCAGTAACAGTAATCTTTTCACCATCAACATAAGCACCAATAGCAATGGTAGCAGCAGCAGTAACAGTAATCTTTTCACCATTAACATAAGCACCAATAGCAATGGTAGCAGCAGCAGTAACAGTAATCTTTTCACCATCAACATAAGCACCAATAGCAATGGTAGCAGCAGCAGTAACAGTAATCTTTTCACCATCAACATAAGCACTAATAGCAATGGTAGCAGCAGCAGTAACAGTAATCTTTTCACCATCAACATAAGCACCAATAGCAATGGTAGCAGCAGCAGTAACAGTAATCTTTTCACCATCAACATAAGCACCAATAGCAATGGTAGCAGCAGCAGTAACAGTAATCTTTTCACCATCAACATAAGCACCAATAGCAATGGTAGCAGCAGCAGTAACAGTAATCTTTTCACCATCAACATAAGCACCAATAGCAATGGTAGCAGCGGCTGCATAGCGGCTGCAGCACATGTGGTCTGGGAACTGTACAGGTTCCATTGCTGATCGAATACCAATGAGAGTTGTCTCTCTTGTTTTCCTTCTAACTCTCCTATGTATCTATAAACTGACATCCACTGTTTACATAACACGTCCAATTTAGAAAGGGACTTTTTATTTTATTTTCGACTTATTGCAATCTGCGCATTGTAATCTGACAATCTCTCTTGACGTGTCACTAGTATCAAAAGTGTTGAAACTGCGTGGACTAGAGACATCAGAAAAGTGTTGTTTTTATCCTTAATGGTGTCAATGTGTTATCACACTTTGCACATCATTATGATTTTTGTTTGACAGCATTGCTTTTTTCATTTACAGTTTCTTCTCTCCATCTCGTGCTTTTTCTGCCCGTCTCTATCTATCTATATCTATCTTTCTATCTTCTCTCTTTCGCAGTCACTCGGTCCTGGCCTCATTCTTTCTATATTTTCGCCTCTCTCTCATGTTGTGATTCCCCCCCCCCCCCTTTTTTTTTTCTCTATCTCTTTCCCTATCATTGTCTTTATTTTCCTTTGTAGATGCTTCCCACCTTCCTATCTCTCTGTCCGTCTCTCTCTCTCTCTCTCTCTCTCTCTCTCTCTCTCTCTCTCTCTCTCTCTCTCTCACTCACTCTCTTTCTCTCTCTCCCCTCTGTCTGCCCTCTCTCTTTCATGTCTTTCTCCCGCTCTTATTTAGGTGCTTCCTTCCGTCCTCTCTCTCTCTCTCTCTCTCTCTGTTTCTATCCATATATCTATATATCTTATCGTGTCACTCCCCTCTGATCTCCCTCTTATCAAGAACTGATATTTCACCCCGGATCCAAACCCACACCCCTAGCCCAACACAACCACCCATGAGCCCAGCCTTCCCTATCTTGTCCCCATCTTTCCCCTCCCTTTCCCTTCCTCAAGTATTTTTTTCCTGTGTCCTCTAAACCAACTCTTTTATCACATTCTCCCACTCCATGCTGATCACAGTTTCTCTGGACGCTCCTTCTTCCAGCACCTTCTGCCACGCGGTTGTCACTGTTGAAGGAGATATGAGAAACTCGTGGGATGAGTCCCAAAATTAATCTAGTGAGGAAATTCCTCAACAGTGTTGTCATACAGAGTCACGTGACTCTATCCTTGGCAGCTCACACTTTGATTGCGTCAATCCGGAAACAACGGTTTTCTTAAACGGGCACTGACGACTTATTCCGATATGAATATTAACTGTTAATTTTGCTTTTATAAGAGTTACAGAGTTGCTTCCCTTATGGATAGAACAAGTTCCTCATATTTCTCCGTAATCTTGTACAAGGAACGCATGGGTCGCAATTTACAGAGAGTCAAAAACGCAGAATAAAATTTTGGAAGAAATTTCGGCTAGATTTATGCTGTCCCGTAGTTCTACATCTGCCACGTGATCGTAAAATCGATCACGCAGACGGTGACTGTAGAGTCTGCCAGGACCGTCACGTGATGTGCTGATCTGATGGGAGCAGAGCCCACCGCCAGATGGAGCAGCTAGAGACAGAACGCGGATTCTCCGTACTGCGAGTTGAAAGCTCTACCAACTGGGACGAGGAAACATGTCTACATGCTACTAAGTACCATAAAAACAGTCAGCGCAATGTGTGATCTAGTCATTGTTCCATGGGGTATGGATTTCACACGTTTGATATAAACCAATCCATTCTATCAACATTTACCCAACCTTCTTTCTTCCTTTAGACGTCGAACCCATGATATCTACATGCTAGTCACCTTCCGTGATTGTCCAACTAATACTAATACGAGTACAAAGAACGTAGCAAATCTCGAAACCATCAGAAACATGGCGGTGTTTATATAATCTTCAAGCTGGTGACCCGAGAAATACAATCCCCGTCTAAGACAACCCGACAGACTTAGGCGACACTATTTATGAAATAAAAAACAAAACTCAGATACAAATCTTTTAAACTGGACTTAATATACACCCAAAACAAGACGGACGCGGTCTTCCTGTGACCCAGAAAATCTGCTAACGGCGAGAGTCTTGCAACCAGCACGAAGACATCTCGTGGCCTGTAGGCGTCAATCCGTGTACCGAAATACCTTCTGCTCTTAACTCTGAGTGGTGGTCTGTAGGTCTCGGCTAAGAGCTCTTCAGATCTTCAGGTCATGGAGGGGAAGGGAGGATTCTTTACGGGGCTTGTTTTACTAACGACCTAAATGTTGGTCTTTTTTCTTCCTATCTTTCTATTACTTTCTTTCTATCTCTCACGCTCGCTTGGTTTAGGCTTTCCACCCCTGTGTATTTTTTTTTTGGTTTGTTTGTTGTTTTTTTTTTTTTAATGTTTTGGCTAACTCTATCTGTGTCTGTCTGGCTCTGTCCATCTCTGACTTTTTAAATATGTCCTTATGTGTTTCAAACTGGCTGGCTCTCTCTATCTGTCTGTCTTTGTCTCTATTACTCTCTCTCTCTCTCTCTCTCTCTCTCTCTCTCTCTCTGTGCCTCTGTTTCTGTCTCTCTTTCTCTCTCCCTTTCTCTCTCTCTGCCTCTGTCTCTCTTTCTCTTTCTCTCTCCCTCTGTCTCTGTCTCTGTCAGTCTATCTGTGTCTCCCTGTCTGTCTGTGTCTCCCTCCCTCACAGCATCTTGCTGTGCTTTTCTACCTATCTCTGTCTCTCTTTCTCTCTCCCTCTGCCTCTGTCTCTGTCTCTGTCTCTGTCAGTTTATCTGTGTCTCCCTGTCTGTCTGTCTCTCCCTCCCTCACAGCATCTTGCTGTGCTTTTCTACCTATCTCTGTCTCTCTTTCTCTCTCCCTCTGCCTCTGTCTCTGTCTCTGTCAGTCTATCTGTGTCTCCCTGTCTGTCTGTGTCTCCCTCCCTCACAGCATCTTGCTGTGCTTTTCTACCTATCTCTGTCTCTCTTTCTCTCTCCCTCTGCCTCTGTCTCTGTCTCTGTCAGTCTATCTGTGTCTCCCTGTCTGTCTGTGTCTCCCTCCCTCACAGCATCTTGCTGTGCTTTTCTACCTATCTCTGTCTCTCTTTCTCTCTCCCTCTGTCTCTGTCTCTGTCTCTGTCAGTCTATCTGTGTCTCCCTGTCTGTCTGTGTCTCCCTCCCTCACAGCATCTTGCTGTGCTTTTCTACCTATCTCTGTCTCTGACTCCCTCTCCTTCTCTTAGCATCTTGCTGTGCTTTTCTACCTATCTCTGTCTCGGCATATCTTTTCTCTCAGACCGGTTCAAGTTGATGACTTTATTTTTCATCTCTGGACATTTTTTTTTCGCTGGTGGATTTTGGGTGTTCGCTTGTGATGGGGATGGTAAACAGAATAAAATCATAGATAAATAATAAACTTTTTGGAGACCATTAGCTAAGAAGTAAAAGTTTTTAGATTCCGTTTACAATTCTATCGCCTCATTAATTAAAACAATTCAAAAGTTTGTTTTGCTACCGGTATCAACTCATACCCACAATAAAGGCTGAAACTGAAGGCTATTATTTTCTCCCCCTCTCTACTCTATTCTGATCTCTAAGCATCCTTCGAAAGTTTGTTTTATATTAAAGTACCTTAAGCCGAACCCCCCATCCCTTCATCCCTCCAACTCACATTCCAGCGTTAACAATGACAGAGAGGCCTGTCGGAGCAACTCGCTTTGATGTGATCTGCAACATATTTATCAGCTTGACTCCAAAACCGTTAGATTTCTCTCCCCCTGCCTCTCCCAGGTGGTTTACTCGAACCAGCAAGTGGTGGAACCAGTTGGTTCACCTGACAACAAAGGCCAGGTCTGAGATAGAAACAACATTTACACAAACGGCCGTTAGAACTTTACCCGTGGGAGGGGCTTGTCTATGATGTTCTAAGACTGTCTATGATGTTAGGGACAACATCATGATGGAGCTGTTGGCCGGAAACATCAGCTCTGAACGTTTACTGGTTGTCCTTAGCCCAAGAACTCGGTAAACCAGATTTTTTCCCCCGTACATTTTGTTGTTATTTGAATGTCATACTTTTTATAATTCTTCGCAATTTTTGTTGTTGGTGGTGTTTTGTTTTAGCTTTGCGTTCTTCTTTGCTTGATTCGGATTCTTTTCATCAAAATGCCAAAGCAGAAATGGTGACAAAAAAGTTTAAATTCCAATCAGTGTTTATAATTATGTCTAGTTAAGGTTTTGAATGAATGAAAAAAAAAAATCATCATCGAGTATTTCCTATTCAGAGCTCATTTAGAGATCGCAGAGACAAAAAAAAAAAAAAAAGAAAAAGGACCAAAGCTACGAGACAATTTTTGTCACCTTCTCCTGCAGACGTATCGTCAAGGTCTGAGGTAAACGCTGCGTGGCTCCACCAATCAGTGTTGAGAAATCAAAACCAGAGCATTGTTCCTCTCGATGTGTTCCTTAAGACAAAATAATACATGGCTCTGCTTCCGATGATTGTAATCATTCTTCATTATGACTTTCAGATTTTTCATTGGATTTAATATTTTAATTACTATTTGGACGTACACATCTTTTCGTCTTTATCTTCACGACTATATAACACTATCCACAGGATCAATCACATCCGGTTACTTTTTTCTTGAATATTCGATTCTTAGCCGTTGTTTAACTCATTTACCGGATATTTTTTCTTCACACAAACCGATAGCGTGAACCGAACCTAAGGTCGATCCCTAGAAGCTGGTGGTCGAATCAGAACCATCTGGACATGTTTAAGGGGGGGAAGGGGAGGGGGAGGGAGAGGGAGGTTGTCTCTAACATGGTCCAGGCTGCCCCACGTTTGGTTCATCTTGAGCAGACAACTCGTGTTGTTGCATCGAGTTACTGTTTGGCCAACGTTACCGCCACAATGGCGAAAGGTCAAAGGTCCAGGTGGTGCCGACTTCCGGCTAAATCCCGGGGTGAGTTCAGTAGTGGTAGAGACCTGAGGAACTGAAACTGGGGTGTTTGAGTTACTGTGGTGTAGGAAGCCGTTCATGGGGATAAAATGGGTGGTGTGGTAGTTGTTGGGATTGTGTTGGTGGTCGTGGTGGACATGTCAATAAAGATGATGGTGATGGTGGTGATAATCATGGTGGTATACTGCTAGGAGATGGAGTTTGGTTTTTTAATGATTGAATAATTCTAAAACATGTTGAGAATACTCCGACTAGTTATGAAGATAATCAAGGCGTTTTTGAAGATATTAATGATGTTTCTGCTTCTTTTGCTGCTGCTGCTCCAACTCGTCGGATAAAGAAAGTTATGTCAAGAAGTGTTTAATATGAGGTCATTTTTACAGGAATTTTGTTTCCATGAAGCTCGGATTGAATTTTCAAAAGACCTTCTTTGAAAAATAAAGAAGAGAGAAAAAAAATCAATCTACTGATTATAGCTGCTACTATTGGTAACGGAAAAGCCTGTGGTATTAGAAAATGGAAAATCAGTTATAATCACCCGAGGGGCCCTACGTTTTTTTTTTTTTTCAAGATTTCGTATGTCCCAAGACTTACTCTCTAACCACAAAACCTTACATGAGGTAAACCAAAGGGAGGTGAATGCTGCATGTAACGAAAGCAGGAAGTGACGCAGGAAATCGGGTTGCGTTCAACTCAGACAGCAGAGCTGGGTAGACCGGAAGAGATCTAGTTCTTGACTTCCGTCTGGGGTTCTTTGAGGGAACTTAGAGGACTAGCAAATATCACAGATATCTGTGGCCCTTTGTCTCCGTGTACGAATCCCCAGGAAACTGACGGCACGTTAAACAACATACATCAGGACTAAAGCCGCTCTGTGAGTTGTAGTTCTGCTGTTTGATAGAGTTTTTGTGGACGTGGATGATTTTTTTCCTTCTGTAGGTGAGTGACGAAAGAAGCGGTTTCTGGAGTCTTTGACTGAAGGTCACCGCGTGGTCTCTGTTACCCATTGGGGAGAGTCACTCTGGGGGGGGGGGGGGGGGGGGGGGGGGGGGGGGGGGGGGGGCGAAGGGTGTTGACGTTTGGCTTGGGGCTGCTCAAAAACCTTTGATGTCGCTAAAAATGTCATGAGGTTATGGGCTTGTGAGTAATTTGAAATTGGGAAAACAAGTGAGTAAATAATTATGATGCTAGAGGAAAATAAATAGAAGAAAAAGAAGATGATAATGGACGAAAAGAAGACAAGGAAGAAATAGGAGAAGCAGAAGAAAGAACACGACCAGGAGGAGGAGGAAAAGGAGGAGGAAGTAGAAGAGGATATGGTGACGAGGAGAAGATGGTGGGGAAAAAATGGAAAGTGAAATAATGCCATCGAACATAGTATTGTGAAATCAATGTTTTAACTAATTTTTTAAAATTGTCACTTCCCCTAATTTACTTCCTCTATTGATATTGATGTGTTTTTGACCTGAGTTCGGTGAGTCCATGGCAAACCTTTTACCCCTCGACCAACTTGATTGATAGAATGTCCAAATCGTTTTCAAAATTCTTAAAACAAAACATGGGGAAAAACTCCAGGTGTATACTGGAGTCCCTCCTATCTTTTACAAAGATCAAAGCTGTTTGATTTCGAACTGAGTTTCTGTCCTATTTGTCTTCCTCTCCTCAACCTTTTTCTCTGGACGGTTTTGTCAGAACTTAATCCTGTTGAAGTTTTTGTTTTGCTAACACTTGAAGTTCGATCTTCAGGACCTTGTATGTCCTGTCCTTGTCAGTGTCTTTGCAGCCTTTCCCGTGGGTCATTGAGTCCAGGTTTATCGCCAATGTCTTACATCACATTGTTTAGTTGAACGGAAGTAAAGGGAGTGTGAAGAGTGAGGGTGAGGGGGGGATGCTTTGATCCAAGAAATAATGAGAGTTTTACACAAAGCAACAATGACAAATTATTGATAAATAAACAAACTAAAAATAACTTATACCACTCGATTCTCTGAAGATGGCGTCGAACATTCTTTCCACGTCAGGGTACCTGCATATATCCAGGTAGCTCTGCTCGTTCTCCCCCCTCTCAGCCAGCAGATATACTCCATCCATAACTGATCAGAGTATGGGTTGTGGCTCCGCTAGTAATTGCTGTATTATTATCAACTTCCAGTCTAAACAATATCGGTATACCGCCCTGCGGCCGCGGGACACGCAAGCAGCCCCGCACCAGCGGTAAACCCTGCTTGTCACAGCACTTGGCGGATATAAATAAACAAAACATGTCATTTCCGTGACATGCGCAGAGCACCGGTTTTGCCGCGGGGCTGCTCTAATGGCCACTCACAGGAACGATAATCTGGTGGATCTCGGCGGGATATGGATCCCGTCTGTCGCCGGTTCTCTCCCCTTGTTGATCCTGGTTTTTTTTTTGTTTTATCTGTTGTTGTTTTTTTTTTTTGTTCTTTCTTTCTCTCTCTCTCTCTCTCTCTCTCTCTCTCTCTCTCTCTCTCTCTCTCTCTCTCTCTCTCTCTCTCTCTCTCTCTCTCTCTCTCTCACCCTTAGTACCCCCCATCTATCTCTCAGCCGACCTACCTACCTATCTATCTCCATGTTTACTCTTCTAAACACATTTTTCTTCCCTCCCGTCATATCTCCCTCTCCCTCTCTGAGTCTCTCTCTGTTTCCTTCCCCTGTTCCATCTTCTCTCCCCTAACTGGGTTTTTCTCTCCCCTTTCTACTTTATGAAAACGAAATCACCCGCAGCTCTAATCGAGCCCTGTCTACAGACATCAGTAATCTAAACAAAGCTGAGACTCGGGTCTACGCCGTGTATATCACTTGTCTAAATCTATTCTCTTTCTCCCCTCGTGCCTCTTCAAACCTTATCAGCGCCTCTCTCTAAACCCCCCCTAGATAATTATGTAAATAATACACTTGAGGTAATATTTTTTGCTGCCCCGAGGATCTATTCAAAAAATACCCAGGCTGCATATTAATGTCGATTGATTTTGTGACCAAGATGGATTACCGTTCTTTGTTTATTGTTCCAATTCTAAATCGGTCCTTTGTAGTTTTTTGAAATTTTGGCCCTGAAAATAAGTTTTGGCCTCCCCTCTTGAGATACACCTGCGCTAGAAGCTGTCATTTTTTGGCTCGACTTTTTTGTTTGTTTATAATAATGATATGGCACACGGATAGTTACACCTCTCTCTCTCTCTCTCTCTCTCTCTCTCTCTCTCTCTCTCTCTCTCTCTCTCTCTCTCTCTCTCTCTCTCTCTCTCTCCCTCTCTCCTTCTTCTTCTTCTCTCTTGAATTAGAAACGTTGTTTTTTTTTTTTTTTATTATTTTCCTTCTCTTCTTGACACAGCTTTTTGAAATAGCAGTAAATATGAACACGGATGGGAGGGGAAAGAATAAAAAGTAAATAATTTTTGTTAAAGAAAATGTTTCTTGCCACATTGAGCTCAACATACTTCTACATTATTTTCTTATCTTTGTTAAGTAAAGTTTTTCTCATCAAATTTCTGGCAACCAAAATGAATCGACCCACTTCTTTCTGATACTGTTTGTAAAGATCGTGTCGCATGACATATATTTATAATTTGGATAGCAGAAGGTCCATGATTTGTCTCTCACCGTCTTGTCCGGATAGTCCATCTTAACTGCTGAATCGACCAAACTTCTGGTTTCTGTATCATAACGGTCCAATACCCTCAAACTGTCATGGCGGACACATGTGACGTCAAATAAAGGGACGATAATCTACTATACTGTAAAACCAAGCAGCCATGTATACAACACAACTTTCCTAATAACATACATCGCATGCCTGTAACTAAACAAACCCACAGCTGATGACATAAAACATCCAAAGCTTCTTAATGTATGACAAACGGTTGTTATGGAGGAT
>JAWDGP010006461.1:27500-40000 GCA_033675545.1 Elysia crispata
CCCATTACCTCCCCTTGTCCCTTCCCATAAGCTATGAGGACCCTACAGAGGTCGCTAACAAGACTTGTCTCTCCCTATTACTTACCTCCCCTTTTTCACCTTCAAATAGCCTCCCTTGCGAGTTGGATTGCCTTTCTGATCTTCGCCTCTCCGGAGTTTATTATTCCAAGCCTGCCTTAGTAAATGTTCCCTCCCCGAACTGAGCACATTTTTAAACAACTTCCACCATTCATAGACTCCCCTGACCCCGAGCTTCAACAGAAAGACCAGGCAGCCTGCGCTGTGTCGAGACTCCGGCGGTTAAACAGGATTTGCATAAAATGCAAATTTATCTTTTCTCGGGCGGTTGCTTTGCCTGGCGTGGACCGCTCTTCAATCTTCTGAGCTCGGTTCCTGATGGCTGGGAGGAACTGGATTGTGAGCTAGCTACGCATGCGCACTGCCCTGTCTCTGTGTCTGAGGCCAGATAACTCAATCAGGATTTGCTTATTCTCTCGTGTAGATATATCGCGAATTTTGTTGCTATTGCTGTTGTTGTTGTTGTTGTTGTTGTTGTTGTTGTTGTTGTTAATAGTGGTGGTGGTGGTCGTGACGGTTGTGGTGGTAGTAGTGATGGTGGTCGTTATTGTGGTAGTAGTGACTGTGGTGGTTTTGGTGGTAGTAGTGATTGTGGTGTTGGTGGTTTTGGTGGTAGTAATGATTGTGGTGGTTATGTTGGTGGTGATAGAAGTGATGGTGGTTGTTATGATGGTAGTAGTGATTGTAGTGGTGGTTATGGTGGTAGTAGTGATGGTGGTGGTTATGGTGGTAGTAGTGATTGTAGTGGTGGTTGTGGTGGTAGTAGTGATTGTAGTGGTTATGATGGTAGTAGTGATTGGGGTGGTTGTGGTGGTAGTAGTGATTGTGGTGGTTATGGTGGTAGGAGTGATGGTGGTGGTTATGGTAGTAGTATCGATAGTCGTGGTGGTGGTGGTGGTGATGGTTGTGGTGGTTGTGGTGGTATTAGTCAAGCTTCGTCTGGCCCAGCCTCTATCGTGGTTTGACTGCCTTCTTGATGTCTATATTGCATCAAACACTGTTCTAAAATAACTGTCTCTCTGTCTCTCTGTCTCTTTCTCTCTCTGTCTCTCTCTCTTTGTCTTTCTCTGTCTCTCTCTCTTTGTCTTTCTCTGTCTCTCTCTCTTTGTCTTTCTCTGTCTCTCTCTCTCTCTTTCTCTCTCTGTCTCTCTGTCTCTTTCTCTCTCTGTCTCTTTCTCTCTCTGTCTCTCTCTCTTTGTCTTTCTCTGTCTCTCTCTCTTTGTCTTTCTCTGTCTCTCTCTCTTTCTCTCTCTGTCTCTCTGTCTCTTTCTCTCTCTGTCTCTCTGTCTCTTTCTCTCTCTGTCTCTCTCTCTTTGTCTTTCTCTGTCTCTCTCTCTTTGTCTTTCTCTGTCTCTCTCTCTTTGTCTTTCTCTGTCTCTCTGTCTCTTTCTCTCTCTGTCTCTCTGTCTCTCTGTCTCTCTGTCTCTTTCTCTCTCTGTCTCTCTCTCTTTGTCTTTCTCTGTCTCTCTCTCTTTGTCTTTCTCTGTCTCTCTCTCTTTGTCTTTCTCTGTCTCTCTCTCTTTCTCTCTCTGTCTCTCCCTCTGTCTCACCCTCTCTCTCTCTCTCTCTCTCTCTCTCTCTCTCTCTCTCTCTCTCTCTCTCTCTCTCTCTCTCTCTCCCCCCCCCTCTCTCTCTCCATTCCACTGGTCTGTGTCTATTAATTTGTGTGTGGTATTGAGCGCGTGTCAGCATCCAATGCTACATTTTCTTGGTTTCATGACGTTACTTAGTTTCTTTTATTTTTAGACGTATGCAACTTTGTCCGCTATCGTTCATGCGAGCAATCTTATAACGACCTTGACTGCTTACGCCACAAAGAAAACTTCGTGGGACAAGTCGATCAAAATGACCGATGATTAAGATTAAAAGATTTTTTCTTCCGTCATTTTTTTTTTTTTTTTGCTTATTTGGGTTATTTCCCTTTCCTGTTCGAGCTATAAGCTAACATTGTGATTCGTCGATTGGGTAGGCTGTAACAGATTCTAAGCAGATTCTGTCAATGAATTTACCTCCCCTTGCCTCTACCTCACTCTATTCAACCACTTGCTTCCTGGTAAACTAAGGTCAGGTTCATAGTTTTTCCTCGTTTTTACCCCCAGGCCTAGATCTAGACAATGCCTACAGTCTCCCTAACTCTACCCCTCCTTCACGTCTGCTTTATCTCACATTTTTGTCTCCCGCCCGTTCCAACGAGCAGACGACATCTCTATTTCGTCGAGCCCCACAAGCCCCTCATTTGCATAAATTTCCCCACAATGCACCCATTACAATGTGTCGTTTCCGCTTCTTCCAATCCCCCAACCTGTGAGAGAAGATCTTCCTCTTGCAACCTCGTGAAGACTTAGGTCACGTTAAAATATAGAGATCTACTGTCCGTTAGATAAATGCATGTTTAAACTCCTTCCCTTCAGCCGATTTAACTCTTTAACTCCTAAATGCCTTCCTGTCATCTTGCAGCCAAAGTCGATATGTATCACCTCACGTCTCCTAAGCCTTTAAAATAGTTTATATTCCCTTAACTTCCTGTATACGAATATTTTGATAAATCGTACGTCTCCCAAGTTTCCATGAAAATCTAAAATCCGATATCCATCACATCACGTCCCCTAAGTCGTTGAAATGATTTCTTTCCCCTCAACAGTGACTTCCTGTGCATAAATATTTCCAAGCGTTATACGGTCTCCTGAGTTATTCCCTGGGAATCTTATACAGAGACGCCGCGGCGGGTTAGAGTCGCCGGTTAGAGAAGCAGCGCCCGGTTTGGCGCGATTCGTCTCTCCAATATTTGCAGAAGTTGTAGATCTAGGCTAGAATCTAGTTGGTTGAGGCCCTGGTTGAAGCTTTCCAGTCCCTTGACAGCCGTTTGTAAGGGCCCTCGTATCCGTGGGTCTGTGTGCTTTACGGGGTTCCCCGCGCCATCTCTCGTGGACTGAGGTGGCTTTTAGCTAAACGGGAAGAGAAAATGTTTAGCTAGGGTCCTCACGATACTTCCTCGTACTCCAGTACTTCAAATATCGGGTGGGAATCAGGATTCGATTTCTCCTGGAAAGAATCGTTTATGGACTTTGTGGCTTTTCGTTAAATCATGGGTAGGGTTGCTGAGGTGAGATGTTACTTCATCTGAAGATGATCTGGGTAGGGTTCGAACCTAAACCTTTTTAACTTTGAAAATTGACTGATGCTCTTCTAGATTATATCTGACATTTTTCTGATGTTATGAAATTCTCACAGACTGATTCTTGTCGGGGTTGAAAATCGAACCGCAGCGGGCGAGAAACAATGGAGAACTTTTGGGCTTTGTTTGAGTGAGAATCTAGAGTCTGTAGTTGTTCCACGGATCACACATCATTGTTTCGGTCTACTTAAGGTTATTACCAGGGATGAACAAGTATTTTAGTTTTAGAAATTTAGTTATATGGTAAGTTTGATACAGAGAGAGAGAGAGAGAGAGAGAGAGAGAGAGAGAGAGAGAGAGAGAGAGAGAGAGAGAGAGAGAGAGAGAGAGAGAGAGAGAGAGTTTGTGGGTTCGATCCCTGTTCGTTCCATCTGCTATTATGTTTCCACGTCTTATTTGTCGGTCTCGAGATAAATCTAGGTTTGTAGTTGATTTTTCTATACTAATTATTTCTTTATTTTCAGTTACTTGCATCTTTAGATCCTTAGAACTAGCTTCGTCTGTCTCAGCCTCTAACGTTGTTTGACTGCTTTCTTTATTTCTATTTTCAGAGGGGGAGAGAGAGAGAGAGAGAGAGAGAGAGAGAGAGAGAGAGAGAGTGAGTGTGAGAGAGAGAGAGACAGAGTGAGAGAGAGAGACGGAGAAAGAGACAGAGAGAGAGATAGTGAGTGTGAGAGAGAGACAGAGTGAGAGAGAGACAGAGACAGAGAGAGACAGAGACACAGAGAGACAGAGACAGAGACAGAGACAGAGAGAGAGACAGAGAGAGAGAGAAAGAGACAGAGAGAGAGAGAGAGAGTGACAGAGAGAGAGAGAGAGAGAGACAGAGACACAGAGAGAGACAGAGAGACAGACAGAGAGAGACAGAGAGAGAGAGAGAGAGAGAGACAGAGACAGAGACAGAGAGAGAGAGAGAGAGAGAGAGAGAGAGAGAGAGAGAGAGAGAGAGAGAGAGAGAGAGACAGAGACAGAGAGAGAGAGAGAGAGAGAGAGAGAGAGAGAGAGAGCAATATCATCGCAACTCGTAACAGTGTGTCGCACAAGTTCCGAGCTCGTCTCACTGTTTTCCCTGTCGAACGCTCTTTCTACTGAACCACCAGTCTTCTTCTCATTTTCTCTCTCGGCTTCAGACTTCAAATTATAGTAGCTCCGGTGTCTGAGCTCCACTCCCTCTCCCTCTCCCTCTCCCTCTGCCTGTAGCTCTCCCTGTCCCTCTCCAACTCCCCCATCTCCCAACACTCGTTTCCTTTACCTGATTAAAATCTCCAACACTTTTCTGCTTCTCTCAATTCTGTATCCTTCACCATGGACAAAGAATTACCCACCAAAAACTGTACAGCCACTATTTACACAAACTAGAAACTCTCCACAACACCCCTGTCTGAGGAGGATAAGAACGTGATTTCCATACCTTGTGATTCTAGCAGCTCTGATGAACTGATTGGAGTAGCGTCCCCTTTATTGCTCGGTGCTCTTGAGTTATGGTGGTAAGACCTGGTTAGACTAGCGCCCTTTTATTGGTCGGCCATGTTGAGTACTGGTGGTAAGACCGAACTAAGTCGTTTCCTGAAGGACTTCGTTAGTCCACACTCTACAGTGTCAGAGGACACAGCACAGGCCAGCATACTAAACATGTAGACTTGTTGCTTTCAGTTGCAGTGCTCGTTTGGTCTTGAAGTCCAGCCGGAGAGTTTTGAAGAGTTTGGTCGTCTGATTAACTTTTGGGACAGACAACTCGTTCACAGCTTTAACAAGACTCAAGCCGCCATTTTATTAGCCCGTATGAAACTTTCAAACCAGCCATGCTTCGAGCTATCTAGAGCCTAGAGTTAATGGAAAGGGCCAGAGCGTGGGGTTTGAACCCATGCCAGAAAAACTCTCTGATGAAATAAAGGCATTCGTTCTACTCCATGACCACCGCAGTTTGTAATGAAAGATGTGATAAATTTCTTTGAAACCTCATTTCTCTAGATCAGTTCACTGTGTAGATATTCTCTCCAGTCCTTTATTCCAACATGTTTAAGATTAAAATAGTGAGATTGTTCAATTGTTTGTTAGATTATTTCATAAAATGGTTGATTGATTGGATGAGCAAACTGGCCACTTATTGATTGATGGATTGTCAAATTGATCTATCATATGATTTATCGTGAATTGATTGATGCGTGGGTCCATTAGTCATTTGGTTACTTGCCACAATAAAATCATTGATTAATTAGCTCTCTGAACTGATCGGTAATTGTTAGATTAATTGATTAATGGGATGATTTATTATTAATCATTTGACATCATTCAATCTGCTCTTTACTCAATTGATTGGAATTGTGGAATAAACATCGCCACAATAAATGCTGATTTTTGAGATTTGCTAGAAGCTTTCTCTCTTGCACATTTTTGGAACTTCCCGAACGAATTTTCATTGGCGATTCTTACAAGTGCGCAAGGCTTAGATGGAAAGATTTTTGAGTGAATAGTAATGATACGTCTTTGAAATTGTATAGACTCCAGATAGATTCTCAGAACTTTGTATAGATCTGAAGCTTCTATAATGTAGTTATTGGGGTTTGTTGGGATGTGATGAAGATCGGAAATTGTAGATTTACGTGTGAATGAGGTGAAATGTTGTCCACTGGAGAGGTGGTAAGTAGATAGAGCTCTTGCTGCAGCTCTTGAATACAATGTGAGGGTATGTACATATTCTGTAGAATGTACTACATCAACTCGTTTTGTGGTTTGATTCAGGTGGAATTGTGGGAAAGCCCAGTACACCATAGTATGATAGTACGATAGTATAATACAGTCTGATTGATAGTTTGTCAGTTAAGTCGTTAATTTAAGAGTTTTTGTCCTTGACTGAGATCACCGCTTATGGTGGACTGGGATTATGATCAGTCTATTAACATGTAGGTTCATACAATTATGTTTCCAGTTTAAGGTTTTTAGAAACCAACATTGAGTGCTGATTTTTAACAATATCTATGGAAATATCTATGTTTCATCGATATATAATAAAATGATAATAAAATATCCAATAAGATTGTAAAAAAAATTATTTTGAGCTTGGATTGAAAATTAGAATACATTCTCGACTTTCTATTGAATTAGAAACTTTTAAAAAGAAAAAAAAAAGATGGTTGATAAGTACTGGCGAGAAATGTTTGAACAACTACAACATTTCTATAGCCATAAACAAAGCATTAAAGTCAGCGAAATTCAATGGTCGGATTCTTGTATGACATTGTTTTTTCTCTAATTTCTCATCATCTAAAACATTTTCACGAGTGTGTGTGTGTGTGTGTGTGTTTGTGTGTGTGTTTGTGTGTGTGTGTGTTTGTGTGTGTGTTTGTGTTTGTGTGTGTGTTTGTGTGTGTGTTTGTGTTTGTGTTTGTGTTTGTGTTTGTGTTTGTGTTTGTGTTTGTGTTTGTGTTTGTGTTTGTGTTTGTGTGTGTGTGTGTTTGTGTTTGTGTTTGTGTTTGTGTTTGTGTTTGTGTGTGTGTGTGTTTGTGTTTGTGTTTGTGTGTGTGTTTGTGTTTGTGTTTGTGTGTGTGTTTGTGTTTGTGTTTGTGTGTGTGTTTGTGTTTGTGTTTGTGTGTGTGTTTGTGTTTGTGTTTGTGTTTGTGTTTGTGTTTGTGTGTGTGTTTGTGTTTGTGTTTGTGTTTGTGTGTGTGTTTGTGTTTGTGTTTGTTTGTGTGTTTGTGTTTGTGTTTGTGTGTTTGTGTGTGTGTTTGTGTGTGTGTGTGTTTGTGTGTGTGTTTGTGTGTGTGTGTTTGTGTGTGTGTTTGTGTGTGTGTGTGTGTGTGTAACTGAGAGAAATGTTGAGAAAGGAGGAGAATTTTTTTTTGTTTATAAATATAAGATTTTTTAATTTTTATAGAAGAGAGACAGATTAATAGAAAGATCAATAGAGCGAGAGTGAGAAAGAGAAAGAAATACGGAGAAAGATTAAGAGATCAAGAGAGAGAAATAGGGAGAGAGGGAGGGAGAGAGAGAGAGAGAGAGAGAGAGAGAGAGAGAGAGAGAGAGAGAGAGAGAGAGAGAGAGAGAGAGAGAGGGAGGGAGGGAGGGAGAGAGAGAGAGAGAGAGAGAGAGAGAGAGAGAGAGAGAGAGAGAGAGAGAGAAAAATAAGGAGAGCTGTTGAAAGATATAGATCAAGCTCAGGATGAGAAAATAAAAAAAAAAAGATAAAGACTCTCAAACCGATACCCAGCAGCTAGACAGCCCGACAAACTGTTCCAGCGCCACAGACACCTAACACGATTTTAACCGAGTCCCAAACAACCTAAAGTTTAAAACCCGCAGATTTCAGTCTCCGTCCGTTTAGTTAGCGGAGACTGGTCCACCCGGCACAAGGTGCTCTCCCTTGATGGGCCCGGGACTTCATCTCTCGTCTGCTGTTAGGGCCGATAATAAGACGAGATTGCACGTGGAAATTGGTCTTGAATAAAGATGAGTTGCTCTAACGACGGGGAGACTGTTGGGCGAAACTTGGCGCAAAACCCCCACCATCGATAGAGACGTTTGAGTGACGTGTAGTAGTCTTGTTCCGGAATATCAAGAGTAACTAGAGTTCATTCCCTTGAATTTTCCAGACGTCTATTTTCGAGGTCGGAATTTTCTTACCGGTACTCTAAAGACAGCGGTTTGGAGCAATGGAGGATACTTTGATTACACTTTTTTTGCGATATTTTCAGAAATAAATTATTATCTTCCAGAGGGTCACTGCATGCTGTGCTTGTGGTTACTCTTATCACCTTAAGTTATCTTGTGATTTTATCCCTTTAAAAAGATTATATCTCAGATGGGTTTAGGCGATATAAAGCTTTAAGAATTCCACGACGCAAAAATTACCATTATTACAATATTTTTGGTCCCTGTGATTTATACCGCTTTCATAATACATTTACAGCTTGTGTATATCGAGGAACGTTCAATGGTTTAGAAATAGAAAACATGCCTAGAATTCTACTGGGACTTCTCGCATTGAGGTTTAAACCCCGTTCAAGTCAACGGATGACTCTGGGTTCTCACTTTCACAGCCCTTCCCTACACAAAAGGGTTTTAGATCTAGTGTGTGATCTGTATGTGAACAGGTTTATAACTAGACAGAGAGAAAGAATAAAAAAGAAACAAATAGATATCATACAAGCGAACACATGCATGCACACACAGCGACAGAAAGAGACGAAATTTCGCCGAGCGGCGGACCAGAATTTTACGGAATTTCGGCTAAAGCGAAAAAAAAAAAAAAGGTCCCGTGCTGTTTATTTTATGTTGTATTTTTTTGTGCAGGCTGTTTTGCTGTTCTGTGCAGCTCTCTGATCGTTTTATCTTTGCTTGTTTATGTTCCATCCGCTGCCACAGCGACCTGCCTCGGGGCTCGGTGTTTACATAACACACCAGCGATGATGAGCGCATGCGCGAACGGTTTTTTTACATGTACGGCGTGAACTTAGCGACATGGGAACTTGTTAGGGGGAACATTTTTAGATTTTTTTTTTTTCATTTGGTAAAAAGGGGGAATAGATAGATAGGTAGATAGATGGATGGATAGGCAGATAGATGGATAGATAAATAGGTAGATAGATGGACGGATAGGTAGATAGATGGATGGATAGGTAGATAGATGGATGGATAGGTAGATAGATGGATAGATAAATAGGTAGATAGATGGATGGATAGGTAGATAGATGGATAGATAGGCAGATAGGTAGATAGATAGATGGAGTGAGGGGTAGATAGAGAGAAATATAGGTAGAGAAAGAGATATATGGATGAATAAAACGAGATATAGATAGAGACCGCGATTGAGACAGATAGATAGATAAATAGATTGAGGGTTACAGAGAGAGAAAAACAGATAGATGTATAGAGACTGATAGAGGGATATAGATAGAGACACAGAGATTGAGATAGATAGATATAAGATAGACAGACAGATGTATAGAGACAGATAGAGGGATATATATAGAGAGAGACAGAGAGTGAGATAGATAGATAGATAGATAGACAGATAGATAGATAGATAGATAGATAGATAGATACATGGATGGATGGAGAGGGTGTGAGAATGTGTGTATCAACAAAACACGGGACAGGATGCCAGGATGCAGCGAGGCGTGTCTCTAGATATGCAAAGTATAAAAGGTAAAGACCTCGTATATTCCAGGCCCCCATAATTATTATCCACAACACTGGATGCGCCTGTAGAAATGGAGATTCATTCTGATTTTCCTAAATTACAACTTGCATTCAAGGGGCGTGTCAAGATATCCTTGAGAGGGAGATAAGGCGTGTCTAGTGTTATATTTGAAATTACAGTGGGCGTGTCTTTTATTGTTTCTCAAAGAAATAGTGGGCGTGTCTGGAATTTTGAAACAATCGTTAATTGTTAAAGAAAATATGGGAAAGTCTAGAAAAGAAAACTTTAAACCGGGATTGGGGCAGGTGCATGGGCAGTGGTGACTCGATTTGTGACCAGGAGTGGCGGCTAACAGAAACAGGTGACTGTTCTAGAAGACGTTAAGTCTGTGTCGTAACATGTTCGCAAAACTAGAGAGCTTTTGAAATATATCTCGATATGTTAGTCCTGTCTTACATACAGTTAGTAGAGGACAAGGTGATAGAGGGAATGAGAGAGAGAGAGAGAGAGAGAGAGAGAGAGAGAGAGAGAGAGAGGGAGGGAGGGAGAGACAGAGAGAGAGAAACAGAGGCAGAGAGAGGAAAGAAAGAAAAAAGAAAGCTGGGGAAGGGTATATGCATCAAGGAGGTAGATGGATGAAAAAGGAAGAAAAGAAAACTGGAGTGGACAGCAAGAGGTCCGAGAGTGAGTGAAAGAGAGAGAGACAGCCGAACGGGCTTAGAGATAGAGAGAAGGAGGACTACTGTTGAGTAAGAGAGGGGGAAAATAATGACGGGAAAGAACAGCTGGAGTGGAATGAGGAATGATATTTGGACAAAGACAGAGAGAGAGAGAGAGAGAGAGAGAGAGAGAGAGAGAGAGAGAGAGAGAGAGAGGCAGGGATAATAAAGAATATTTACCTTTTCTACTGGTATTTCTCTTGACTTTAACCTAGTGCCGTAAAGCCCTACTCCAGATGTCTACCAGGGCATGTCCTGGTCTTCCTCCCTCCCCCTCCCCCTCCCCTCCCTCCCTCTCTCCACCTCGACCGGTGATGATGGTCCCCCTGCACGCACGGCAGAAATCAATCGGACAGCAACATCACCCTTTGATGAGTTATTCATGGCCTATTGCTTTCAAGTTTATAGCCTGTTTAAAGTTCCTCACTCCCAAGTCCTCCCCAAGCCAAATAAATTGGTCTTGTTCTAGGTGTGCCTCAGTACTACAGTAACTGATTTCTGTTGGTTTTCCTCACTGTGAGATACTTTTTTTTTAAACCAAAACAGCTGCCAAGTGGATTTTTATGTGTTAGAATTATTGACAACTTGCCCATGGTGGTAGAAGGTAGGGCAATAAATTGTGGTGAGGACACAAGGTTACAAGTTCGGAACCTTTTATGATGATGAAGCTAACAAGGTGCTTGCAAGAGGTCCCTGGAGCTGAGTGAGAAGCTTTCTTGTGTTCGGGTTTGTTTTTTCTTATGGCAAGGTGAGCGAAAAGTCTCGTAATGTAAATTTGATATGAAAAATTGGGGAAAATGAAAAAATAAAATTCTTTCGAAAGTTTTTACTGTCGACCAATGAAATATGTTGCTGCTGCTGTTGTTGCTGGTGGTCGTCGTGTTAGTGGTCAACAACAACAACAGCAGCAACAACAGCGTGTAAATGAGATAATGAATCAACTTGATTGTACTGTTCTTTGTGAGACCAACCTAAAATAAAATTGACCTCTAACTTGAATTGTGTTGAAAACAACATCATCAGTCTGCTAAAGATCAACGATTGTGGAACGTCCCGTTTTTCTTGTGTCGGACTCGGAGAAAGTAAAAGTTTTATTTGTTCTCGCCTTGTTTTGATCAACAATTCCATCCTGTCTGTCTGAAAGAGCTTTAATTACACAGTGAGGGTCGAAACAAAATAAAAATTCGCCATTTCTTTGAAGTTTTCTTCGTGGGTCACACTGACTTTTACCCACAATTCACCACTCTGTAAAGAGAAAAGTAAAGAGACAAGTGGTAAGTGAGACACATAATAGTATGAGTTTGATGCCAATATTGAATTAGTATTGGTCTTGTGTTAGACATTAAGTTTGATATACCAGGGGATCTTGGGTTTGTATCCTTGCTACATGAGATGGAACTTGTAATCTATCCTACAAATTGCTTTAGATCGTTACAAATGATAAACCGCAAGTAGGAGAGTATACGATTTTCTCTGAACCTTGAGACGACTTGCACTATTTTTTAACAGCTGTTTTTCTACAATTATCACTTATGAGTTGAGAATATTATTCTTGTTGGTAAAGGCTTGTCGATTTTTATAATAATGTCAGGATTGTCTTGCTGACTCTTCAAATGTGATAATCCCATGTAGAATTCTACATGCTTTGTATGAGTCAGATGTTCTATGTAACTTTCTTTGTCTTCTGAGTTCTCTCAAGGTAGGGAACGTTCACGATACATCGAAAAACTTTTGCCACTCATTCCACGATTCTTTTGTCTCCTAAGTTTCCAACTGAGTCTTATATAGAGACACAGCAGTGCGTATCGATAATATCAATACATAAAGAAGGGAGACATGACAGGAAATCCCGTGACCCAATCTAGGTCTAGTATTATAATTCTGGTCACATCCTCTGGTCGTCTTGCGACGGTCGACGAGTCGAGTCGCCATGCCGCACCGGTCCCGGAAGTGGACGTGTTGCGTGACAAGACGACGTTAAGCTTAGACATGCGCAGACGTGTCACACGATCGCCCTAGCGCGTGCATCGATATGAAACAACCTGGTGCTAATTTTAACATCAGACGTGGGAGAAAAGGGGGGAGGTGGAGGGAGAGAGAGAAGAGAAGAGAGAGAGAGAGAGAGAGAGAGAGAGAGACAGACAGACAGACAGACAGACAGACAGACAGACAGACAGACAGAAAGAGAGACAGAGACAGAGACAGAGACAGACAGAGAGACAGACAGAGAGAGAGACAGAGAGACAGAGAGAGATGCTTGGGATGGGTGGGAGAGAGTGGTGATATCCCTGAGGTCCATCATGGGAGCTAACTCTGCACAACCTGAAGGTGGTCTCTGGTGTAGAAGAGTTCCACAATAGTTGGACAAAGAATCGATGGCGCTAAGGAA
>JAWDGP010006461.1:45000-47500 GCA_033675545.1 Elysia crispata
GCATGCGTGATGACTTGGAGTTTTGTTCCCCCTCATGACTTCTTCGTTTTATAATAATTTTCCTTGCTTTCTCTCCGTCTATGTTTTTGTTTTGTTTTTTTTTCAAAATTTGCCCTTTTCCCCTTTTCGCCCCCCTCTTCTCCCCTCCCCCCTGCCACACACACACACACACACCTTTCTCTCTCTCTCTCTCTCTATCTATCTGTCTCTCTATCTATCTCTCACTCTCTATCTCTCTTTCTCTTGCTCTGTCTCTCTGTCTCTCTCTTGCTCTGTATCTCTCTCAAACAAAACTTCATAAAGGCACCCGTCCATTTTTATCATCCAGAACGTTTAACATTACTTCTTTTGAACACACCTTACTATTTTCAAAAACAATTTTCGTTAGCATTTCTAGAAACGGAAAGCATAATGATGGAGTAGTGATTCTGAGTTTTGCATGGAAACGTTTTATTTTGCACGTTTTTTCCCAAGTGACTTTTCAAATACATGTTTACTCTAGCCTCCCTCCCCCCCCCCCTTTTTTTTTTTTTGAGAGGTAAAATATACTGAAGAGAAAAACATGACAAAGAGGTAGGAAATTTCACGTCTTCGGCGAGGTAAATGCCTCAAGATTTCAAAAAAAAAAAAAAAAAAAAAAAAAAAATCCCCACAGCCGTGAAAATCTCCTGCTCGTGGTAAGTTCGTCCAAGCCGAGGGCGACCTGACACCCGGAGTCCGTGGCCATGCCGGACCGTCTCGTGAATGGACCCGTCACGAGTTTCTGACGGCCCTAAGCCGCGGGCCGTAACGAGGGCTGGAGACTCTAGAGGGGTTGACACCAGGGTGTGACGCGTGCTTCACGGGCTTGGTCGCTCTATCACGCTTGGAGACCTGGTGTGATCCGGGGGATCCTCGAGAGGGAGGTGTGGGGAGGGAAGGAGAAAACCGCCCGGATTAGAGGGAGGGGACGGGAGAGGAATGAAAGAAAGAGGGGATGGTAAGTGCAAAAGAGAGAAAGGTGTTTAGGTTGAAGAGAGAACCAACGCGAGATAATGAAGAGAGGAAGGAGAAGATAAAAAAATCGAAAAAAAAATCAGAAGCAGAAAGAAGAATGAAGAGGAAGAGGTTTAAAAGTATGGGGACGAAGATCAGATTTAGAGAGAGAGAGAGAGAGAGAGAGAGAGAGAGAGAGAGAGAGAGAGAGAGAGAGAGAGAGAGAGAGATGGAGAGAGAGAGAGAGGAAAAAAACAAAAGAGAAAGGGGAAAGAAAGCTGTCGTTAACAACCAATACAAGCGCAATCAACAACAATAGAAGAAATAATGAAAACAGCAGCAGCAGCCTGTAGCCCGAGAACGACAGAAATAAGAGCGAAACAAGTACAGCAAAAGTAACGGTACTCTTAAGACAAGCAGTAACAAACCTAAATGCTTAACCTTGTAATGAGAGATTACGTAATATCCGGTGCCGCTAGAGACGATAACGAATCATAATGACCTCACCCGTGAACTCTGTGACTGCCTCGAACTCCCAGCACCGAGATAAACAAACAGGTGCGTTAGGTTCATCTAACCACCCAGCCCCACGTCTGCCCCGATATCCTCCTCCTACTCAATCATCTTTATCACAACCATCATCCTCCTAATCACCCTGAGCACCTCGCACACTTCCAAATGATGACCGATGCGTCCGATAGCCCTTGTGACGTGAGCTGCACTGACCGTCAAGTGACCGCAAGTACATCAGTTCTGTAATCTTGGTGTTGCACGGTGTGACTTGGTGCTATCTACCCGGACTGAACTTTCCCTGTAGGACAGCGCGGTGTAATGTCATGTTGTCATGTTGTCGTGTTGTCGTGTTGCACGGTGTGACTTGGTGCTATCTACCCGGACTGAACTTTCCCTGTAGGACAGTGCGGTGTAATGTCATGTTGTCGTGTTGCACGGTGTGACTTGGTGCTATCTACCCGGACTGAACTTTCCCTGTAGGACAGTGCGGTGTAATGTCATGTTGTCATGTTGTCATGTTGTCATGTTGTCGTGTTGCACGGTGTGACTTGGTGCTATCTACCCGGACTGAACTTTCCCTGTAGGACAGCGCGGTGTAATGTCATGTTGTCATGTTGTCGTGTTGCACGGTGTGACTTGGTGCTATCTACCCGGACTGAACTTTCCCTGTAGGACAGCGCGGTGTAATGTCATGTTGTCGTGTTGTCATATGTCGTGTTGCACGGTGTGACTTGGTGCTATCTACCCGGACTGAACTTTCCCTGTAGGACAGCGCGGTGTAATGTCATGTTGTCATGTTGTCGTGTTGCACGGTGTGACTTGGTGCTATCTACCCGGACTGAACTTTCCCTGTAGGACAGCGCGGTGTAATGTCATGTTGTCATGTTGTCGTGTTGCACGGTGTGACTTGGTGCTATCTACCCGGACTGAACTTTCCCTGTAGGACAGCGCGGTGTAATGTCATGTTGTCATGTTGTCGTGTTGCACGGTGTGACTTGGTGCTATCTACCCG
>JAWDGP010006461.1:52500-55481 GCA_033675545.1 Elysia crispata
CCACTCTAGTCACATAATTTTTCCCTTCTAGTAAGCAGCACCACAGCAACAAGCAACTCGACCGAGCTCGCCAGCCCGCGCTGACAGTCTCGTGTTTTTCTTATTGAATATTACGAGATATTAAGTTTCCTAACAGCTGGTCGAGGAGCCAGCGATACCACGTCTGTCTCACAGCGGCTCTCACACTCCACGCCCTACCTCTCGCCAGCTGTGATATCCCCCTCCCTCACCCTACTTCTCGCCAGCTGTTTCCTCCCTCCCCTCTCCCTCCTGGTCTAACCTGGCCCCATGCAGGCAGCGCCTCCTGACTGTCACCCATCTCCCCCTTGTATCGTCTGCTCCAGGCATGTCTCTCAGGGCGAGACTTGCAGCAGATCTCGCAGTCTCTCAGCTCACCGCCGGCCCATCATACCAGCGGCGACCATGTGGTTTCACTTTTCTTACATATTCTCGAACTTCCTCCGGTCTTCTTTCCTCACTCTTTATCTGTCTGTCTGTCTGTCTGTCTGTCTCCCTCTCTCTCTCTCTCCCTCTCTCTCTCTTTCTCTCTCTCTCCCTCCCTCTCTCTCTCTCTCTCTCTCTCTCTCTCTCTCTCTCTGGGTATCTAGATCCATCTTTCTGTCAATTAATGAGTCTTTCTCTCTATGAATGAAGTATCTAAAAACAACCGTCACTCCATCTATTACAGATTCTTTCTGTGATAACACATCTATTTTTCCCCCTCTCTCGCCCTCCCCTCCCATCTCCGCCCTTTTCTCCTCCGTTCCCCTCCCACTAGATCCACCATACCCATGACTGATCCAAGATCCCGCGATCCAACAACCGTGTTAGATCCCAGATCCAGATCCAGATCTAGATCGTACACCCCTCCACTTCCCCTTCCGCTGCTGAGGTCGCCGACTCGCCTCGGGCTCGGGTATTTGTTTGTGAACATGGATGTCTTGTCACATCGTCGGCGTAACCAGGGGAAACAACTCTAAACAACCGGCACGGCCCGTAACTCCGGTACGGACTAACTGCTAGCTACAGAGCGTTCTGTCTTCTTACAGTCGTTAAACTTAGGAGACTTACATTACCGCAGGCTAAAAGGGCGATTACTCTAGAATGATAATGTACCTTGTGGGATGTGTAGGATAGGGTTCTATTTATACTGGTTTACAGGACGACTAAGGACCATTACTGTGTAAGCGCCCACTTGACTTACTTGACTTAGGGCCTTCCGCGTCTCAGTCGTCCGACGGGGCGCTTCGGCAGCTTTTCGGATTCTCGTCGACAGTTCTCTCCATTGCTGTCTTTTCCGGGCTATGCATCTTAGGTGTTCGAGGTCTTCCCTAGTTGTGAGTTGTAGTGTGTTTTCTTGTAGTCTTGATAGGTCTTTGTTGAGGACGACTGGTAGTGTTGTTAAAGGGCGGCCCCGAAACTTTTTTCCGTGTGTGGCGAAATAGCACCCACTATCTGAGTTAAAAGATTCTTCGATAATCTTAGGAGACGTTAGAAATATAGCGAAGAGAAGCGATGTTACTCAGATCAACTTCCTCCAGGGAAAAACGGCTTTCTTTCAGATTTTGGGACGGGAAGAATGTGTGTATGTGTGTGTGTGGGGGGGTATAAAAGAAATAACGGTCAAAATGTCAAATGTCCTTTTCATTTCTTTTGTATTCTCTCAATCTATACGTTATTCAAATACTTTGATTCATGACATCTTTCTTCTTTTCTTTTTTGTTTTGTTTTTTTCCTCTTCTTCTTCTTTGATCAAAGGGGAGCTTTTGACTGGGGGAGATTGTTATTTGAAATTTCAAAAAGACAAAAAAAAAAAAATAAATAAAAATGTGCAAGTAAAAATCTTAAAAGTGATTCGAACATCAGGAAGCTTTGAGTACAAATATTTTTAAATTTTTGACAGATTTTCCACCGTATTTGTAATTAAATAATTTCCCAACCTAAATAAAATTTGTAACATTAATGTCGTATTTTTTTAAATTATTTTTTTTTGAACCACTGCTCTCCATGATAATGTTTCTAAACAGCTTGTTTCGGTTCACGTCTTTAAGATACTTCACAATGTCAGCCCCATACTCTATCAGCAGAGCCTGCCTGTACCTTACCTAGACTTAACTCCAAACGGTATATATTTAAGTTTTGACCATCTCCCTCCTCTGACACCCTCCTCTAACCCAAGACCTGAGAAACCAGGCGCCGCCCAGTCGCCCAGAGTTAAGCCCCTTTAGTCCAGCCACCAAAGCCCAGGCTTAATTTCGTTTCTTAAAAAAAAAAAATAAAAAATTCTTGCCGCCTCCATTCCGCATAAAGTAAGATCCAACATTTTTGGTTATGGTTAAGTCGAATGGTTACGGCAGACGTGGAGAAATGGCGGCCACAATTTATTGGATAAATTTATCAGAATTTTAGAGAAAGAAGAAAATGTCTTTCAGGAAATTCTCTAACATGATTGATGACGACTTCAGTGCTTTTTTTTTGTTTCGTTTTGTTTTCTTAGTTTTGATAGTCACTGTTGGGATTATTGGTCTGTTTTAGTGTGGTGTGGATCTAGTCGGAGCCCATTTCGCCAGCGCCAGAGAAGATTCCTTGTTTAGCACTGTTTGTGACGCCCGCAGAAAAGCTAATTTAATTCTTTGTTGTAAGAGAGAAAAGGGGGGTAATTTGTTTCGACAGATTTATATTTCTGTTATTAAGTGGTAAGTCGTTCTGCTGATGGGAAGTTGTGTATGTGTGTGTTTTCCGATAGTTATGGCTCTAGATAGGTGGTGACTAAGAGAGAGGGAGAAAGAGAGAGAGAGAGAGAGAGAGAGAGAGAGAGAGAGAGAGAGAGAGAGAGAGAGAGAGGAAGGGAGAAAGAGAGACGGAGGGAGTGAGAGAGGGAGGGAGAGGGGGAGAGAGAGAGAGAGAGAGTGAGAGAGAGAGAGAGAGTGAGAGAGAGAGAGAGAGGAAGGGAGAAAGAGAGACGGAGGGAGTGAGAGAGG
>JAWDGP010006462.1:0-75000 GCA_033675545.1 Elysia crispata
TATAGTCTACATGTAGTGGGTAAATCTTGTAAATTACTTTTCATATTTAGAATATTGGAATGAAAAAGTTCATTTTTACTGCAGGAAATTTGTTTGATATATTTGTTGGAGCTGCTTTCTGTTTTCAGTCTCTGTAACTTGTTGAAGGTACTGGAGGAAAACAAAGATCTCCACTCTTTATTTATTGAAAACTGCAGATTGAAAAAGTTGAATAACATAACAAAGTGATGCATTTCATAAGAAAAGTAATAGTTTTGTATTTCTTGGTAAATAAAACATTATGGTTACTTGAATTTCCCCAAGAAAAAAGAGATTGACTCTATGTACCATTTGCAAAGTCCAATATTGAAATCGCTTTGTTTTGAGAGATTTCATTTTCTAAAATCACATGGGTTTTCTTTTTCTGAAAAAGCAATAATCTTAAATACCCTAGTGAATAAAGAATGAAATATTTTTTTTTAAATAATGGCTTCCATTGGGCTTGATTTAAAAAAATGTCCTAATTCTAAAAGCAAGCCCAAAATCTCATGAGTTCAATAATGAATGATAATTAAGCTCATTTAAAAAATCAGTTTAACACTATCAAAGTATAAGGGAACAATATATTCATGTATGTATGTATGTATGATTACATCTCACTATAATCATTTTTTGAATCTTTTATTTTTTTTTTAAATTCAATTCTTTGTGCTTGCTATTTGTTATGATGCATAAATTTAGAAGTTATGGGTTTTTGAGAAAATATTTTTATTTACTATGAAGCTGGACTTATCATGGCTGAAATGTAAAATCATTTTTTTAAAGTAAGAGCTAATAATAATAATGATAATAATAATAATAATAATAATAATAATAATAATAATAATAATAATAATAATAATAATAATAATAATAATAATAATAATAATAATAATAATAATAATAATGATAATAATAATAATAATAATAATAATAATAATAATAATAATAATAATAATAATAATAATAATAATAATAATAATAATAATAATAATAATGATGATGATGATGATATTAATGAGGATTAAAAAAGAAACAAACAAACAGAGAAAATAAAAAGAATATAATCTCAAGAACTGTGGAACTCATGCATTTTGAAAACTGGTTTGTGGAATCACCACTAAATAAAACATGTACTTCTCTTCCCATAATTTCAATCATGGATGTATATGCCTACTTCCATTTGAATTAGGAAAATGCCAGCGTTGAATTTTGAGACAATTTTTAAAACATAGATCAGTGTCACATGTATGCTAATTGCTATAGGAAAATGAGAATTTGGAAAGAAAACCTTACTATCTAAGTATCTTGCCCTCTGTCAGTAAGTTTGTCTGCCTGCCTGCCCCCCCCCCCCCCTCTCTCTCTCTCTCTCTCTCTCTCTCTCTCTCTCTCTCTCTCTCTCTTCCTGTCTCTCTTACTTTCTTTTCTCTTTACTTTGGTGATATGGTAAGAGAAAAACGAGAGAAACAAAGAGAGAGAGAGAGAGAGAGAGAGAGAGAGAGTTGTTGAAAAGCTAGGAATTTCATTAAATTAATATTGTAGTCATAGTCTGCACGAGTCTGCAACTGTACAAAATCGGCAAAGGCATTCAACTTTATTTCAAGTAGTTTGAGTTTGATTGCAATTGCTCAGCCTTGATAAATGAATAAAGCTAACATCTCTCTCTCTTTCTCTCTCTCTCTCTCTCTCTCTCTCTCTCTCTCTCTCTCTCTCTCTCTCTCTCTCTCTGTGTATATAGGTTTAGTGATACCATCTTGTAACGAAATTCTATTTCGCGGCTTACTGGTACATGTATATGTGACGACGATTAAACTTAAACTACCGTACATGTAGGTTTAGTCTATTCATCATTCACCACTTTCAAATTTATAGATTCTGTAGTGTTTGCAGATCATGTTCGCAAAACATTTAACTTGCAATCTTTTTTTTTTTTTTTTTTTTTGTTACTGCACTTGAAAAGATCCAATTTTCAATCTAGGTCTAAGTCTAGCTAGTCTACATTTCAGATCACTCTTGTGGATCTAAGACTTCAGTAGCTGAACTCACAGTATTGTCGATAGATTTTTTTCCTTTCCATCCCTTTTTTTTTATTTTACCATTCACTCACATTTGATTATTTTCCGTTAATTGTAGCTGAGTAATAAAAAGGCATCAGATTTTATTCAACTCTTTTCTAATCTAGATCTAGATCTAGATTTATTACAAAGTATATTTAAAGAATACAAAAAAGTGCATTAAGTCTGTCTTGCAAACACTCCCAAAGCCACCATATTGGGAGAGAAAAACAATTCCTTGGTTACCAAAACGATTGGAAAGTGTTCGTCACCTAAGTCCATTAAAGCGATCGTAAAAATTTTAGGGTAGGCCTGAACCTATCGTTAACGTGATCGTTAGCTCTCTTTAAAAAGTCCCCCCTAACGATAACCTAACGACCGGTCGTTAGCGAAAATGTGCCTTTTGAATACCTCTTTAAATTAACGCATGCGTTAGCCACTTAACGACAACCTAACGATAGCGTTAAATTCTTCTGAATACGGGCACAGATTTTTAAATCCTTCCCTGCCTCTTGGAGTAAATCTAGATCTAGAATTGGTGTATAGACATGTTGCTTGACTTGTCCTTTTTCAACACAGTATTATACCAGGCTTCTGTCATAGTCTTTAGGGAGAGCAGTTGCTGCTCTAAAGAAAAGTACTTAAATTTAACAAAGAAGCAAAATGAGCTGTTATATATGTTTGATGTGGTAAAAAAAGAAATGCTTTTGTAAGTTTATTGTCAATAAGCTATTTACAGCTTAGTGCAATTATTTATTTCTGAACCAACTATAATATTTTAATTTGTTGTTAGAATGATTTTTGTATTTCCAAAGTAAATGGCTGAAGTCTCAGAATCTTGTGGTGATAAGCTTAGCAAATCAGACATGGCCAATAATTGATGGCTTTCTCTAGTTTGATCTAATACTCTTAATTCTCTTTTTTTGCTTGTGACAAGATCATTGAAATCTAGGTTTAATTATTGTTTTATCACAATTACAATGGGAATAAGACTGGTAGACTTAAGAAATCAACCCCCGCTCATGACTTGGCAGAGATATAGGCTTGAAGTGCTGAGATCTTCTGTTAGTTCAATTCAAACAGCCTTGTGACATCATTGCATTAATGTCTTTTTTTTGTGTGTATTCTACTTTATTTTCTCCAGTACGACAGGCGGGTTTTTTCAATCTTTCATATCATTTCTTTTCTTATCCTTTCTGCTCAAAACAAACTTTATCTTTCACAAAAATTATTTTTTGGGGGATTTTCTCCAAAAATTAGGAAAGGGGAAAAATCATTTGTTCTTGCTTTAAGTCTTTGCAGGTCAAGACAAATTTTGGGCTACATTTGTAGACCAATCAAAGGTAGTCAGCTTACACCTCATGTACAAGTGAGACTTACATTTTTACCTTGTACTATTCATATCTTTCTTTACAAGCAAATTTCATGTTTGCAAAGTGTTGTCTGTGAATACATTCCTTTGTTTTATGGGTTGTTTTTTTTTTTTCACTATGTGTGATTTGAGTCCTTTGAACTTTCCAGCTTTGAAAATGTTATAGAACCAGAGTGTGATGTTATATTTGCAATCTGTGCTGTATTTATGGCAGTGGTTGTCTGTACATAATTTTATGTAGAGCAACGCCCAACATATGTTGTATCCATCTACGTTCAAACAACAAAGACAATATATGTTTATATTGCTTACAACTAGGTTTATTAGATATAGCTTTTTTTGCTTTTTTTTTTTGTAACAACACGACAATCCTTAGATGATTCATTGAAAATTATATATATATATATATATATATATATATATATATATCAATGAATTAGGTTCCCTGCTCTTTAGATTAGGCAATCATGACCTTCTGCGCATCTCTATCCCTTGATGTTGTTACGTGTTAGTGCATCTGTCACTCATTTTACATTTAGCCACTTTTTTAGTCCATGCTATATCTTCTCTCGCTTCTTTTCCCTGCTGCCTTTTCCTTTAAAATCCAGTTGTCAGAAGATGTTTCAGTTTCTTTTTTCTCTTCACATGGCCAAAAAAAAGACTGCCTGTAGTTTACATATGGTATTTATGAGCAATGATGTGCCAGCTCCTTGTAACGCAGTTTAGTTTGATTTCTTTGAAGTCCATGAATAAGATTCATAGCATTCTCCTTAGGAACTACATTTCTTTTTCCTCCAGTTAATTTTGTAGTTGTTTTTTAAATTGTCCAAGCCTAACATCCATACATAAGGATGGGTTCAATAAAACACTCCGGTGCTCTTCTTCTCATGTAAATGAGATGTATTCATTTGTGAGTTCTGATTTCAGTCAATGAAAACTCATTTTCAATTTGCACCATTCTTGATACGATTTCACAGTTATTGTGTCCATCTCTTAACACTAAAGTGCCCAAGTATTTGCATTGATTCCTGAACTTGAATTAATTTTGGCTACTAAAGAATTGATCTGTGTACACTCATTGTTTCGATTGACGACCATTACTTCTGTATTTTTGCTCTTTAATCCATATCCATTCCTTCTGCTTTCTTCTTCAGTGAAGTCTTATAATTGTGGCAAGTCTTCTTTATTTTCTGCAATTAATAGAGCATCATCAGCGTATCTCATGTTGCTTACTTTGTGCCCTCCTATTTTAATTCCTGGGTATCCTTCTATGCTTCTCAAATCATTTCACTGTAAAGAGAGAAAAGGTCTGGAGCAAGCACACATCCTTGTCAGACACCACACTTTATTTTTTTTTTTTTTGTTTGTTTTAATGAGCTGATTTACCCATCAACTCACATTGTTGCTGTCTGATATCATTTCATGTTTTTTTTTTTAATTGGTCTTGCCCAAGGATCTCTCACAGACTAGCAGAGGGAAGGATACCCTCATTTCTCTTTCTCAGAGTTGGCTCTGATCTGCCGCCCTATATAAGTCATGCTTTTTTACCTCTAATTTGAGCAAATATAAATTTGATTTAATCTTAAAGCATTCTAAGGTTTACACTTTTTGTAAACATACATTTAATTTTTACACTGCTTGCTGTAGCCTTTATTTTTTTTTTTTTTTTGCTATTTAGTAAAGCTAATTTAATATTGAGCAATAAAATGTGATCTTCAGCTCAACACTGTATGATGTAACTGTCTAAACCTCGCCTCCATTCTCACTCTTTCGTTTCTCTCCCATTTCTGTCGTTCTGTCTTATCCTGGGCTGAGACTATGAGGATTTTCTCCTTTTCCCTTGTCTTATATCCTATATCATTTTTTTCCCCATATTAAATCGTCATTTCTGTTTTTCGCTTCATATTAAGACATTAGCTCTAAACTCTTATTAGAGCTGGCTCACCAGAGTCAAACCTTTTTTTTTCTTTTTCTCCCAACTCTTGAGGCTTTTATGTGGGGGATATGTGGACCCAAGGGTGCAACTAGCCGATTTTGGAAATTAGGACCTCTGGGTAGTAACAATAATTCTAATCCAGGTTAATTCGAGTCACTTGTGGGATTGACTGACAGTGACAAAAATAGCGTTATATGACAGAATATATTTGTGAACTTCTCTTCCTATATTTTTAGTTAAATAACTTTGTACAGTGCTATCTTTATTTACTTACTTGTATCTTTATGTAAGTCGCCATTTAGCAATGTATTTTCTGGCTTTATTTTTACTTCAAATTTCAATGAGAGAGAGAGAGAGAGAGAGAGAGAGAGAGAGAGAGAGAGAGAGAGAGAGAGAGAGAGAGCGAGGGAGGGGGGGGGGGAAGGGGGGGAGGGGGGGGGTGAATGAAGAAAGTTTTTCTTGGTGTTTGTATATTAGAAGAAGCAAAAGAATATCATGCAAGAATGAACAAAATCTCAGCCTTGCGAAAATAGTGGGTCCTGCAAAGACCACTTGGCCTAGTTTTGGATTAACAAAAGAGACAAACGTTTGTTGCCTCGTCTTTTTCTATTTTTAGATTAAAAACAGATCAAACTTTGATGCATCAACACTGAGCCTCTCTAACATAACCATTACAGTCAATCAGTTAGGTGCCCTGCTCTATAGAGGAGGCGGTCATGAACTTTTATTACTAAAGATATTAAAATTCAAGTTATTCTTGTTTTAAATATCTCATTATATAAGCCTCTAGTTTTGAATGTTACAAAACTTAAAACCATTTCTAAAGAAACTCAAGTTTCAGGTATATAGATTGTCGATTTTAGTCGAGACGCGTATAATGCAAGCCTTTTCAGTTGAATATTGCTCACCCGATCGGCTGGTCAATCAGCACACTGTTACGATGACGTTTGTTTATAGCTATGTAGACAACTCCTACACAGAGAAAACAAACACGGCCCAACATAGCTTTTGATACATAGGCTACCTCTCAGGTGGCCGCTGTTTTGGACTTTCGATCCAGAAAAAAAAACTTTATTTGAATGGTGGACACTTGAATAAATCGATACTCTATAGCCACACTTTTGAGTCGTAATACGACGAAACACATCCTAGAAAGTGTCTGTGAATGAGTGAAAAAAAAATTATTGTTCCTTTATGCAAAAATTTCCCATTAAAAATGATTGATAACCTTGTCTGGGAGACGGAGTTCCTCCATCCTCCCTAATTTATAATAGGTTTAATCGTAGATAAAAAGAAACGTTTGTTCAGTTTTATTTTTTTGTATTATTAGATAGATTTTCTAAAAATGTTCAATTTCACTTTTTTCTAAACCTGTAAAGTGTGTTCTATTTAGATAATTACTAAAATCTGATGAGATTAAATTAGCTCTTGAAACAAAGAATTTTGTGCAATTCTTATTATAAACTATCTTTATCTAAATTATATCTGATTATTTCATATACAATATATTTCAAATTTGATAAATACCTAGTCTTTATTTGGCTAAGGTTTCACCCCCCATATTAATGTTTCTTTTTTGTGATTCCTTTTCAGAAGTAAAACGTGGAACCTTGTTTGAATCCTCAAAGCTTTTTTATCATCCAGTTACTATTTTTCTTGATAGCGCTTTTAAAGAGAACAGGTAAAATATGTTGACTGGAGTAAAAACCTAATTAATGAATGTTTTGAAAAAATCTTATGTGAATTATCAATTGTGCTTTATTATAATGCAATGTAAGCTGAAAGTCAAACAGATTTAAGTTCATTTAACAAGCAATACCCTTATATGTATTATCTCTTTTAATGAAAATGACATATTCGTTTATATTATATACATAAGTTCCATTGACGTTATTTTTAAAAGACTGTATTATGTGTCTTTTTAGGAAACAATGTGTATTATAAAATTATTTCTTTTTATATTTTTTATAATTTGGATTTCTCTGAATAAACTCAGATAACACTCTTTTTATCTATCTTTGTTAATTTTGATATTGTTCCTGTTTTTAAAACCTCCCACATTCAACACATTGAGAGTTTAAACCCAAAGGTTTTCGTATGTGTTTATGGTATTCATCAAGTGATTTCAATTCATTCCAATTTGCACAGAGTTTATGATTCGTCAATTTTTATACAAAAGAAATATTGAACTCCATTTAAAGTAATAGAAACATAAACTCTTTTACTGAATTGATAATACGTAGATGGTATGTGTTGGGAACATAGCATGGAATAGCCAACTGCCACATAGATGGTGAATCAATATTGAATAATTAAATAGGGGTGAGAAAAACCTCTATACTTCTTTCTCTATAAACAAGCATAATAACAAAATATCATTACAATAGAATAGAATTCAAAATAAAAAAAATATCAAAACGGTAGAATCGATTTCGATTTTTTATTTCTCTATACATACCATACCAGTGCTGTAGAATCAAAATGATCTCTATAAATCATCAAAATAATACCATATTATCAAAATATATTCGAATTTGAGACGGGAGTAAAAAGTACCCTTATATATCCTTTTCATAACATTTTTTTTCGATTTTTTTTAGTAATATTCATAATATTCCTCTTGGCTATGAGAACTGTCCATAGCATTATTTATAGATATTGTTATATTTCCACTCCCTTTAGTAAGACACTCTGCTTCCACTGTTATAGCTAATTTTGATTTACCCAAGCAGGATATAGCTGGTAACACTCAGCGGCTGCATATATTGAATTTTATAATTACATGTTCTCTTAATATAACAAAAAAATGACACGATTTTTTTTTGGGTGTTGAGTGAGTGGGCAATAAACTTTTTAACTGGAGTTGGAACAAATTTTTACGATTGGACTGATGACTCGAAAAAGATGGAGGTACAGTTCGAGATAAAAGATCTGGAAACGGGCTAAGAAGATAATATTTATTGTGAAATATGAGGAAAGAGAAACAAGCAGGTTCATGGCCACAACGCCAACCGGCACGACACTCCATGATGGTTTCTAAGAGAAAAATAAAAGAAAATTGGGTTTTAAGATAATTTCTCAAAAGAAAAATATACGAATAAAACATTCATTATTACTTCTCGCTAGATAACCTGATTTTGACTGGAAGGTTTGAAATTTTATAAACTTTGGACCTTGATATTTTTGCAATTAGCTTAATTCATGTTCTCGGCCTACCCAGATCTATATCGGAATTGAATTGTTGAAACTGTAAGAGATCGGCCGCCACACTTTATGATTTAGGGATGGCGGACCATTCAAGAGCCCAAGAGGCTATGGAAATCACTCTAGAGGGTTTTATAGACTATCAAGAGTTTGACACAAATGAAATTGTAATATCTGTTATAGGAGAGCTACCCAGTGTAGTTGGGATGATATTCAAGTAACTCTGAATAGAACGACTGGACCAGCCGGGCCAGAGGAGGATAGTTTTTACCAAGTTTATAGACTTGGGGATCCTATACACTGGTTCCTTATAACAAAATTTAATAAACCTGAAGCTGACTTACTAAACAATACAAAAAAAAAAAAACAGTCAACAATCAACCATCCTCTCTGCATTTTAAAAGAAGAGAAGAAGGAAACTTAAATATAAGAATATTATGGGCTCCACCTAAACTAAAATTAGAAGCCTTAAATTGTAAAGAGAAATCTAGGGCAAGAGGCAACAGTGAGCAGACCCGAAGACGCTAAAGATAACGGTCGACTAGACCCAAAAACGTACTCCATTGTGTAAAGATAAATTTTAGAGATAGTAAAACTGTGACTGTGTTAGATAAATGTTGTGGTTTGTTGTACTAAGAAATCGAAGACAACAGTGTTGCTGGTGCAATATTACTGAACACTGGCTCTACAAGTGTTCGAAAAGAGGGGGAGAGAAGGGCAAAGTAGAAAGTGTGTTGGGAAGACGAGAAGTGCAGAACACAGCTCACCTGAGAAATTATGTGAGCGCGCTATCAGGCGGAGAGAGTATCGGAGGAGGCGAGGTATGACTGAAAAGCTCACAAACAAAGAATGTATGGAAGATTAACCAAAGAAAGTGGAAAGGAAGGAAAAAGATGGAAGAGAAATAGAGAAAAGCATAAAGAACACTGTAGTCGACCATAGGAAAGAAAGAAGACTAAGAAATTGGAAATTCTAACACAGAAGGCCCTGACCGACAAAATCAAAACGACTCTTAATGTAGAGGACACATACGAGGAGGATAGAACGGAGACTTTCCAAACACCCAATGCTAGAGTCGCTACTGACACACAAGCAGAAAACAAAAAGAAAAGCTCACTTAGGAAAGGATCACTAGAACCACGTAAGATACGTTGATTAAATATAACAAAGCCATCAAGACCAAAAAGGGAGACTGTTAAAAATTCGATTCTCCGGTGGTTATATTGTTTCATGCTATTCATAGAGATATTAGAATTGGATTCCCCTTTTCTATAAATAGCATAATAAAAATATGGCCAACGGGGGATCCAATTTTAGTTGTAAAATCTTAACCTAGAGTTTCTATCTCTAAAAATAACATTATTTCAATATGACCGCACAAGAATCAAATTCTTATTTGTCTATATCTATAAATAGAACTATTTCCATGAGGCCGCCGGGGAATCCAATTTAGATTTATCTATCTCTATAAATAAGATAATAATATAGTCGCCTGGGAATACAATTCTCGTTCTAATTATCTAATTCGTAAGTTTCTATCTTTAAAAAGAGGCATTGTTTCAATATGGCCGCCGGGGAATCTAATTTTCCGAGCTTATTAAATAGCATTAATCAATATGGCCGCCGGGCAATTTTATTTTTTCCATCTCTTTAAATAGCATAATTCCAATATGGCCTCCGGTTAATTCTATTTTGGTAATCTCTAGAATTAGCATAATTCAAATATGGCCGCCGGTGAATTCTAATTTGGTAATCTCTATAATTAGCATAATTCCAATATGGCCGCCGGTTAACTTTATTTTGGCAATGTCTATAATTAGCTAAATTGCAATATGGCTGCCGGTTAATTCTACTTTTGTAATCTCTATAATTAGCATAATTCCAATATGGCCGCCGGTTAATTCTCTTTTGGCAATCTCTATAATAAGCATAATTTCAATATGGCCGCCGGTTAATTCTATTTTGATAATCTCTATAAGTAGATTAATTCCAATATGGCCGCCGGAGAATTTTATTTTTCCATCTCTATAATAAGCATAATTCCAATATGGCCGACGATTAATTCTCTTTTGGCAATCTCTATAATAAGCATAATTCCAATATGGCCGCCAGTTAATTCTATTTTCATAATCTCTATAATTAGCTAAATTGCAATATGGCCGCCGGTTAATTCTACTTTTGTAATCTCTATAATTAGCATAATTCCAATATGGCCGCCGGTTAATTCTCTTTTGGCAATCTCTATAATAAGCATAATTTCAATACGGCCGCCGGTTAATTCTATTTTCATAATCTCTATAAGTAGCTTAATTCCAATATGGCCGCCGGAGAATTTTATTTTTTCCATCTCTAAATAAGCATAATTCCAATATGGCCGACGATTAATTCTCTTTTGGCAATCTCTATAATAAACATTATTCCAATATGGCCGCCAGTTAATTCTATTTTCATAATCTCTATAAGTAGCTTAATTCCAATATGGCCGCCGGAGAATTTTATTTTTTCCATCTCTATAATAAGCATAATTCCAATATGGCCGACGATTAATTCTATTTTGGTAATCTCTACAATAAGCATAATTCCAATATGGCCGCCAGTTAATTCTATTTTCATAATCTCTATAAGTAGCTTAATTCCAATATGGCCGCCGGAGAATTTTATTTTTTCCATCTCTATAATAAGCATAATTCCAATTTGGCCGACGATTAATTCTATTTTGGTAATCTCTATATTGAGCATAATTCCAATATGGCCGACGGGGAATTTTATTTTTTCCATCTCTATAATAAGCATAATTCCAATATGGCCGACGATTAATTCTATTTTGGTAATCTCTACAATAAGCATAATTCCAATTTGGCCGACGATTAATTCTATTTTGGTAATCTCTATAATGAGCATAATTCCAATATAGCCGCCGGTTAATTCTATTTTGGTAATCTCTATATTGAGCATAATTCCAATATGGCCGACGGGGAATTTTATTTTTTCCATCTCTATAATAAGCATAATTCCAATAGGGCCGCTGTTTAACCCGTTGATGACAGCCCACGTATCTGATACGTCCTAAACTGCGTGCCAAGATGCCTTCCCCACGTATGAGATACGTCCTCGAATCAGCTGTTTTCCGAGTTCCCCAGGACGTTAGGACGTATCTCATACGGACTTTTATAATTGCATTACAATGCTTGTTCTGGCGGTCGTACGAAAAAAGCGAATGCAGAATCGAAATCTGCGATACCTGAAACATAAGAATCGGTAAACTCTTTTGTTTTGTAAGACAAAAAAAAGGTTTTTGGCTCCATTTACTGCGCTGTTGTTATTCTCCTCTCGAAGTCGAAAGTAGAAGCGTTCTCAGCAAGATGGAAGCGTCAACAGGCCATGCTAGACGATCAAAACGAACAGTTTTTCGACGTGAGGATGTCATTAGACTTTTGCTAAATGACGACAGTGATCAAGATGATGAGATGTATTATGAAGACTCTGGATCCGAGTATGATGGGTCCAAAGACAACCCAGACTCCTCTGATTCGGACAATGGCACTGGACCCACACAGACACCTAAAGCACCCCCTCCCAAGAGGAAGAAAACCAATGTCAATGCCACCCCAACACCTGGGACTAGTAAAGTTTCAACCAAAGATATATATGTTGTGCTAAAACCTAAAATAATTGACTGATCATTTGTTGGCCCTGCTAGGCCTAGATCTAGATTCATTTTCTCATTTCAGATTCAGTACTGACTACGCCTACGCACTGTGAAGGCAGGTATAGCAGTCATTTCAAAGGAGTGTAAGTCTGGGTCTACAACACTTTTTCAAATAGATCTAGATCTAGTCAAGAATCTAGATCTAGACTGCTTTTTCTTTTTCAAAGAAATATCGGCTAACTTTCACTCAGAACTATAAAAAAAAAGCACGTAAACACACTTACTTACCGACAAATTTATTTATATTTTTGTTTTTTTCCTCCGCAACATTTAGACCTAAAACTACTTTATGTCTACAGGCAATCTATTTTATATCAAATTTTTATATCGAATGTGTTTTCTTGTTTTCACAGGTAAAAGCTAGGGACAATCCAAGTCCAGATCGAACGATCAGAATGCAGAGGAAGATGATGATGGATCAGATCTAGAACAGGTCGACGACACCTCTGTTTCGGTACCTTGTTCACTGTTTGACACCGTGAGCGATGAAATGAACCACCCTGATCCAGAACAAAACATCCCGGACACTGAATGGGTCCCCTCTCCAACCGATTTCAGACCAAACACTCCAGATTTTACTGCCAATCCTGGAATCCACGTTCCGCACGACAAGTTTGGTCCAACTGACTTTGCGGCACTCTTCTTAGACAACAACTTCTGGACCCTGCTCGTAACCGAGACCAACAGAAAGGCCGAATAGTTCTATGCGTCAAATCCAAAGCTTGGAAAAACTTCCATCTACAGAAACTGGAAGCCTGTGGACATTCCATAAATGAGAAAGTTCATAGGCATCATCCTCCTCACCGGTCTCGTTTGGAAGCCTCGGATGCGGGGTTATTGGTCAACAGACTCCCTCCTTGGCACACCAGCATTCGCCTCCCTCATGATACGGGATCGGTTTGAACAAATCCAGAAGTTCATCCACTTCAATGACAACCGTCAAGAGCCACCACACACCGCAAACAAGCGTGATCGCCTCTACAAAATTCGCCCCCTTCTGGAGCTCTTTTCTCCATCATTCAGAAATGTTTTCACTCCTGACAAGCTCATCTGCATAGACGAGTCCTTGATGCTCTTCAAGGGCCGGGTCATCTTCCGGCAGTACATTCCTCTGAAGAGGGCCCGTTTCGGCATAAAAATCTTCTGCCTCACCGACAAAAACGGGTCTCTACACTCGTTCAGTGTTTACAGCGGGAAGCAGGACCCTCTGCACGACGTGGACCGTCTCGTTCCTGAGGATGCCAGGAACCTGAGCCTCACTGCTAAGACAACAATGATGGTTCCTTTCCTGGATCAGGGCTACCATTTGTACACAGACAACTGGTACACCTCAGTGGCTCTTTACGAGTATCTGCACAAACACAAGACCCTGGCCACTGGCACTGCCCGTTCAGACCGCGTCCCCAAGATGCTAAAGAACATGCCTGTCGCTAAAGGAGCAACTGTGACTGCCGCAAAAGGGCCTTTGCTGGCACAAAAATTCTCTGACAAGAAGATCGTATACATGATTTTCACGGGTCACACCACAGAGACCAAGACAAGGCGTCGCCACGGAGGTCAGGAACAAGATTTCCCCATCATCATCGACCATTACAATCACAACATGGGTGGCGTCGATCGTCTTGATCAACTGCTGGAACCGTACGACTGCACACGTAAGACTGTGGCCTGGTACAGGAAGCTTGCACTTCATTTCATTCAACTGGCAGTATTGAATGCCTGGAATCTACACCGACATTGTGGAGGCAAGCTTCCTGTGCACGATTTTATCCGTCAAGTTGCTGGTGGCCTCCTCCTCGCCCCAACTGAGATCCTAGAAACTCAGGACAATGAAAACATTGCTCGGCTCACTGGTCGCCACTTTATAGAAACAATCCCTCCCACCCGGAAATCTAATCCTCAAAAGAGGTGCAGAGTGTGCACTAAGAAGAACATTCGGCGTGATGTGAGGTATCACTGTCCGGACTGTCCGTCAAAACCGGGCCTGTGCCTCATGGACTGTTTTCGTGCCCACCATACCAAGGAATATTATTGGATTTAACTTACCCCTGGAGTATATTTATTCAAGCACAAGTAGATCAATAGGTTAGTGATCATTTTTTGTTTATTTTGGTATTTTTATGTTGTTTTTGTTGCCATTTCTGGTTGATTTTTTTTTTATTTTCTAATTTTTCTCTTCATTTTCTATTGTCTTGACCTCCGTTTTCATTGGAGAATGTCCATTGCAGTATTAAATGATAAGAAATTCAATTTCCTTTCCAAATATGTATGAGACTTGGGGGTTACTATTATTATTTTTGGAGTTACAGGCATTTTTGTAACGCATAGTCAAATTTTCTTGAAAACGCCTCGTCCTGGGGAACGAAAATGGACTCCGTCCACAAGGTAAAATTTTTGTCCGTCACGAAAGGGTTAATTCTTTTTTGGTAATCTCTATAACTCGCATAATTCCAATATGGCCGACGATTAATTCTATTTTGGTAATCTCTATAATAATTCCAATATAGCCGCCGGTTAATTCAATTTTGGTGATCTCTATAATTAGCATAATTTCAAAATGGCCGCCGTTAATTCTATTTTGGTAATCTCTAAAATTAGCATAATTCCAACATGGCGGCCGTTTAATTCCAATTGGGCAATCTTTATAAATAACATAATTCCAATATGGCCGCCGGTTAATTCCATTTTTCCATCGCTATTATAAGCATAATTCCAATATGGCCACCGGTTAATTCCAATTTGGCAATCTCTATAAATAGCATAATTCCAATATGGCCGCCGATTAATTCTATTTTGGTAATCTCTATAATTAGCATAATTCCAATATGGCCGCCGGTTATTTCTATTTTGGCAATCTCTATAATTAGCATAATTCCATTATGGCCGCCGGGGAATTCTTTTTTGGAAATCTTTATTATTAATAAAATTCGAATAAGGCCGCCGGGTAATTTTACTTTGAGAATCTCTATAATTAGCATAATTCCAATATGGCCGCCGGTTTATTTTATTTTGGCAATCTCTAAAATTAGCATAAATCCAATATAGCCGCCGGTTAATTTAATTTTGGCAATCTCTATAATTCGCATAATTCCAATATGGCCGCCGGTTAAATCTTTTTGGTAATCTCTATAATTCGCATAATTCCAATATGGCCACCGGTTAATTCTATTTTTTCCATCCTTATAATAAGCATAATTCCAATATGGCCGCCGGTTAATTCTATTTTGGTAATCTCTATAATTAGCATAATTCCAATATGGCCGCCGTTGAATTTTATTTTTTCCATATCTATAATTAGCATAATTCCAATATGGCCGCCGTTAATTCTATTTTGGTAATCTCTATAATTAGCATAATTCCAACATGGCCGCCGCTTAATTCCAATTCGGCATCTTTATAATTTACATAATTCCAATATGGCCGACGGTTAATTTTATTTTGGTAATCTCAATAAATAGCATAATTCCAACATGGCCGCCGGTTGATTCTATTTTGGTAATCTCTATAATTAGCATAATTCCAATATGGCCGCCGGTAATTTTATTTGGCAATCTCCATAATTAGCATAATTCCAATATGGCCGCCGGTTAATTCTTTTTTTTTGGCAATCTTTATTATTAGTACAATTCGAATATGGCCGCCGGGTAATTTTACTTTGAGAATCTCTATAATTAGCATAATTCCAATATGGCCGCTGGTTGATTCTATTTTGGTTATCTCTATAATTAGCATAATTCCAATATGGCCGCCAGGTAATTTTGTTTTGGCAATCTATATAAATAGCAGAAATCCAATATGGCCGCCGGTTAATTCTATTTTGGTAATCTCGAATTTTACTTTTTCATTCTCTATAAATAACATAGTCCCGATATGGCCGCCGGGGAATTTTATTTCTTCTATCTCTATATATAGCATAATTCCAAGATAGCCGACATTTAATTCTATTTTCACCATCTCTAGAAATGGCATAATTCAAAGATAAATAGTGTTGAAATTATTCTATTAATAGAGATGGAAAAAATAGAATTAAACGTCGGCCATATTGGAATTATGCTGACATGCTTTTCCTGTAGTTTTTCGTTCCTTATACAGGTACCTTTAAAAAAACAATACAACTTCGAAAATTCAGAATTTTAATGTATTTTACAACCGTCTCACGACAAGCTAGTCAAGCTTATCCTGCACATGCAGTTTTTGCTAATGTTATTATCTCAATTAGAGCAAAGGCAGGCTTACAGAAAAACATTTGAAAAGACAAATCCAAACACCTTCTAAGTGATTTAAATTGATAAAAATTTATTTAAAGAAAATCAAATTTTGATTACGTATAGCAATGATATAGTGAAGTTCGTTGAACACAGCAAAGTTTAAATCAACCTTTTGCAACACACATATTTATAATGTCCTCATTTTTTTTCGTTTAAGTAAATGCAGTGAATACATAATTTTTAGAGAATTATAGTTGTTCTCTTATGAAATCCAGAATTCAGGCAAAGGCAGTAAATCTACAAATATCATTGACAGGATGAGCAGAGAGGCTGTTACATTGTTTTTGCTATTCTAACGACAATTCAGTATAACTAAGAAAAAATTAAATATGTATATATCCATCCAATAAAATTACAAAGATGTACAATGGTATGGATCTGAGATGAAAAGAAAATTGAAACTCGAAAAAGGTTATTGGCTAATTTTTTTGCCGTCCTATATCATTCACCATTATGATATATATGTTGTCTAAGAAACGTCTGTATTCTGCATTTCAAAAAGAACAAAAAAAATAAATGAAAATTTAAGCAACAATAGTATAAAAAACTCAGAATGTTATCACTTTAAATAATAAGTGATTATTTTTTTTCCTTCATTCTAACTTGTAACAAAAGACGTAAAGAGCAATAGAGGAAGATTCAATTCAGTCATAGATAAAAATAACTTGAACACATCAAAATGCAGTGTGTGTTTTTTTCACAAAAAGGAAAAAAAAATTAACAAGAAAGAAAACAGTGTCAACATTTTAATGTCCAGTTAAAAAATAAAATGCTCAAAAACTGCGTCTAAAAGATTAAACCAAAGCACAACTACTTAATCTAATTGCCAACATTGACAGAATAAATCAGATCAGATTGATATGAGAAAATTCAGCATTTTTACCCCCTATGCAAAACAAACAGGAAATCAAAACAATCACTTTGGGCCATTGCTTTACAGCAACTAACAGTTACAGTTCCTTCCAAAAATGGGTTAGATCTATAGGAAGACTTGGATTTCCAGTTTTTTTTTTTAGTTTAGATATAAAAGGTCAACAAACGATGCAACTCCATGGTGGTTGCATTTCTTTTTCCTTTTTATAAGACTAAGTAATCATTCTAATAAAAACCATAATTGGCGACCTTGATGTGTCATATATATAAATAATGAGTATGTTTTGTTCCTTCCAAATGGGTTTACTAAAAGAATAAAACAAATATATACATGAACTAATACCTTTTATAGTCTTTCAAGACTATAAAGCATATCTCAAGTCTTTTAAAAAAATTATTTTGTGATCCTTATAATAATGTTCTTCCAACATCATTAGGTCAAAGACTTTTTGGCCATGATGCTTCAGTTCTTGATGCTGTTGGCTCTTTTATAACACAGATTTGTATGAAAATCAATTTGAGAGTGGACTTGCATAGAGCTAGAGAGCATCCATGAATTGAATGAAATGTAAAAAAAGTGTGTAACTGTAATTGCTCATATCACCAACACAAAGGGAATAAATCAAAATGAAATCAAGAGCAAATTCAGCTTCTTTTACTAAAAAGGAGTTATATAAAAATGAGATTGCTTATTATAGTTAGATCTATATAAACAACAAATAAAAAAAAAATATTTGAAAAAATAATAGATTACATGTACTGTGCTTGCTGCTGATAAAGTTTGAATTCTAGAGTTAACTAAAATACTAACAAGAAGTAGTAGCGTTTGATGACCAAAGTACTCAGTTCAAAACCCTACTCAAAGCAATGACTCTTGGTGAAAGAGCAGTAAAGTCTACTTTTGTTTAGATTGGATAATTATTGTAACTAAACCTTTATCCACTAAGACATGATGCAAACTCATTGTAAAAAAGAACATGGCAGGTGTTTGAGAGAGAGAGAGAGAGAGAGAGAGAGAGAGAGAGAGAGAGAGAGAGAGAGAGAGAGAGAGAGAGAGAGAGAGAGAGAGAGAGAGAGAGAGAGAGAGAGAGAGAGAGAGAGAGAGAGTTATCTTTTTAACAGAGGATACCATGTAGGTCTTGAAAACTAGTTCACCTCTTTGCATTGTTCTTCACAGTATGTAAAGAGAATAAACTTACCACAGGAACTACAGCGTGCTACGAGCCAAATCTGGGAGCAAAGAAAAGTATCCTGCTTTGTGTCACTTACAAAGATCATGGTAAAAAAACCCATACTCTTGTCCACAACTGCCACAAACAGCTATCACGAATCCTAAATGCAAGCCATAAAACAACTAGAAGACCAACCTGTGCAGCCATATACAACTATTGCATGGGTGCAGTTGACACAAGTGAAGCAGGAGTTATGCCTACCTTAGTGAAAAGCACACTAATGTGGACACAAAAAATGGTTTTTGCCCTGATTGATACACACATGACAGCCATTCAACATCAAAGTTAGAAAGACATGATTTTCTCACAGAAATCGTCAAAAGTCTTATGAGAACTTATGCAAAACTTTCTTAAGATCTTTACAAAACAAAGCCAAAAACTTCACCTTAAGACAGAGCTTTTTCTTATCAATATCAAACCTAACATAGAATCAGAATCAGATCTCCAGTCTTTAGATGAAAGTGAGAAAAAAATCCTTACTCAGAACTGCAATATTCTTGTAAAAAAAATAAGACGGAGGCACTTATTGAACTTAGAAGAACAGGTATACAGTTGAGTCCAAATAATGCGAATCTGGATAGTTCGAATTCTTGGATATTTGAGGTCGTTTAATTTTACCGAATATTTCTCTATTTAAGGTTTATTAAAAAATATCGGTTAGTCTGATTTTGAAATAAGAATCCTGTTAATTCGAAGCGATTGTGGCATGATTTTTTTTTATTCTACAAGTGAAAGCACTTTTCCAGGCTTGTAAAACAAAGGTCATGTAGTACTATGCTCCGCACGGCAAGCGATTCTGGTGTGTGTGTGCCCATCTACGTTACAAGCAAAAGTCTACAATAAGGCTGCAAGAGAGAAAGGGGTTAGGCCCACCCCAACCCCCCTGCACACTTGTACGACATTACTGATCTGTCATCCACATTTTTTTTTATCTCTTTCTCTATGTATTCTGATAATTCGATTTTCAGATAATTCGAAGTCTTTTTTTTTATCCTAATGACTTCGAAATAAGCGGACTCGACTGTATTCCATAAGATTTACAAACAAATCAAGAAATTCTTGAGCCAACAGAGAGTCTTACCATATTATACATGTATATACAGTACCTGCTGGAGTAATTTTAATATGCTTAACATTTAAGAATCTACTTTAGGCATTGAAACAAAAGCAGATTTCTGTCACAGGTTTCTTTTGAAAGAGTGAGGAGATGACATACTTACACAACAGATGCTCATGTCCTTTTTTAAACAGCAATGCCTATAAAGAGAGGCAGAAGAAATATATCAACATGCAGGGTAACAAGTAAAGAAAAAGCTACAGTTTAGGATTTTTGAAAATCCTTAAAGTTTTAAAGATTTAAGGGCTTATTAGCATGGAAATGCTTGGCTGAAAAAAATCACAGAAAAGGGTGTATCCTTTTGATACTCATTAAAAAGGTGGCACAATGATGAGGCAACAACATAAAGAAATAGAAAAAAATAATGTGTGCACAAATCCTGACAATACTTGCTTTGTCCAATCCAGATACCTTCAGTTTCCCATTTGTATCTACTATGAAAACTTCAGTGTATTAAATGGGGAAATTGTTAAATCATATGAAAGAGATACAAATACTTCACCAGACACTGCAGGTCAAAACATGAAATAACACAAACTGATACATATAATACTAAAGTAAATTTTCTGTACCAAATTTCAGTTAAAATAAAATAAATTTCCTTGTAAAATATTTTAAAGCTATAATAAGGTACCATTTTTGACAAAGAAATACATGCATCATGCTGACTAACTAGACTGTTCATAAAGAAGTCAATACTGTCTTTACTAGAGGCAGCACCTTTTTTATAGTAAACATAATTAAAAGCAGTAAATGGCCATTCGGGATTCTTTTTTACATGGGATTATATATTCAGATTTCTTGTTATTTACAGGCTTCAGTGATCTTTAAAAAAAACTAATCATTTTTTATATGATAAGAAAATCAATTGTATTTATGATGATAAAGATAAGATACTGAAGATGAGCTGCATTCAGATTGAATATGGACAAGAAAAGGAGCAAAAATTGTTGTGCAGAATGCTGAGAGTTTTTTCTGTCAATTTGAGCAAAAATATAGTAATCACAAACAGGAACTGATACACTTATATCAATGCATGATTGTTTAAAACCAAACTTGATAGACGCAAAATTAGTGTGCACAATCTTAAAGTCTTTAACTGTCTGCTTTTACTAAAGTTTTATCGGATTAAGAAATAATTCTATGGCAGTGCATATTGCTGCAAGGTAACTGAACAACCTGTTGATAAAAACACTCACACCACTGCTAAAAATAAAAGTGAAAAAAAATCTAAATCAGCTGTTTTAAACATACATCAAACGACCCTTAAGCTTTTCTGAATGCATAACCCAAGTAGCTGACGGGTTGGTAATAAATTAACTGCTGACAGTCATGACACAACTAACCTTAGAGGATTAAATACCATCCATTGTCTACATGGTGTGCCAGCAAGTGTGTGCATTGCCTGTGAATCTTGATATGAACCTACAGTCGAATCTGCCTTACGGCCAGTTTTCTAAGAAACCTTTGCATTTTTTCTATATATAATTAACTCTCATAAAACAGCCCCTGCCCAACTCGGCCACTCTCAGCTTATTTTACCTGTCAATACAGGCCAATGAAATATGCCTAACAAACAAGGGAAAAGAGGATTTACTTTTTCCGTATGTCCCGACCAAGACATAGAGGTTGTAAAAAATACTATAGAATCAGTGACAATTGTATATGTACCTGCAAAACAAACGAAAGTTGTGACTGGCAATTTTGATACATGCTATTAAAGCTGGAATGAGTGTGGCTGCTGGCACCATTTGGTAATCAGATATATCATAAAAAAGAATAGCACTTTTGTTGTCAGAGAACATGGAATGTTTTTAAGTAGAAAAGAAAACCATTAAGAGAAACTGAATGAAATTCAGCAGTGAAGGTCATACTCAAATCTTGAACATTCTCAAAAGAAAAGTAGAGCTAACAGGTAACAGCAGAATTTGAAGCAGCAGGCCTTTAGATGAAATAGAAGAACTAATGCCTAATGGTAATGAACCTATCATTGTCTCAAATGGTTTTTAGAAGCAACAAGCAGTGAGATTGACGTAAGCAGACGAATGATCTAAAAGAAGGCTTTGCAATTTCCTATTGAGCTTTTCATTTGCTTCTAAAAGATGGCTTCCAAAAAATACTCATAGTTTGGGTTTATGAAATAGAAAAGCTTTCCCCCAAAAATGGAGCAACTTATCGTAAATTTTTCATTTTTTGCATGACCTATACTGATTGTAAGCCATATTCATTTTTTATTTCAAGTTGTCATGATACCTCCAAATATTCCCAAGTGTCAAGGAGAAAAAAAGATGGGTGGATATTGTAACAGTAAAATAAGTTTATGGGTGGCACAGAGAAAAATGACCAGTTGTTTGTCTAATAAAAACTCATCGACATTATCAGTGGCTTCGGTGATTGTTGGTGAAGTTTATTGTCACGGCAATATACAATGCTTACACCATATTTCAACACATTTCCCCCTGAATGAGTAAAAAAAATTAAAAATTTTAGGCATTTTATAGATGAGTATTGTCTTCAACTGATGAGTAGCTACAGGACTGCTGCAGTTTGCAGGGAAGTGAGGCAAAGAGAAGTGACACGCATCTGATCTGGCGGAGTTCAGCTCAGGAGCCCAGGTAGAGAGATGTTTTGGGCTCAGGGCTCAAATGCTTAAAGTCTTAATTTTCATCAATTACTGAATGAGAATATTTCTTTCTCCTTAAAAATAATGCATTCTTTCAATAAGTCTGAATGTAATCGTTACGTTTCAAAAACTGCTAAGAATTACAATGTTGGAGAAGCTCTACATACAAAATTTATTCTTCAAAGCCATAAAAATATTATTAATTCATAATTATGTCATTTCATTAATGGTTTATATTTCAATGTCACAAGAAACTTTTGGCTGCTGTGAGTTTTCGCATGATTTAGTATATTTTCCAAATATCTTGTTGAAAAACAAATAAACTTAACTTTTTTTAAAAACAGACATACTTCTCAGAGTTATAACCTACCACACAATCCTAGAAATACTTACCATTCGTGTAAGTTACCTTCAAAAAAATTTTATGCCTTCCTGGGCAAAGAAAATATATGGAAACACACCATAGTAATTAGCGTGCCTATTATATTAATGAAGGTCATTTTTTTTTCTTTTTAATTCAGTAAGCATCTTTCTGAAAGATCTTGTAAAGTTAACTACTATCTGGCAGAGGCACTAGAATCTATAACCAAATACTGTAATCACTCTCAGGAGGGTTTAATGACACACTTAAGGAGACAAAAAATGTAGCATAACAACTTAAGTGGCATGAACTTTTTCAAGATAATTAAGGAACTATCAACAGACTGCTAATGTCCTTTCATATGTACATGTATTATAATTCAACATGTAATAAAAGGCCTCATAAAATTTCAATGTGTAACTTTTTTGCATTACATCAAAATAGCTAGATCACACCATGTCATTTTGGTTTTCTTTAAAGCTAGTGGGATAAGTTGCCTTTTTATTTACAAAAAAAAAATGTATCTCAAACAGCATTGGAAACCTCTGCTTCATTACGATTTAATCATGTAGCTGGTGGTAGCTTTCAGGTCACTGATTACCTGAAGAGTAATCTTAACAATCCTTTATCAACTGTGCAAAAGGCACTGGTTTTTTTTATTTCAATTAAACATACATATATTAATTGAAATTTTGTAACAAGTTCCTGAGAGTAAAAATTTAACATGAACTACCTAGGCCTATGTTATTAAAGAATTTCAATATCCTTACAAAAAAAAAATCTGCATATAATACTCAGTAAAGAATTTGTTTTTTTGCACATATTGATATGTTTTGCATTTTAAAAATGTCAACTTTATGATGATAAAGAAGATGAAGATTCTGTAGACGAGCTGCCGTCAGAGTTATAGCCTTTACGTTTAAAAGAAGTCAAGAAAGGGACCTGTAATCCTGTAAGAGCAGCAGGTCTCAAGTTCTTTTTTGCAAGCCTGGCCAAACCAGAGTTGTGGAGGGATGGCGGCAGCCATGAAATATCATTATCTTCAAAAGTCTTTGAACTTGAGCATACATCCTGGGAATCAGTGTTTGAGGAAGTCAGTTTTTCACCTGAAGAACTTGAAAGAGCATCCAATTTATTTTTACGAACTTTTGCATCAAGGTCCACCAATGTATTTCTTCTGTATTGCCATTCAAGGTGTTCTTTTTGCTTTCCACCATGCTCACTGGTTTTTATTTTAGAGCCAGATTCATGGATAGAAAATACTTCTCGATTTCCGTAACTGGTAGAAACATTTTGTGGACTTGAAGTGGCTCTGGAAGGGTCCTTGGATAGTGAAAAACTAGAATTACTGTCTTTTGCCTTGCTCATACAGTGAGCCTCTGCAGATGTGGGGCAAACAATTTGTAAAGCTTGTGAGTGCATATACACTTTAGACTTTTCCATCAAATTGTGATTTTGTGAAGCTGGATCAAGATCTTCACAGCTAAGACCTGAATTTTCTCCCCCTGCTGATTCAGACATCTTAACACTTTGGAGGAGCTTGCTCAAGGTGTCCATGACAAAGTGATTTTTGCTGTCTACATTTGAAACTTCAGGATTAGGTGCTGAAGTTGTGACTGTTTTTTTGCTGTAGACACAAGAGGATAAGGGGTTACACGATTAGAAGAAATACAAAAAGTTAGTTCCCAGTTTGTAATTTTGACTATGTGTAAATTTATCAATCTGTTTTACTTTTTTATCAAAGGCTGATGGTAAATAATGGATGCAGCTTACAAATATTTTCTCCTCACTTACCTACAATCACCTGTCTACAACAATTTATCCTGAACCAGAAATAGCAATAGACACATAAAATCAAAAAAAAATCTTTTGATATACCCGCTTGCCGTAAGGAGGTAAAATTTATCGGTTAAAAAGTGAAATCTTATTTACATGCAAAAACACATACTTATCTCATACAACATCTCAAAATAGGGACCATCAGAGTATTTATAAAAAAAAAGAAAAAAAGAGAGAAAGAAAGAAAACACAGAGGATGTCACAAATGATATGCTCAGCATCTGTTGTTTAGATAAGCTCAATTGTTTTTTGATAAGTTACCAAAAAGAAGCTTTAGTGAGTGTGGCTGTTAGACAGAGCCTACATTTAGTTGTTACAAATGACAGTCATAAAAACATTGGGAAATAGGCATGTTTATCCTATCAAAATCAGCTCCATCCTATGAAAATTAAAATAAACTGATTTTACCGCACACGTATCATACAAAAAGTGAGTAAAAATCAGTCTAACACTAATTTAATCAGCACTTTGAAAAGTTTATTAGTTATTCATTCCAATTCTAATTCTTTTTTCTTTCAGTTTTAATAATTTGCTAATCCATCTGAATTTCATTGTGTTTGTTCTTTATGACAACATATTTTTGAAAAGAAAAAAAAAGCAGCTGATATAGAATATATGGAGGAATTTAAAGATATGTCTATTGACTGAGAGAAAAAAAAATACACACAATAGTAGTTCCAAATAGCTCAGCATTGCCTTATTCTGTCTGTGACGTGGAATAAAGTAGGAAATAATATGTAAACTTAAAACTAGCATATAGACAAGGACTTGTTCTCAAACATTCTCTGCTCATTCTTGAGAGCTATATCAATAATCTTGATTGATCTTGGCCAGAACAAAAATCCATGTCATACTCTATGGAATCTGCATCAAAATACCATTACCAATGTCATCTAGAGAGAGCAAAAAATTTTCATGTTAAGCTGTAGAGTGGGTGAAGTTAGGTAAGGGAATAAAAAACAGCTTGAGCAGATCTGGATTCCAATGGTGAAGAAAATCAGTTCCGTCCATGATGGAACAAAAGTGGACCATTTTGAAATGAAGGCATAATAAGCATGTAACTGTTAGACAACAATACCTACCATTGAAAAGTATCAATATTCAGATATTCATGTCTATCTGTTGACTGATCTTCATTATTCAACTCAAAATTTGTGAAATTTTTTTTCACAGGTGTCCCAAAGAAGAAAATCCTCTTGTGGTATTGCTTCAAGTTAGGTTTACAACAAGCAATTCCTTAACTATTTTCTTAAGCTCAGCTCTAGGCTGAAAATATAAGACCAAACCATAGCTACAAAACTAACAGTTTTCCTTAAAAATTTAAAAGCAAAAAAAAATTAAAAAAAAAAAGACGAAAATAAAAAATTGCTTCCGTGCATCTATGATCTAACTTTAAGACAAGGGAAATTGAAATTTAAAAAAAAAAAAAGACGAAAATAAAAAATTGCGTCCGTGCATCTATGATCTAACTTCACGACAAGGGAAATTGAAATTTTTTAAAAATAAAAACTATGAACAAAACTAACCTCAGTTTCCTATACGCTTTGAGCATTGGATCTTCGCTGTCAATAAAGGATCTGGGTTTCAAAGGCTTGGAAGTCCTTGCAATATCTGAATATGGATTTTTTTCCAGCTGTCTGTTGACCTTACTGACTTTCACAATTCCTGAAAAATAGAAGAACCGATTGAGCACTTCTTGAAATAAATGACAAAGTGGCTGGCTCCTACTCTGTTGCCCTTTTATTTTATTTGTGTGCAAAAAAGAAAAAAGTGTCAGTCCAAAATAATTCATTACTCTAATAATTGAATTCTACAGAACCTTTTCTGTTTTACCTAAAATATAAAAGCTTGTTAAGCATTCCATGTTTGTGGTGTTTATGTACAGAACCTTTGATTAGTATGAAGTTGTATAGGTTGATTTTGGCACGCTTCGTCAATCGACGTAGATCTCTCTATGCTATATGATCCAGGAATGATGTTTTACCCATGTTATTTTTAGACTCATGTGAGGATGAGGGTCGCTGAATTTTTTTTCACCCTAAGCAGTCGATAAATAACCATCTATCAACTCTACCACATTTGGAGCCTAGACTACAGTTGAATTTGACAGTTGCACCATGGAAAGAAAAAAATAGATCCATATATTTTTTAGCTTTATAAAGATTTCAGGGATGTCATTCATCTCATGATTATCAATTAAAAAAAAATCATTTTCTTTACACCAAGAGACTTGTGAATGTCATTTAGGAGTTCTGTGACTCTTCAGGATATCTTCATATATATGCACGCTGTAAAAGTTTTTTTTTACTTCACAGAGTTTTGCAATTACAGTAAATTTTTTAATTAAATGGTCGCAATTTTCTGCAATTTAACATTATCTCACATGTACTACAGGAGAAAATGGGTTTAAAATGCAATAGAAAGTTTTGACACATCTAACACCTAAAACCCAAATCTGCTAAAATAATGATAGTATTTTAACTAGAGATTTGAATCTAACAATAGTAGTGGCAATCTGTGATTATGATCTAGACCAATAAATTGGGCAAGGTGTGATGACATGATTTGGGCGAATAGCACCTGCTTGTTATCTATTAAAGCTCAATGCTTGTTCCTACTCTTAGGTAATTGCAGGCCCAACTCATTATGTCAGCTTGCCTAGCAGCTGTGTATACTACAGAGTTCACACTCTCAGGTCCTTGAGTACCAGTGGAGTAACTAGTCTACTGTTCCTTAGCTAAATATGAGTGGATGCTGAGACTAAACAAGAGCAATAAAGCTACGCTCAAGAATGGTAGAACACAGAAGAAGTTAAAGTTATCAACACCTATAATAAGTTTATTACAACAATACTCAAAAATCAAATAATAAAAACAATTCTCAAACAAAATACAAAACTAAGTGCGTAATAGAGGATACTTAATTAAATCGTCAGATTAATAAGTAGAAGATAATGAAACAGAATGCTGATGGAATAAAATGAGAACAAAATGGTCAGAATAATAAGCCCATAGAACATACCAAAATAAAATGTGTATAGAAGATACCAAGAATAAAATGCCTAATAGTCAGCCAATGCTCAGTCACTGTGATATTCATGTAGAAATGACAATCTATGGCATGAAGTCAATAATATATTTCAATTATGATCACAAGAACTTCTCACATAATACGTCCAAACGATTCCTCTTGGTACTAAAAAAAAATGTACTGACAACAGGTCTTTACGCGCTCTACTTTTATAGTATAAATGCAGTCGGCACAGTACCACCAAAGACTATCCTGGTTTCTCAGTTAATCTTCCAACTTTCCTAGAACAAGGTCCAAAGCCTACCGAAGAGAATTTTACTTCGTCAAACAGAACACCCGTTTCCCAAATTGAAACATCTCCGACTGAGATCATAGAATCTATGAAATTAAACTTCACAGATACGGCTCTAGCATCTCCCAAATCAAAGTAAGTCCATGAAACCTAAGCAGACCAAAGTCAAGCTTCTCTGGCCAGCTGGACAGGAACAAAAGGACTACCTAGTATGATCGACTAGTCAATTTATGCAATCATAAAACAAAGTATCTTTAGAATATAATAGAAGAGAATTAGAAATCACCGGAACTGCTAGAGGGATGGAGACTAATTTGCCGCTACTAATAAACAAGCTGGGGATGCCATGGCTCCACCCACAAAATGTCATCTGCTTTATTGCCAATGCTAAAAATAAACAACTATACCATCCTTACTACAAAAAAAAAATTTCAATTAGTTAAGTTGCCCCTTGGAATTAGCTACTACCTTTATTTTACAGACAAAAATATGTAGGTGACTTGGATTTCAAAGCAAATTGCAGCATAAAGGATTCTGGTTGAGATCACAAAGGGTAGATGAAAAATCTGATGAGCTAAACTGTATAATCTGGTTACAAATGCATAATTATATACAAAAATAAAAGAAAAGGAAACAGATAACATTTATAACCATAACTTATTTTTTTTTGTTCACTATAGAAAATAAAACTTAACAAAAAAAAACATGCACAGACCATGCAAATACACACACACACACACACAAAAATTACCGATATGAGAAAAGGCTTCTAAATTGACTCGCACACAAGCTTCTTTGACCCGCACCATATTTTTCATGCTATCAATGTGGCTAACGACTGGCAAGAGAGCATCAGAATCAGGCACACTTGCAACTGGCACAAGTTCAGGCCCTAGGGAATAAAGTCAGATAAGATATATTTCCAGCATAGTCTTAGGAAAAAATTAACATGTGATATCAAATGTCATGCATAAAGTGAGGAAAAATGCATTACAAGAGCAAAATTGTCACAAATGAATTTTCAACTCTTTTCAAAGCTCTGGTTTTGGACCTGTCAGTCCTTTTTTTGCCAACTGCTATATGTGTGAGGTATTAGTAGATTATTCTAAATCTTGTCTGAAAACTATTTGAACCAATTAATCCTGATTATCTACACTTAATATTGCAATTAAAACATTTAAATTAATTTACCAATTATATTAATGCTTTTCATCAGCCTTTCCCTCTGGATTTATGTACAAACCTTTTTTCTTCATCTTGACTAAAGTTTCATTTGCAAGATCCACAACAATTTTTTGAGATTTAACCCTCCAACCATGGAGTTCTTTAATAGCTTGAACTGCATTCTCTATGCAACCATAGCGCACAAATCTGAAGAAATAATAAAATCCATTTGTAAAAGACAAACTAATAGAATCAAGGAATAAATAATGCATTCTTTGAAATGCCAATACTATATATTGTAAATTTTGCATTTTTTTCTTTTAAATGGTGAAATTAAGTATTTAATACTAGAAAATACACCATAGTGAACTAAATGTATGAATTTCATTCCATCCATTTCAATAGGTGTTGACTCTTCCTTACCATTCTCATTATGAGAGATCACAGTTGGAAAGTGTATGCCATACTCCTCTTTGCACCTCACACATCATGTTCTCACAAAGTCTTGGGGTAAAGTATGTGCTCAGTGATTTATTTTGGAAAAAAAAACTAAAATAGCGTGCCATAATATGTAAACACTTTATGCAGCGTCCTTGGCAAATCACTCTATGAGAAGAATGATCAGTGCTTTTCCTGTTTTTACAATTTTTCTAGCCTTCTGCAGAAACATATTGCCATTTCGTTTGATCTGCCTAAATTATCATTTTAGAATAAATCTGACCCTCTGTAAAATTATTAAGTCAACAATCTCTACTGTGCAATAATATTATTTTTTACGTGGGAGGGGGTTGGCAGCCTCCACCCCAAGCCCTCTAGACAAAGTGTGAGATTGATATTTGCCCCAGTCTTCCTCAGCTCATGCAGCTAGAAGTGGTATGGGATGTAAAATAAATGATTTGTAAATTCATTAGACCAGACTAACTGATGTACAATTCAATCACAGTCTCTGGTTACTGTGAAAACAAGTAAGAAAGGGAGGGATTTAAATATGTAATCAAATCCTTAAGCTAACAGCATGGTGGGCGTGTGTGAGGTGCCAGGTCTATGCGTTTGATGGTGGTGATTTTTGATGTACTGTTACTCTATGTTGATACGTTTTTACATGATGTCTCTTACACCATTTGACACGATGAATAAGCCAAGGGCCTAAAAAGTTCAGTGGGCAGATCTTGTTAAATTTCTTTCTTCCTTCTTTTCTATCTCACTGTATGATCCTTCCTTACACCCTTTGCGTAGTTATAATGTAACTGCTCTCTGTGGTTGTATGTGTATAGTTTTATATATTTTCTTTGAACAAAAGGATTATGCATCGACTCTTGAGGCTTCAGCTTAAATTGAAGAATGAACCACTCAAAGACTTTGCCTGCTATTTGAGATTTAATCTACTCTATCCTCACCTCCTCCATCACTAAGTTAAAGATGTATCCTTTAACTTTCACTGCAAATCCAATCTTTCACCAAAAGGAATTGAAATTGAAAATACCATATCCAATCAACGTCTCCTTCAAAACTTGTTTTTTAGACAACCTATGTCTCTTCCACTGCCTTTCCTAAATTCATTTAAACCACAGAGCATAGATTTAAAAAAAAGTTGCCACGATTGCAAAAATAAATGCTTTGACAATATTAATTAAAACATATATCTAGATTCTTTGTAGAAAAGTACAATATGCACAGTACAAAGCTATTCTCCTTGTCTTGTGCTCTGTCCGGAAGTTAATTCTTAAATTAGGTGTGGCAACAGCACAATCTTCCTCACTATCTGCTAGTTGGCATGTGATCTGAACTGGCATAAACAGAGCTCAAATTACAATCTGTTTGTCTTGATAATCAAAACAAAAGACGGCAGACTCTAAAATTAATTCTATATTTACATCTGAAACATTGATTTAGCATTTTGTTCACATTACACTTGTTTTTAATTTGGCTGTGTCTTATGAGGCTGTACCTCTTTTCGTGTTTTCCAAGATTTTTCTCCCTAAGTTGATACTTTCGCCCACATATAAGTATAGATAAATTAAATCTTTTTGTATCCATTATTGTCTCTGTTGACTCTTTTGGATCTTTAAATGCTTTATAAAATTTCACACGGCTGTCATTTTTCACAGTCATGAGTAGTGTTCGAGAAATGTTGACTCATTGTCTCAGACACTACATTGTTACATTACAATTAAAGATCTAAAGTCTATGGGGTAACTTAAAGTGATTTATTACAGTAATGCCAGCTATAAGCACAATTTTAAATGTTTAGTTAAAATTGAATTTATTTATTGATAAAAATCAGTACTTTTTAAAATAAAGGAATTTTAAAAAAGACATTTTTTCCCATTACTGAATGATAAACCCCTCCTTTGACTTGAAGGAAATTTTATAAAAATACTATGATGGCTAAATTTGAAGTCTTTTAATATACGAAAATTTGACCTATATTTGCTCACCCAAATCGAGAGGATTGGTTTGACTTTGGTTCCATTATGATGATGTCTTCAACTGTGCCACATTTGTTAAACAAATTCAAAATGTATTCCTAAAATAAAAGAAACAGAAATATTACTTCAAAGGAAACCATTTCTCACCTCAAGCACACAAATTATAGAAAAAATTATATTTTTACGACACATCGAATTTTTTTAGTCTAGGAATGCTATAAAACTTCAGGCTGAATAAATAATCTAAGCAATGCTTCATGCAACAGTATAACTCAATAAATATACATATTTCAAAAGTATTCGTTAACCTTAACTTAAAAAATACATTGAAGTAAAAGTTCATCCCTATAATTAGCAAATACTGTATATATTATGATTATATAAAAAAAGTTTTAACACAATTAGAATTCTTGATGAAAAGACACAAAATAACTTCACTTGATCTATTCAAAACTTTGAACAAACCTGAAAAAAAAAACCCATGAGAACACAATAGAAAGAATATAATCTTAAAATGAAACAGGCTTCCAGAGCTGTTAGCTGATTGGGTTGGCACCTCTGGAAGCCTGTTTCATTATAATATTATTTTCTTATAACCTTAACCCTGGACAGCTAGGTGCCAACTAGAGAATTTATATTATGCAAATTAACCCAGAAAATAACTAGAGATATCAAACAATGAAATCCAAGAATTTATTTAGTTCCAATAATTATATATAACATGAGTTACCATTTAAAGAACTAGACTGTGCCTGATCTGCTTTCTAGATAAAGTCAGTTTCTGAATTACAATTTATTGAGATCTAGAAATTAAGTTCTCAGAAGGCTAAACCTGTTAAGCCACTGGGGGAAAAGTCATACAATTCAGAAAAGTAGCGTATATATATATATATTCTTACAATCCATGAAAATACGTACAGATACACTTTTTTTTGGCAAAAGGTTAGCACCTCTGAGTTTCACTTTTCATAAAAATGGTTAATCATTCAATCCCTGGTGAACTGCTTTGCCTTCCACAACCGCCCCTTTTTTTCAACGTTTCTTCATTAAAAATGGAGTCTTGCTTTAGTTGAAAAACAAAATGAAAGCCATTTCCAAGCCCACAAATGTTCACAAATATTGTATGCAATTCTTTTTAATTAAAAAAAAATATTTAAATTTAAACCATACTTTAACTAACAAGACTTTATCTACCTGTCATTTCATGCAAAAAAAATCAACATACCTCAGTGATGTCAGGATGTAGATTTCCTACATACACTGAGAACAACTTCTCTCTCCTCTTTTTTTGAGACCCAGACATACTTCTTGTGACCTTTCTTTTAGATCAATCCAAATTTAAAATGCACTGCAAATAAAAAAAATGTTAACTTAACATTACAAATTGAGCTAGTATCATAGTCATACTCCATTATTTTGTCAATTTGTCAGAGGCAGATTACTTTTGGAAGAGTTTTTAATTTAAATAATCTTTCTTCTTTGATGTTTTTAAAAGCAGCATCCCAAAAACCTACCCATCGCTTTCTCTATAGATGTCTGTGACCTGAAAGATGTCCTATTACATTTTTGGCACTCTTTGCCTGGATGCCATTGACCACACTTCAATCAGTGGGTGGACATAATTGATGCATGACAGGCTGAGGAGACTCCCCTGTGAAAAGAATGTTGCCACACATTGTAACTGCCCTTGGACAATAGCCTATGAAAGACAAACTAAGAGAGAAAGATTGCATCTCATAATAATATAAAAAAAAAGAAAATAGAAATTTGAGCCATGGAAAATTATTGAGTATTAGAAGGAAAAAAATACTTCAAAGTTAAGATCTATCCCTCAACATATAACTAGTATACTATAAAAGACTAATTTCAAAGTTCATTTCGAGTTTGTCTGTACGAACCTTGTTCTATGTCATATTTAAAGAAGCATATATGTGGCAAAATTTTTTATTTTTATATTTTACAGTTTTAACTGTTCGTTTGTAATAAAATCAATTAACTTGATAGGCTAAAAGAATAAATTAAGTGCTCTCATTACTTTCATCTCATGCATATTGTTTAGACCATTATCAAAAAAATTGGAGTATATTGGTAGTCATGGAGGAAGTTCTCAGGAGTAGAATTAGAAGCACTAATGAGCAGTGACACAACAATAAGAACCAGTGTTAAATTTTAAAATCAGTCTTGGCACAATATGTTGCAAAGTCTTCTCTTTTTTAGAAAAAAAAAAAAAGGCAAATCTTAAAATCAAAGTCAAAAGAACGTAAGAAGCAAAAATAAAAAAAAAATAGTCATAGGAAAGCAGTCATTATTTCAATATCTTGGAAGGTAACATAAAAAGTCTGAGGTGGCCAGATTTTACATCTATATAAATTTATAAATAAAAATGCATCACAACCATAGTTCATTTTAATTACAAAAATAAAGTCCAATATTAGATTTTATTCTCAAATAAAACAAAGTTTTATTAGGCTGTACAATTAATAAAACCAGTTTATGACTGCAATAATAATGATTAGTGTTACATAGTCTAAATAAATCTCAAAGCAGTATGGATCCTTCTATTTTTTTTTTTTAAACTATGGGTCCAACTTCTTTAAAATCTAAAATATGATGATTTTTTGACTTGCATTTTGTTGAGTGAGACTTTACTATCAGACCAACACTGATTTTATTGTTGTTAATACTATAGCTTTTAATGTGCTAGAAACATAAATATATGTAATACCTATCTTGAGCAAATAAAGACTTTTTAAGACGGAGATTTCAGTTTGCAATGTTTTATGCTGTTACTAGTATTTATACAATGCCAAGATTAGGTAAGATAATGATGTTGACAAACTTTGCCCATGCCCAGTGCAGAAATGGTTGCAGGGATATACGATTTTTCGAATATTTGTGCAAGAGCAGTCTATATTCCATCGCATTTTGAAATCACCATTGAGTCAGTTCTTTTCTTAGGAGGATATTGACCACAGTATTTCCTGTTCATAAACCTATTATGAAAGTACCTCTAAATTTTCACAATTCAAACGCAGCTTTAGATATCCGATCAGCTCATAGAGTTTAATCTGCTTAAGTTACCTGCGATCATTGTAACAAAATGTGCATGTCTATAGCATATAAGCACAAGCCACTAGTGGATAAAGAGCTAAAAGCTAACTCAGTTGTGTCCAGAGTATAAAGGAACATTCCTGGCGGCACTAACCTAGAGCCCTAGGTAGAAAGTTTTGCTTTTTATTGATCCTTTTCTTGCTTGATCACATGTGGAAACACAGAACTGTGATAGTGTAGACGATGGTTAATGACACCAACAATTAAGATCAGGATAATAATGGTAATTATTATCTAAAAGTAATTAACTTTGTGGTGTGTCCGTAGTCTCAGCTTTCTTTTCTTAGAAAAGACCATTTCCCTTTCGGGAACTCCACAAGTCTTACTCTTAGCAGTATGATTAACGATATGAAGTGTCTATGCCAATGAGGTCGACATATTCAAAGTTTGTGGTCTCAGTCTGCATTTCAAGTCCAACTTGCTCTCAAAGGTAAAATACTCCAAGCTACCATCAACACCCAAGCAGAAGTGACCATAATTGCAGATGGGGTATATAAGCAACTGGTTCAGGAACCTCATAAAGGGGAAAAAGTAATAATGTCCACAGTAAGGGAAAATCAAACATTGACAGCCTACAGAGTGGGCCCCCTGTCCTTAGAGGTAGGAAGAGTAGCAACAAAGGAGTTCATGTATGTAGCACCCATTCAAGATGATATGTTATTAGGGATGGACTTCATGGGGTGGTAAACACCAGCCATTGATTTTAAAAAGAGGACTATGTCCATTCACAACGAAGTAATTCCCACCAGGCAGAGGGAAGTAAGGAAACTGCAGTGTAGATCTGTTTCTCTCCTTAAAGATATTACTCTGCATCCAAATACTATCATCAACACTCAATGTCAGGGGGAATTAGGGGAGGATGGGCTTTTTGTCATAGAAATTGAGGAACAACTACCAGTGTTAGGACCTAGAGTTCTCATTCAAGGAAACAAACATCTGTCTGACAGAGAAGTAAAATTGAAGAAGGATACACAGACAGCCAAAGCTTATCCTATTTCGGAGGTAGCAACTGAAGGTGTGGGAGGAGAATACTCAGAGGAGAGAACTTGCCAAGGTGACGCAGTAGTTGACAAGTAACCAGAAAGTATGAGCAGTATGTTTCGTGAAGCTTGCAAAAGCCTCAATAAAGAACAGCATAATCTGGTGGAGCAGCTGCTTATGACTCATGCAGTTTTCGCAGAAAACAATATTGATCTGTGAACATTCAGAGCAAGCAGGGAAACATGTCATTGACACTGGTGAGGCATCACCTATAAAACATAAGAGGAGTCATTCAACCTTCTGTTTCTTAATGGGCTGCAGCACCAGTTCTGGTTAGAAAAAGGGATGGTAGTGTATGGTGGTGCATAGACTACAGAGCTCTCAACAAAATAACAAAAAAATGTCTTTCCACTACCTTTGATAGAAGATTGCATGGATGCTTTGGAAGGTAACTGCTGATTTTCCAAGATGGATTCTAACTCTGCTTACTGGCAAATTGAATTACTTAGACAGAGATTCAAGAAAGAAACCTGCGTTTGTCACAAAAAATGGGTTGTTTCAGTTTGTGAAAATGCCTTTTGGGTTACGTAACAGCCCTGCAACATAGCATTAAATTTAGTACTTAGGGGTCTGACATGGAAAATGGTTCTGGCATTTTCAGATGATGTTTGCATGCTGGGGAGAAATTTTGAAGAGCACCTTGTGAATTTGGGAGAGGTAGTTAGTAGATTCAGTTCTTACACGTTAAAACTAAAACCAAGGAATTGCAACTTGTTTCAGAAAGGGGTGTCTTTTTTAGGACGCACTATTAGTTGGAGAGGAGTACAAATGACCAAGACTCAATAGAAGCCGTGCAGAAGTGGCCTAGGCCCAATGACTCTAAAAAGGTCTTCAAAATTTTAGGGTTAGTCAACTATCACAGACAAGTTATCCCAGATTTCTCTAGATTAACAGACCTTTATACAGAATGTTAGGTACCAAAACTTATCGCTGGACCCAGGGACAAGAGGAATCCTTCAAATCGCTAAAGAAAATGCTGGTGAGCCCGCCAGTCATATCTGTGCCAACTTGTGGCAACAACTTTATCTATAGCAGCAGAGCTAATACAGCTCAGGTGCAAGGTGGACAAGAAAGGGTCATAGCTTATGGAAGTTTTGCCCTAATTCCAGTACAAAGGCATTTCTGTACAATAAGGAAAGAGTTGCTGGCCATTGTCAGATTTACACGTCAGTTTAGGGTTTATTTGTTGGGTCGAAAGTTTGGGATCAGGACAGATCATGCTAGTTTGATATGGTTAATGAATTTTAAGGAACCGCAGGGTCAAATTGCCCGCTGGATGGAGGAGTTAAAGCCAGTATGATATGGAAATAGTGTATCGTCCAGGAAAACAGCACCTCAATGTTAATGCTTTGTCTCGGATGCCAGTGAGGGAAGGCTGCCACCATTATCAGGGGAAAGAAATACTGAGTGATCTGCCCTGTGGGGGATGTAAATATTGCACCAGGACTCACTTGCAGTGGCATGCATTTTTTCAGGACATAGATGATGTTATACTACTTGCAGGAACTGCAACGACTATGAATCAAAACCCTCGCATTGCTTCAGTGCAACGTCAGGCACACTGGTTAGATCTTTGTTCTCAAAAGAACTTACAGAACGAACAGGCTACAGATCAAGTGGTAGCTCCACTATACAATTGGCTTAAGAATGGGATTAGCCCTGCGCAAGGTGAGATTGCACTTCTTCCCGTGCCACAAAATTTTTGTGGATTAACAGGGAAATGTTTATGATAGAGGATGGGTAATATTCAAAAAGGAGAAGGAGAAGAAGCTTGTCTTTGTGCCCAAAGTTTTTCAAGACAAAATTATGCATCACTACCACAACATACCCACGTCAAGCCATCAAGGGACAAGGACTAAAGAAAAGGTGCGGGAGGCGTTTTTCTGGTATGGCATCACCCACAGTGTTCGAAATTTCATTCTCACCTGTGATGTCTGCAATAAAAACAAGAAACTTATGAGGCATGCGAAGAGACCAATGGCATTATACCATGCCGGTGCTCAGATGGAATGAGTGCATCTTGATTTCCTAGGACCACTTCCCATAACGATCTCCAGAAATGAGTATGTCTTGGTGATGGTGGATCAATTCACTAAATGGACAGATGCATACCATTACCATCACAGTCTGCAGAGTTAACAGCTAAAGCGGCTTTAAATGAAATGTTTTGTAGGTTGGGATGTCCTTTTGAAATATTCACAGACAAGGGATGTAACTTTGAAAGTGGGCTGTTCAAATCCCTTTGTGACTTGCTACATATCCACAAGACTAAAACCCCAGCCTACCACCCCTTTCCAATGAACCGGTTCAGGGGCAAAATAGAGTGATGATGGATGCTGTTAGATGTTTGGTCTCTTATCATCAACGGGATTGGGATGTTCTTTTGCCCCAAATTGCAGCAGCGCTAAGGTCTTCAGTAAATAGAAGTACAATGAACCTCAAATTCAACAAGCTCGGATCCAACCAGACCTTGGGCTCAACAAGGGATTGACGAAGTCCCGTTTTTTTTCTCTCTCTATGCCTCAATAAATTAAGCTTGGATCCAACAAGTGTCACATTTACCAGCCTCGGGTTAAGCGAAATGAAACAAGGCTGTATTGGGCCTCAATCGGTACCATCTGATGGTACTGGCCTCAATAGAAGAGCAAAACTACTTTAAAAGTTACCACGCACACTACAATGTCAGGCTCTTTCTTCGACTGGACGGCAATAAAAATTAGATCCTAGTGCAAGGTATCGCCGCAGGAAAAAAAGAAGAGATAATAGAGAGAGAGCGTAGGGGGGTGGCACCACAGGGTAGAGCAGCAGAGAAGGGAAGGGAACAGTGGTTATTGTGTGTGCAGTTATGAGGCTAGATCTAGTATTCAGGAAGGTCTGGAGAGAGAAAGGGGGCATGCTTTTGGCCAATTTATTTTTAATGAATGTAAAAAACAATTCCCAGAAACTATAACTAGAATTCAGCAGCTTTCTTGTGCTAACATCAACAAGATTGTAATGAGATCAAACTTAGTTTCCCTGCAGAGGTTGATTGTTTCAAAGTTGAAGAGCCTTCAGAAGGGCAGTAACTGGGACAACTTATTTGAAGAATAAGGGAAGCCATACCAACTTCCAAAATGACAAATAAAAACTCAAACTACAACTGTGGCAGCACCATCTTGCTCCACCTCAAAACCCCAACCTAGCACCAGCACACGTGTACTAAGTGTTCAGATTTTGAGAGACAATTGCAAGGGTTGAGTTGACAACAAAATGAAACTTGGGATATTACAACGAAAGCACACAAGAGAAAAATGTGCCTTACAAAAAAACTTGTGGGCATCAAGTCGGATATTGCTGTTGTGAAACATACATTGTCAGAAAGGTTAAAGTTAAAGGCTGTGAAGAAGCAAGTGTAAAGGAAAAAGGAGATTGAAAGTAGACTGAGGACAAAAGGGGCCAAGTTGAAATCAGAGATGAAGGGCTTAACAAGGAGGTTGGATAGAGTGAGGAATCATCATGCTGCAGCACAGGAAATAGAGAAGTTAAAAATTAAATTAACTTGCCAGGAAAAGAAATCTGCTGAGAAGAATAAAGAAATGGAAGAGCTTAAGAAGGAAATTAGGGCATTGAAAGGGGAGGTGAAGGAATTGAAAGATGCAAATGATTATTTGATTAGTTGTTTGGAAGATGGAGATGAAAATGAAACTGATGAATGTGTGCATGGTAAGATGTATGATACGAACATGAGGAAGGCATCATATAGAGCAATATTGGCTCAATGCCCTGTTGCCCAGGTGGAAAATCTGTTACAAACAGTTGTGGGTATTCTGACAAAATTAAATGCGGTTAAAACACCCTCAAAGTTCACAGCAGCAAGGATGACCCATGAATTAAGTGTATTGTCGAGTATACAGACAGTCGAGTGCCTACTCCAAGCTAGTGCTGGGGCTATCGGCACAGATCGGTACCCTACCCATTGCCGGCAGCGACACACGGTATATCGAGTAGATTTACGGATCGCAATACTGTGCCGTGCTGTGGGATCCGTGCTAGTTTCTCAATGGCACGTACGTACTGTCGACTTTAAACTGATTCTGTGTGTAAAAATATCATAGTGCAGACAAGTAGGCAACAATTTTTTTGTTTGTTATAGAACTTCCCGCCAGACTTCAGTCAGCAGTCAGCACGAATTTCTGGCGGCGAGGGTCAGCCCTGCACAAGGGAAATTTAGGGGAGGGGAAAGGTGGAGAGGGAGAGGAAGGAGTTGGATGAAGTAAAGAAATGATAACAAAAAACATCAACAAGTGAAAATAGACAGTTCTCACAGAATTAGACCGCAATCAATGAGAGGTTTGTTTTATGCACACTGCACCGGTCTCTTCATTCTTCTCTGCTCTAGAGGATTAGAATCATCCTCTCTTTTTGTTGTGTATTTACTTATTGCCCTTTAAAATAACGAGCTAATACTATTTCATTGAAATCGCTTTCTGTTAATTAAGTTATCACTGTCCCTTCTGTTTGCATTTTTGTTTAATGAGCAAAATCTACTTGCTGCTCCTCTTTAATTGTTCTTTGAATTTTTATACGTAATAAATTTCAGTTGAAACAGCACGCTCAGGTTATAATTTTTATTATTGTAATAAAAAAAATACCAGACTCATGTTATAATTATGTATTATTCGTAAATGCATAACCTATTGTTTCGAATCAGCACTGATTAGACGTCTATGTTTTAATTCCTTAAAATAATTATAATATTTTTTAATTAAGTCTGTTTATTTTTTAATTGGATTTTAATTGTGGTGTTGAAAAGTCCTTTTGTTACCGCTTTATCTAGGCCCAAACCTGTACATTAAGCCACAGGCCAGCTTTTTCCCCTTTAAACTATCCAGTCGAAGTCTAATCTATATTTTTAGATATGACCGTCACTAAAAGGATGTGTGTGATACTGTAAACTGTGGACGAGCGGCATGTGGGTATGTCTGTGTGTGTGTCTTTACAAAAGTGCCGGGAAGTGTTAGTGGTACGTCCTCTCAGTTGCTACTCGATGACTCGCGAGGCGTCGCCTGCATTCAGTGCCGAGTCCCTAAATATAACTTTAGGCCCTCGAATCGGAGCGTACCGCCCCACGGAATGGGATGTACCGTGCTACAGATCGGGATGTGCCATGCCACAGATTGGGATGTGCTGTGCCGCGGATCGAGACGCGCCGCGCCCGCGGCACCCTGAGCCACGGGATCCAATACTCGACAGGTAGTAAAATATCGAATAGACCCCAGCACTACTCCAAGCAAGTGTGGCCACCATCAGCTGGGATGCCACAACAGAACTTAGACATCACATCAATGAAGTGCACATTCGTATGGCTGATGGAAAAACTCATACAATTTCAATCAACAGACTTGCTGGAAGAAAGGCAGAAGATTACAGCAACCATGTAGTCAAAGCCATCAAAGAAATGTGTCAGACATATGCTGACTTTCATGGAATGTCATTTGCTGTTGTTCGTGGTGGGAGAGTCCTGCCCAAGATATTAAGTGCCCTTGCTGACAGAGCTGTTGTTAACCATAAGGCATGTCTGTTTATCAACCTTCACCTTGGCCTTGAATTGATTGAGATGAATTGCAACCTGCATGTCCTTGATGGTTTTGCCAATGAAGTTCGTTCTGCATTGAAGGTGTTAGACACCAAAACTAGACTGGATGGAGGAAATTACTGTCTGGCATAAAAAGTCATATACAGTCTCTCAAAACTGAGATACAAGAACACTGGAGACCCTTCAGGTTTTAAGGCCTTCCTGCGAGTGAACATTCCAGCTGGAATGTTTGTGAGATATGTGGGTAATCGGCTCCACATCATGTTCCACATGGATGATGCCATTATCCACTATTTAAATGTCCTGCTGGAATATCTGAAGGAAAGCTGCAAGTCAGAGTTCTCCAGGAAGTTTTTAATTGCACAACTGAACAATGAAGACCTGATCAGCCAGCTTCAAGCCATCAGTCTTGTAGGTAAACTCATCACAGGGCCATGGATGAGATTTATGTACAAGAATAAAGATGACTTGTCCAACCTCCAGATGAGTGAACACTTCAGGACTGCACAGTTAATGATTGAAGCCTGGACCACCAACCCATCGGAAATGGTTTCTTCAGACAAGGATGTCTTCTTGCAGCCTGTTGATCATGACGCTGTGATAGAATCACTGCGCTCACCCATCTCTATTGGTGTTCAAGTTGTACTGAAAGCTATTTTGCCGTCTATTTCATCTGTGATCACAAGGCAGCTTGGCCGTTATTTGTCTGGAGATCTGTCCAATCCAAACCATGATCTTTTGGCAAAGACAGCAAGTGCAGCTCCACATAACATTTGGGCAGAGCGTGTGATAGATATGACTTGTCAACTGTGGAAGAGATGTCCCATGGCCACTGCTGGATTTTTAGACTCAAAAATAAAAGCCAAGACAAATAAAACAATGGACTGGTTGGATGGGAAAGAAAGAGTTTTGCAGGAACAGTTAGCGAGTCTTGCACGGAGAAGGGCTGGTGTTTTGAGAAAGAGGAAGAAAGAGATTGAAAGGGGTGTTGATGAGGAGATTGAGGGAAGGAAGGATGAGAGAGGTAGCTCAAGCAAGAACTTCAAAGTCGAGGAAACAAGTTGACAAAGATGTAAGGAAAGCATTTGAGGAGAAGAATGGGGATGCCGCTATAATTCAAGAAATCCATGGCATGCAGCAGGAACAGTTACAGCAGATGATGAAGAAGGATGAATTGATTGTTGGGGTACTGTTTGAACACACATGATATGATAAGGAGTTAAGGAAAGACTGCGTATGGAATGCAAGGGTGATGGAGATCAGACAGCAAAAGATGAAAATGAGCTACTGGAAATGTGACGAAAGTGAGGATGAAGCAGAAGACTATGATGTGAAAATTGCTGACATGATAAGATAAGACAAGAAATACTTTTATTGTCCTTCATAGGCACATTGTGGTGTTTTTACATGCAGTACAAGATTAGAGTACATAAACAGAACAAAATCTTATATACGGTGATAATGACAGATCTTTAAATAACATGTATGGTGGAAAAATAAATCTAAGGTAACCTAAAATTAAACATTTTATTATAAAAGTTTAACTGCTCTCGGCAAAAAAGAATCTCGGTACCGCTCAAGTCTACATTTTATAACCAGGGATTTACCAGAGCGTTCAGAGAAACCGACTAGGCTGCTGAGAGGGTGCATATTATCTTTTAGAATAGAGATGATTTTACTCTGACATTTGCATAAATACAAAACAAAGGAGTGAAAAGACACAGTCTGTTACATTTATGAATAATGACATCGATTTTGTTAGTCAGAAATTTGTTTGAATTACCACCCCAACATGTCAGAGCAAAACAAATAACACTCTCAACTATTGCTTTGTAGAAGGTACATAGAAGCCTTTTGTCAACATGAAAAGAATTAAGTGTTCGTAAAAAGTATAATCGAGTGTTTAGCTTCTTCAAAAGGGTCATAATATGGGGGTTCCAATTTAAAACATTGTCTAAGGGGACTCCAAGGTATTTGTAATTTTCGACACGCTCAACTTCTTCGTTGTTAATTAGAACAGGTGTAAGTGGATTTTTATTTCCTCTAAAATCAATAATCATTTCTTTTGTTTTCTTCACATTTTATTTAGGAGTAGAAAATGATCTTCACACCACTTGACAAACCAATGTATAGTTTCTCTGTAATTGGTTTTATCCTCAAATATCAGACCTTGAATACATGTATCATCGGCGAACTTCAATATATGATTATGAGTACCGGTAGTAGCGTTGTTGACAGTTGTACAGTCGTTTAAGTGTATATTGTAAATAATAAAGGTGACAGCACAGCCCCTTGGGGAGCACCAGTGTTGGTAGTAACTATATTTGAAAAAACAGTGTCTGAACAATTTCCTTTCTTCTTGTCATTCAACTTGACGTACTGAGGTCTTGCCGTCAAAAGTTAACAATCCAAGCAGTAAGGTATGGGTTCAAATCAAGCTTATGTAGTTTAGAGATCAAAAGGTGTGGTTGGATGGTGTTAAAAGTTGAGGAGAAATCAACAAATAATATCCTACAACAGTTTTTAGGCGTATCGAGATGTTTGTATACATGATGGCAGACATCGTTCTGCGGGATGTTCTTTTTATTTGATGATGTGATCAATTGATGCTGCGATCTACGTCTGCAACAATGGATTATTTCGTAAGATAATATATTTCTTTTTCTCTAAATGTGAATTTTTTTTTTGTTTTGTAATATAACCTGTACCATTGGATTCTCTGTAACACCCGTTTCGCATTTCTGTTCGATTTCAATGTGCTGAATACAAATTTGAAGGTTTTATTCGTCGCAAATAAATAGTTTTTGAAATCATAAATGTATGACTTTTTGTGTTGGATTATTTCTTCTTTCTTGACCTACTTTGGCGTACTGATTTGCTCAAGGTAGGTGCCTTTTTGCATGTTGATTACTTCTGTCTTTCGCGCATGCGTATTACTTTCTTTTTAGTTACTCTTTGCGCATGCGCAACGTGTTACAATTACCCATGCGCATGCGCAAATAAAAGTGCACTTTCCTCGCGTCTTTTGTTTTTCTCATTTCATTGTTTTTAACTCATTTGGCTTACCAGCTGATGTGTTTTGATCTTGATCTTGATTTTCTTCATGGCTGCTTGAGATAAGTGTTCTTTAGATTATTTCCAAGTCATTGCTGAATTTTATAATAACAACGCTAAGCCATTATCATTTTTACGATCTCATTGTGTTTTACCTTCAGAAATAATTTGTCCACATTGTACTTCTAAAGTGCATTTACCATGAGGATCAGCGTATTTGGCGCTGTAGGAAATCTAGTGTTATTCCTAAAACTAAGAAGCGATTTTTCTGTTCCGATTCTAAAGGAACATATCTTGATCATACCTATATTGCCCCGTGGAAAATATTACTATTTATTAATCACTTTCTTAGTCACTTGCGGGACCGTATTTAAATATATCACCTAAGAGATCTGTGGACTGGCAATCTTTTTGAAGCGAGGTGTGCTATAACTGGTTTTTAAATCAGGAGCAGATAGGAGGTGAAAGAGTTGAAGTTGAAATTGACGAGACCCAGTTTGGTAGGAGAAAATACGAGAGGGGGAGACTATTGAACAACATGTGGCTGTTTGGTGGCATAGAGAGGGTTACTAAAAAAAAAGATTTGTCGCTCTCACTGGGGAGATAGAAGAGAAGCATAACAAAGAAACACTTGTGCCTTTAATTCTTAAATATATTAAGCCTGGTTCTACTATTTATAGTGACGCCTAGGGTGCTTATAGAGGATTGGGGGAAATAAATAATTACACACAAAAGTAATAAACCATTCTAAACATTTTGTTGATCCTGAGGATAGAACTATACATACTCAAAACATTGAGCGCCTCTGGAGGAATATTAAAGAGTGGGGTAGGAGCCCGGAGTGCGCTCAAAATATCTACACCAGTATTTGGCCCGATATTTATTTGTTACTGGCTCTTCTTTATCCTCCTGAGGGAACGAAAAAACACAGTGAAGTAGAGGAAGATAGCGATAAGGAGGTGTTTGAAGTAGCCGAGACGGAGTAAAGGTAAGAGCTGTATTTATTATTATTATTTTTTTATACTCTGTACTGTTTCTTGTCTTTCCGGTTCATCTTGACTTTGATTTGATTGTATTATTAAGTGAAAGTCGCTTCATTCTTGTCTTTTAGGGGGGGGGCAAACCCCCCCCCCCTCATTTTTTATTTATTTTTTTTTTTAACATTCCATAAAATTGCGCCTTGATAAAGTTACGTAATCGCGACAACTTTCACTTATAATACGATCAAGGTCAAGGTCGACCGGAAAGACAAACAGCACTCTGGTGAGAGCGGGTGTACAGGTAGAAATCAACAAGCAAAAAACATATGACTTGTTTTCATATCATTTATAGCTATAGAGTTAAGCATAAAAATGCATTTCTCGGACCCAATTTTCGATGCTTTTTTTCACTACAGTGATATCTATCAGAATCCGCTCACTGTTTTGATCATATCTGAGAAACTAAAAGTGCCAAAGCCATAAACCTTATGCCGGATTCCACGAAAAGGGGTGAAGAAGGTCGTGCCAAATTAAATGCCTTTTATTCCAGACTTTTAATACATTTATGACTCTGATTTATGTTTTTATCATTCTTGACAATGTGAATAAACTACCATATCAAAATAATTCGGTTTTGACTTGTCTATGTATTTTTTTTAAATTTTTTTGTGTTCCGATTGTCAGAAAATGCGTCACACAAAATGTCCCATATTTACTATCACAAGGTTCGGGTGACTGCTGTGACTAAAAAAAGAACCCGAACATGATGCCTGGTGGTTTCTTTGTATTCTTAAAAGTGTGCGCTTTGTCTACAATCATTTTGAACCGATCGAGTCCCTTTTTCTTTGTGTGAGGGAAATGGGAAAACCCCTATGACGTCAGCGTGTTGTGTGTCGCCTTGAAGCATTGGCGTTCGGAACCACTTTTTTCATCAATATCGGGTCTTTATCGCGTATAAATAGAAATTGAGAAATATATAACTATCGGGAATAAATCGATTGTAGCCCTCCGATATAATTTTTAACTGCTTCAGACTAAAAAAAGAATACACCATACCCTATGTGTCGCCTCGTTCTGACTGACGGAACTTCCATTGATGTTTCACTTTCTCGCGTGACAAAGGCTATTGATACGGATATTTTGTTCTACAAGAGCTCTAGTGTTGCTACTTTGATTTTACGTTAACGGATCTTCTTTGTGAGGTTTGTAAAGGTGAATTTGTAACGTATTGTTAATGTGTGTTGCCTAACCATCGGAATCAGCGTTCAGAACCGCAGCCTAGATCTAGACTTTCGGAGGTCTTCAAACCATATATACTCACTTGCTGTACGCCTCCTATGGCGCCAATATGAAAAACAAAACCCGTTTCAACATAATTGAATGGCTTTTGACGAAAAGAGTAATTTAATTGCACCTGATCTGAAGTTCATCGGTTTAAGACGAATTCTTTATATTTTATACGAAGGTCAGAATCCCGACACACAGGAAGTTCCGGTCATCTGAAATAGCGACATATGTATATATTGTGAAATACCTTTTTATATTAAATTATTGTTGTTCTTGACTTAAATGACTATACTTGAATAGTTTTAGTATTGTTCCAATGATATTTTGATGTATTGGTGCAAAAAAAAAAAAAATACTGCTGTAGTGTTGAAGATACATCCTCATTGACAAAATCAACCTGCGCTGAAGTTTTATTACACATGAGGTAAGGTGCACCATTTTTGTTGTAACTCGACAATAAAAGATCTCTAGGTCTTAAAAATTACATACTTGAATTCAGCTTTAAATTCCCTTTCTTTTGATGTATAATATGTGTGTGTTGTTGAAAGTTGAAAATTTTATAATTTTGGGACAATCTTGATCCATGTTCGTGGAATCCGCCTTAAATATGAATTTTTCTTGTTTTTTTTTTTGTCAGAAATCCAATGAAACAATTTTCAAAAGGATGATCTAACAACTTTGAAAATTTAGTGAGACTTCCTAGACTAAGGAGGCATGGTAGCTGCAAAGAAGTAAGGTGGAGCCAGGAGTATCTGGTGTGTGAAGCCTGTAGATATAAACTTGATCTGGCAGAGGAATGGTTACAGCAAGAGAGGAGGTTACAAGGAAGCTGCAAATCCTGAGAGGGGGAAATAGTTTTGGATCTTGGCAGGTAGTGGACATAGAATTCCCACTGCTCCTGCCACAGCCAAGACAGCCAACTTCAAGATAAATTAAAGTTACAAAGGTGAGTATATTTTACCAGATCTAGATTTTGTTATACCTATAGTGAGAACACTATTATGACTACACTAAAACAGATCTAGAGCTAGCAAATCCCCATCTCGTACATTATACTTATATAAATACTAATTAGATCTTGAAATCAGATTCTTACTCTAGACAGTCTAGAATCTAAGCTTTATGTATTCAAACAAAAAACAGATAGATCTAGATCGAAATCGTGCACATGTAGTCATGTATGTATTTTGATTCGACCAGCCTGTATCATAAACATAATGGCATCATGGCAGTTGTTGAAAAGCAGACAGGGGGACCTACTTTCGATTCCATTCGCGCAATCCTAACTTTGCCGGTTTAGCTTTTTTGTGACCCTTTTATAAAATAGATATTTAAATGTGTTTTAATTAAAGCAAAAAACAACTTGGAACCGTTTTATTTTTTTAAATTTCAAGAAAATCCTCTAAGAAACTTTCAAAAGGTCTAATAATCAAGACAAAAAAAAAGAAAAAAAATTCATTTACTTTGCCGATGCTCGGAAACTTGTAATTAATCAAGTTGGTCAGAAAAGGAGCATTATGGTCCTGGCAAAAAAAATTTTTTTTTTAAATAATTATTATTAGGAATCGTGCTCTGTTTTGATTAATCTTTCAATTCATTTCTCTCCCCAATAAATACATTCTGAAAATTTAGATATATGCGAAATTCTTCTACAGAACTTGTAATTTTCTAGAAGTAATTTTTTTTTAAATCTCATTTAAAAAGATACTTTCCAATTATTTTATCACCTTCATGTAGATTCATCTCAACAATTTTCAAGCGTTGAACTCAAAGCCACTTCGAATGCACAGACAGGAAAAATCACCCAGTTTTGGTAAGCTGGCCATTGCCATTGCCATCACCGTCATTTTAAACAGTCCATCTCATTATAGGCCTCGATGAAGATTTAAAAATATATCATCTAATTCGCCGAGAAGAATATTTAAACATTTCTTAGCCCGTCCAACATTGCGACACATTTGGGGAGGTTCTAAATCTTGCAATCGTTGGGCTGAAGAAGATACAGCGGGTGGGTGTGTGCATGCGTGTGTATGCATAATTGAAAATGTGGCAAAGAGCTCCCAGGCTGTCTCCAAAATCCCTTCTAGGTATCCTCCGACTCCAGAGAGGAGAGAAATAAATGGCGGATCTTCTATGAAGAAGAGGTGCTTCAAAATAATTGTAGCCACTCTATGGTATCTCAGATGGAATCATCTCATTTAATTACCCTCACACCTTCAGTGACCCCGTTTTTCCCTTATATGAGGCGGAAACTTTCTCCCTCGATGTCGGGAAAAAATTCATTTTGAAGTGATTTCAGTAATTACCCCTTTCTTCAACACAGAAGCATCCTCATTTGCTACATATTCCAGGACTGGGAATAGGCAGCTGAAAAAAGGTAGTCAGAAACCCAGGCGAGCTGCGAGGAAGCTGTGATTAACTAGATCATGCAGCTGAAGACAGGAAAGTCATTTTCTACACATATTTCGAATCGATATCTCAAAAAGGGTGCTGAGATGAAACATGCGTTCATTTGAAAGAAAAATAAGAAAGTGATAGTGCCTTACTAGCTCAAGATGCTTTATTTTCATTTTTGGTTTTAACTTCCACGTATACGACTTGAATTTGTGAAAGTTCCGGTCCAATAAGTTTCGTAATAACCCCTAAGAAGTTGATAGGAGTCAGATTATTACAACAAGCATCAGTTCTATTAAGTATATCCAAATTCCTTTAAATTGTCGATTTCACACACTGACTTTGATTGGGCTTTAAAAAGTGTCCTAGATGCTTGAAAAAAAAAGGCTAGGGTTCAAAGAAGCACTGATAGTGCTACAACTACTACTACTACTACTACTACTACTACTACTACTACTACTACTACTACTACTACTACTACTACTACTACTACTACTACTACTACTACTACTATTACTACTACTAATACTACTACTACTACTACTGCTGCTGCTGCTGCTGCTACTACTACTACTACTACTACTACTACTACTACTACTAAAACTTCTTCGACTAATTTAGGGCAAGTTCAACAATAAGGTACAGTAATTGCAGATTTTAATGACACATTCGAATGAATAAAGATTAGTAGATTACAAAAAAAGAAAGAAATATTAAGGTTTTTGCAGCAAATGAATGTAGCATGTTCTAAGGGAAACTACCAATACTTCAGTGAATAAAGCTAGGTATATTTGCACTGCTCTCCCCTTAAGTGATGTTTTTTTTTTTGTTTTTTTTTTTGTTTTTTTTTTTTTATGGGTGCTGCTGTTCGTACTATTCAAAATTTTAGTAAGGAATAATTCTCTACGAACCTTCAAGCAATTATTGCAAACCGTATTTTTTTAAAAATCATTTCCCCTTTGTATTTTTAAGACAAGACTAGCCCCATTTTTTTTTTTTTTTTTGTTACAGAAGGTAACCTCGAAGATTGCTACCAGGTCCTCTTGATTTCTGGAGTTTTAGCCTAAGTCTTCTCTCATGTTTTCATGTTGTTCAAAATTTTTTGTGTGTTAATCCTTTGTCGAAATCCGCTACATACTAACTCATTTTTTTCTTTCTCACTCTGATTTTTGAGAAATGATTTACATCACTCGAGGGATAATAAGACTGGATTGGCTCTACTGACTTTAATGTGATCAGCACATGTAATCAAACGATTGAATCCTCTTTAGTGAGAGTGTAGATCCAAAAATGGGTTTCGACTTGTGAAATACAAGTTAAGCCGTGAGCAATTCTTTATTAACATGAAGGCGAATTAATTCTTCTCCTCTATAAGCACAGGGAGCGGCTATTATTGTCTTGGAAGAAACCGTATGACAAATGAAGATAAAGAACAAACTAAGCGAGATCTTTTCAGCTTTGGACTACGTGGTTACACACACCGGTTCCAAATAATAAATAAATCGTGCGATACATTGGAGGGGATACAGAGAAGTCATGTATAGTGGAAATAGATCTTTGATAATAATTTTTTTTTTTTTCAAACTGGATATTGAATGAGGTGGTTTAAATTCAATATAAGATTATAAGTAATTCTGGGGTTGCGTTACTCTCCTTTCATCAGTTATCATCAAACTTTTCTCAAAGAGCTAGATCTGGCATTGTTTAATAGGGCCCACCTTTGCACCAACTCTAAAATTCGAGTTGTGGTAGCACAGTGTTATGACGCATCAATTGATGTTTTCTTCCGACATGGATTGATTTTGTGCACCGAACTATTCACTTGGTGCAATTCTTTAAAGTTTAAGTTTCAAAGAAAACAAATATCAAATTCAATCTAAAAAGTATTTTATTTTTAGAAAGTGAATCACCAACTTATTAATGGAACTAGGCGGAAAATGAAGACCCCCTAACCGAGCATTTCTAGACCATCTAGGCACCTCAAATTTAGCACAAAGTTGTACATTGCTCATAAGATTGGAGTGGTAGTATAATTTTTCAGATACATACTGTTTTTGGAAAAGTAAAGAAAAATTATTTTTAATTAGAGACAAAAGAAACCGCCTTAAAGTAGGTCTTTTCTGGATACACACATCTATAAAACCAGGCACACCTAATCTAAATCTGTCTAGATCCACATGCAACTTTTCATATTTACGTTACCTGATTAGAAATCATATACTCAACGATCAGAAGCATGGTACCATTTTTGTTTAGAATTCTTCTCCCTACTCAGTGCTTTTAAACATTAATTCCTTTTCAGATTAATGATATGAACATTTTGAAACACGGAAACTTCCTCGAATTTTTAATATTTTGCCATTTTTACAACATATTTACATTAGAAAGAATGTAAGCTTACGTTATGAGCTACAAGTACTTTGACTCGTTAGAAGCTACTTTATAAGTTTTAAAGCAAAAGAATTGTGATCCAAGTTCTCAGCATTTCACTTTAATTGTAACAGATAAGCAAATATAGAAAGATGGTATTTTGCAAGAAGATATCTCAACCTTTTCTCAATTACTTTATGTTGGTTTACAGTTGTTAGCGACGTAGGATAACTATTAGAGAAATCACATAATAAATCAGGACCAATATTAATAATGCGAAGAAACTTTATGATACTTCGTAGCCATTATTGAATTCATAAGTTTAAGATCGTCGGGAAGTACTTTAGCGTTTATTAATACGTCCATAGAAAGATTTAGATGAGTTTGTCCTATAAAAGTGCGATAGGAAGTATTGACTCCAAATTGTTTCCTGTTTTATCCCCCATAAAAGGTTTGCCGGGTCCATTTGGTTCGTTACTTTTTGTTTCAGAATTCATTATTATCTTTGATTTTTGAAGAAGCAAAATATATAAACTGTGGAGACCTAGAAGTTTAGAAAATGTAATCTGTATCATTCTTGCTGTAACTTTTTATCACTGCTTTATTTCTATCAGTTGCGAGGTACAAAGGCACTAGCAATAGTGGACCTATCATGAATCCAAGCACACGTTCTTTAATCGGTTACAGTAAATTTAAAAATCAATAATGCAGTCCCTTTGTACGTGAAACCAGAGCTCCCATGATGAAAAAAAAGTAAAAACGGCTCATTTTTTCCACAATGATTTTTCGGGCGAGATTTCAAATTGAGATTGGCAACAGTAATTGACTCGGCGCCGCTTCACTAGCTTGATTGGATTTTCAAATTATCATTTCATTGACCTGAGTGGAGGGCTGATTGCAGAAAGGGCTATTAACTCTCCACGCCCTGTCAGGTAACTCAGGAAATCAGGTAAGGGCTTGGGACTCCCACGTAGGAACTTTCGGTTTTACAATACAGTGATTATTAATTAATCATTGAAGACCTTATTTTATAGAAAATATTGCATCTAAATGTTTGATTGTTTGAATGGTTCGGTTATAGACACCATTTACAGTATGAGAAGGTATAGTTTAATTGTTTGGCAAAGATAGTATGTTTAACTTATCAGTTTGGAATACCTATTTGACCTTCCACACGATCTAGTATCGGTATAAATGTGCTTATGTTTGTTTTCTAGTTCTATTCGTATACTCAACCGTCAGAAATAATATCTGTACCTTCTACCTGCCTAATAGCGCACAAAATGAGGGTTGAAGGCTATTTTTATTTATTAATCAACATGGATAAACATATATGTAAAACAGGTGTAAAACATCTTTAAACTAATAAAGTCTACGCATCTTCAGTATAACACCAAATACAGCTCTAATCATATAACACTTAGGACTTTGGGATTATAAAAAGCAGGAGTAAAAATACAATCATGTCAAACGCACAGATCTCAGACGTAAGAAATTAGAACGGAAACAATTATTGAGACATGTTTAGAGCTGCAATGACCAAATAACAGCACTAACTTGACTGACATGTACAATCAAAATGTAAGAAAAAAAATTGCAATAATTTTGAATTTAAAGCTTGCCTGAAAGATACTTTTCTTTAATTCAAAATTGTCTCATTTAATGCTTTAAGCTGCTGTATGGGACGGATTTGGGCTATGAAAAGAGAAAAACAAAACAAAACAAAACAAAAAAAAACTAAACAAGATAACCAAATCAAAGAACCTACGAGAGGTATTTTGCCAGTGTCAGAAATAAAGTTACAGGGAATGCGATTGACAGGAAAAAGAATCAAGATTAATAACCTTTTAGACGTTCAGACAAAGTAAATATTATTCAAAGCATCGGCTAGAGCACGACTCACTTTAATTGTTCGCTAGTTCCCCAGATGTAGCGCATGCGCTTTGGAATCTTGAAACTTCAAAGGCAAAATACACTAGCACTGATGGTTAGAGCTGCTCAAATTTGAATTCGGAAGTGAAGCTTGAAAACGTAAATAAAAAAATTGATATCACATAACATGAAAATAGGGACAGATTTCGTGGGCATCCTCATAGTGTTGACCATCTGATCTAAACAATGGCACGGCATAGGGAGAATCTCACTCTTTTTAATTGGTAACTGACGTTTAGTAAATAAGCCAATGAAGTGGCATAAATGCTACTTCTCAACCTACTTACAACATGGTATAAATCATGCATATCGGCGATAAGCAACTGCATAAATAACAATGTTAGGGAAATCTGACTTCAGCGATGTGTTTTTTCAATAAGTAGGTAGGAACTCTTCATTGGGGTATGCTGTGAATCATTAAGAAATATTGTTGAATACTGTAGTATTATTTTAAAAAGCTGCAAAGCTTTTTTTTTTTCTATGAGAGATAAAATAGTGCTGTAAAAACAGGGCTATCTCATTTTAGAAATGAATTCATACACAAACTCTGTATCACTATTTACAGATAAACTCTCACTCTCTAAAATGCTCTTGAATTCTTTCTGACGTTGAAAACTTCAGGGAATCTGATCGATGTAGACAGGCTTCTATTCGACGAAAAAGAAGGGGTAAAAATAGAAATCGCTCTGACAATTACTTCTAAAGGGGAAAGCAAAAATATTTTCTTTAGCTAGATGTAATATCATGGTACTTACAGATGTAAAACAGATGAAGCAGCCACAAAATTAGAGGGGTATAATATATCGAAGTAGTATCTTTCATAACTTTATGATAGCTGGTATACTAAATCAGGGCAGTCGCCATTGTATTTCATTTCAGATGGTACAACAAATGAGAGCTATCAGCAGTTGATATGCTCAGTTTTAATAAGTATGATAAATAAAGGCAGCAGCTGTAATGTAAGACATTAAAGACATTTTGAAGGGGAGTAGATTTAGTGTTTAGTTTAATTTATGATAAATCCAGACAGCAACTACTATGGTGTTTAGTTTTAGGTGATATGGTAGATCAGGGCAGCACCCATGATGTTTAGTTTTAGGTGGTATGAGAGAACAACTGTGGTGTTTAGTCTAAAGGTGTTACGACCCGTGTTTACCGTATTTGATGTGATAACTAACAATCAGTAAAGAATAGAGAATCAACACATTTTGCAAAAGGCCATTACTACCTGTGGCTTTCACGCAACGGTGGTCTAATGTCTTTCTAGAGTCTGAACCACGTTCAATCAATGACTCAATCCACTGCGCAATCTTATCTCTACTCTTCGACTATGCTACAGCATCTATGATTTGCTATTTACCCTACCTGAGTGCGAGCTATCAAACAGAAATATGATATACATGGCGGCTGATAAGTCTTAACAGAGTTTTGAGACCTCCACACCACATGGCAACTGTCTGGAAATCTCGATTTGATGGATTGTCAGAGCCGGAGTAAAATAATCGATAGGAACAGCACTAGATTGCTGTTGTTGATAGATGACATTCGTCTTTCTGAGATAGAGCTTACTTGGACCGTGTTGAATCATGTTGTCTACGTGACATGCAGGTGCAGTCTCAGGCACACAATTCTAGACCTGCAGATATCGAGCCCCGGAGGCCCACCAGGAATGTTTGAAATAACAAAAGACAATGTATTTGAATCGCTGCCAACGCCCCCCCACCCCCACCCCCCCCACACACACACACACCTTTATTAGTATGGATACCCGGTAAAACTGAAGGAAGGAGTTTGCGCCCAGTCATTCATACCGACTTTATCGCTATAAAAGTTATCTCGGGCAGGTTAAAATGCTTTTCGGAGCAAATATGCTTATCATATCGATATGATCTCCCATTAATAAAAATCGATATGTCTGATCTTTGCTAAGTTTGCGTGAAGCAGCAATATAAAATATTTTGTTGCAAATGATGCGTCTTTACAGCTGAAGACATGTCTTGGCTTCATTCAATCACAATTAAATCTATTCGTTCTTATTGCCCCTCACTTAAGAAAATCAAGCTCATTTTTATTTCTTTTTTTTTTTAAATTCATGCATATCATTTCATTTTCAATATCTGCATAATAAAGTCAAAACTAACCACTTTGATCCATCTACAAAATATCAGAGGCCAACTTCTTTCTATTCAATTCGTTTAGTTTTTTTTTTTATTTGCTAATGTTTTGTTCATAGTAATGCTTCCATTTGTAACAATAATTTTAACTAAAAAAGAAGTTTCTCATCTTGCATAGATGGCATCCTTCATATTCATTGGTGTAAGAAGAGGTAATTCTAAGATGTCATAAATCTTTCATGCTATTTAATACTTAAACGAGATCGGCAAGAAATTCCCAGGTTTTAATAATCAATTACATGCTGTGCGGCCATGCGAGCTCACAAGGTTCGACTTGTAGTTTTTAAATATTTTGACATAGTTGGAATCATCACAGTGTTTGCAATAACTCTTGTACTTTCCAAACATGCCACGCACCTCTGAAAGTTCACAAAACTCGTTTGTCATAATTCCTACTCAATTTGATATAAAGTTGGATTCACTATTTGCCATGACGCACAGAAATTACAAATGTCATAAAGATTTCTATAAAATTTGCATGCCCTAGATGATCTATAGCTTTTGTAAATTTATTTTTAGGCCCTGTTAAACCTTCATGACCATGAAGGTATTATGAGTATTATGAAGGGACAACTATGAGTTCTCACTTGTATGTCAGCGCACCTCTGAATATTTTATATTCAAAATCTTTAAATGACCGTTTAGAAGCTGTTAAAATACATCGAGAAAGTATTACAGAATCATTTTTTTTCCAGCATTGGTATTACTCTGTCCTAAAGTGATACCGACAGTTATTTCCTGGTCTTCCTTGCACAGTTGTTTAAAAACAAAAACTGATTTAATGAAAATAGCATTTTGAAACCTTTCTGTCAAATTGTTCCTCGACACTTAGCACGCTGCTTACGCCTAATTCAAACAAAATCGGGTATCTGCCCCTCCCCTCGTTCTCCTCCCTTTTTGCTAAGCAATGTCATAAAAACATCTTAAGTTAAATATATATATATATATATATATATATATATATATATATATATATATATATATCCAAATATTAAAGGTATATTACTACATTGAATCAGGATGACTAAAACATTTTATCTTCTGAATTTGATGGTTAAATGATGGCGCTGAATATTTTTACCCTCTTTTTCAAACTCACTTTGCACTAGTTTTGTTTCTTCTAACAGTTTTTTTTTTAAATCAGCCAAACACCTCTCACTCATTAAAACCAAACAAAACAAAAATAAAGATAGGAATAATTTGATGGAAGTCTCGTTTTTTATTAAGGTGATTATAACTTCTACAACAAAATAATTATGCTGCTTTCCGAAAAAGGATTAGCAATTTCTATGAGAAAATATTTCTTCTTTAGTCAACATTTCCTCAATTCTGTATCAAAAGCACTATACGCGAAATAAAACAAAATCCATCAATGTATAATACCTTTATAAGACGAATGCACTTTATGAGACTATCAGCTTGAATTTAATCCTTAACAATTTTGCTTTCATTTTCACTTTTCTCATTCAATGTTATTTTTTTAAAAACAGTTTGAAAAAGGATGAGAGTAAAATGAACGAAGCTTTTTCAATATTCTTAAATATTTTCGCCGGAAGTTTGGTGTCCAAATATCGAAGGCTTTCCACCAGGTAAGGAAATTACCTTGCTATCGGCTAGCCACATACCTCATTCCTAAACAACGGGCGAAAGAAACGAAACGAGGTTTGCATCGATTTTATTTTTGTCACTTCATGTCAAAACGATATGAAACAGTATCGCCAACAAGGTACGTTAAAGAAGGTTCGTTTAGTAGCAAGCTATTTCTGCTGGCTCTGGTTAATGACCACCCCCACCGGAAGCTTATTTCAAACACCTAATTGCCGCTCATTGGTTGCTTGGCGGAAATGGCCCGGATATGAGCATTGATCAATTAGCTAAGGCATTGGACTGGAGACCCCGCTTGGCCATAGATGTATTTCAATTTGAAGGTTTCGTAATGATTGAGGGCCATATCACTTTGGTAATTGCGGCTATAGAAGTTCTATAAAAAAAACAAAAACAAAAACAAAACAACAGGAGACCTGGTTGAGGAAAAGCAAAACTAAAACACAAAATAACTTGGTTGTTCTGAAAACTATCACAGCGTCTGGGTTTGAAAATGTGCCGTATCTCCAAAATCTAAAAAGAGGTCTTGATCTTTATGTTTGGAGACATGTATTTTTGCTGTCCATGCTCATGATTATTCGAAGATAGATACTTTATATGTTAGATAGTGGCGGAGCATTTCTATTACCTACTAATGTGTCTGGGAGCAATTTTTTGTTTGTTTTTGCTACATTTTCCAACACTTAGCATACAGTTTTATGACACATACCAAAATATTTAAATTCCATTCTTATTTTTTTTCCTTTTCTTATCATAATGTATTAGAGAAAGCATCCCCCTCCCAAAAAATTAAAGCAAAATTGATTTTTTTTTTAGGAAACTGATACTACTAGAGCCAAATGTGTATCGTATAGATAAAACAATTAAATCGTTCATTTATGGCTTTTTATAACAAAAAAGTAATAATGAAATGCACAAAACAAATTTAGATTTATAATACGGGTCATATATTTGTGAAGGCGAATGAATGGATGAATTTTTTTTTTGTTTTTAAAGGCTAAAACCTAATATTAATGTTTTTTATCTTAACAGGTATCTGGGTCTTCACACAAATCTAGAAACGGATGTTAAGAGATATTTAAGTGAAATATAAAATTTAAGATTTTCTGCCGTAACTATCAATGAATTAGGTGTTGTTTACAAATCCATACATTGATATGGTCATATGATTCTATTAAGTCAAAAATTCGAGAGGCTACATCTCAATCACACACTCGTATGACTAAGATTTGGGTAAACGAGGATAAAATATATTTTGCACCTATGATATAATATATATGTCAAAACTGCTTCTATCAGTAGCTTTTCGCTCTCACCGTTGCGGCTTTATTATTAGCAATGGAGAGCTCAGATTCAGACATGAGTTTTGAAAATTGGCAGTGAGATTTGACAGTTTTGTTCCATAGTTAGATCAGGTGAGATTTTGTAAAAATAAAAAACCAAAAAAAACCCGACTTCTCTTTATTCTATTTTGCATTAGTATATCCGTTCCCTCGTTTCCTTTATTTTATGTAATACTTTCTGATTAATGCACCTATCAGTATTGATGTTAGCATTTATAGATTTGAAAGGTTAACATTTATCGGCTCACACGATATTGCAAAATGTGCTAGTTAGAGAAATCTGAGAGCTTTCTTATGTGTAAGTTACGTTTTGATAGGATTTAGTGCAATTCTAAAGACGCGATCTGTGCTTTCTGCATTCCTTATTAGGTCTACATCGGTAGATAGCACACTTATCACTGTGATTAATCCGGGAAAACAGCTCATTCATTTTAAGATCTGAAAACTCCTCATAGGGCTTTGCGTTTCAGCAAAAAGGTGTCAAGAGACACATTGCCTAACGTGAATTCTTTATAAGCAATATTTGTACTAACGCGATAATGAGCGTTTGAAAGGGTGTAAAAAAGTTCATGTTAAACAATTAATTATCCAATTTTTTTTATTTGTTGGGTCATGTTTTCAGCTCCAATCCGCATAACAATTGTTGTCTGATATATACATCTAAATAAAACATACGTTGTCACCTTTTGCTAAAAGACATTGAGATCTGCTATTTTCTTGGTTGTTTTGCATTCATTATGAGAAGCTGGACCTCCAACACGCTCGAATCAGTATTGAAATACACAAAAAGTTATTTTTCTCCTTATACATAATATTTGTGTGCCATTTATTGTTCTCTAGTTATCAAAATAGATTTAAAACAAAAGAGAAAAGAAAAGGAACACAAGGCAATATTGTCAGACAGTGTGCAACTTAAATGCGAGACAAACTTTCCCACTTTAGTGTTATTAGTTTCCTCATGCGAAGGAAAACTGCCTGGGGCCGCACACACTTCAGTCTGCTTGACGCATCCGCCAATCATTTCTTTTTCAGCTCCTCTATAGAATAATGGCATGATCGAAAACCCTTCATTTCCTATTAGGCCATTTGTGGATAAACAATAAAGTGCGGGTGGGGAGTTAATATGCTCGCTTGTCTCTCGTAAGGACAATAACAAATAGCAAGAGTTTTTCTTAATGAAGGATGTCCACGAGAAATACGCAAACTCGGAACATGCTTGGCTCAGATAAAGCGGTCTTGACAATGGTCTGTTTATGATTTTCTTAGACGGGTTTCAATTGTTTCTTTCTTTATTTTTATTAGCTCATAAAATGTACAACTTTACGATTTTTTTATCGTAGTCATCAGCCATTAAGTTTTATTAAAAAGAAATGCTAAGAATTTATGAATAAATTTGACAAATAGGTATTGGGAAATGAAGCTCAAAACATATTCGCATATAATTGGATGTAAGTTGTTCAATTTACCCATCTGGAGCGTCATTTCTTATCAGTTATATATTCTCATCTATCTGAAAGATTTTAGAATTGTTAACAATATAGTTTGGTAGTCAGAGTGTCGAAAGATTTTTTGGCCATGCTGTGAAGATAATCAGCAAAATATGATGTAATCAGTCTGAGGTTACCTCTAAGCATCAATCTCTCTCTCTCTCTCTCTCTCTCTCTCTCTCTCTCTCTCTCTCTCTCTCTCTCTCTCTCTCTCTCTCTCTCTCTCTCTCTCTCACACACACACACACAAGTACACAATTTGTGACGCATTTTCTCTTTCTTTCTCTCGCACGTACTTTCTCTATTGGTTTTTCTCTCATTTTTTGCTCTCTCTATCTCAGGCTACTGGATAGTTCAGTCGGTACAGCACCAGATTGATAACTCTCACAATCTCTCTATCTTTCTCTCTCTCTCTCTCTCGCTCTCTCTTTCTCTCTCTCTCTCTCTCTCTCTCTCTCTCTCTCTCTCTCTCTCTCTCTCTCTCTCTCTCTCTCTCTCTCTCTCTCTTCTATCTCCCATCTCAACTTCTTAGATCTTTATCTCCCCCAGAGTTTTTGTGTAGTCATAGCAATAGACCAGGGACAAAAACAAAATCTCTCTCTGTAAATCACTTTATAAAGTATTCTTAAAAATTGATGGAACTTTAACTCGGACCGGGTTGTACTTTATAATCAGCGGCTGAAACTGAAACGGTGCTGCTCTACTTACTTGATTGGCTTTTCACAATGAGTAAATGTCTCCACTGACCTCAATGGATGACTGATGGCAAACAAGGTTATAAACTCTTTCCAAGGCGCCGCGCAAAGGACGTACATTGGACTCGAGGAGAAATTTTCGCGGTATGATATAATTAACGGTGCCTAATCTTAATTACAAATATCGACAGAATGATAAAATTAACAAAAGAAATAGAACGAACGTTTCTCACCAGCTTTTTGAAGTAAATTCCGTAAACCGACTTTTCCATACTTTTTTTGGTAACTTAACTTTCTAAATTGTTATTTAATCATTATTAATAAACAAAAACTACACACGCAAAATGAATAAATAAATAACAAACAAGGAACCCCCCCCACACACACACACACACACACACACCACCACCACCACCCACCCAATAAAAAAAAAAGAAAAAAAGTGAGAGATTTGAAAAGAAATTTTTTTTTTCTAATTTCCAGTTTCGATCAGATTCTCCTTCCCTTTATCGATAGTACTTTTAGAGTGGATGGCGCCCTCTCAGTTTCTCTCTGTCTTACGCTTTTGTTATCATAACATGGACGGCAGTATGAGGGCTTGGGGGTCGATACTTCATCTGTGTTGTTTATGAAGTTTTGTCGTTTACTTCGATACTTTGTTTTGATAAGAATCTCCCAACCAAGAAAAAACACATAATTTTATACCATGCCTCAAAATTTTTTTTTTAAATAAATGAACACTTGTTTGCCTCTACTTTGAAGATAATAATTGATGCTGCAAGGATCAAAAATCCTTCAATTAAGATTATGTAGAGAGGCATGGCTTAAGCATCCGAATTATTTAGCATACTAAACATATTACGTTGATTCTTTTCCCCTTGCGTTTATTTTGACGTGAATTAGAAGACTTGATTAGACACTCAAGGAACGATAAACTTAATAACTAAAAAAAGTATTCAAAATTTATCCTATAAATGAAATTCATGAGACTGTTTCTATACTTTGATCTAGTTATATCGCATGCCACGAATCAACTTAAGACGTTACTTGATAATTTACTTTTCATAATTAAATATATATGTAATTCAGGCATGAAATACATACATTAAGCTTTATGCACTCTTACCAAGTTTCACTTAAGTAGCATCGCTATCTTTTACCTCCAATTCAATACAGGTGTGCAAGTCTATGATTGATCTTCTAAGCTAGACACAAACTGGGAATAGTGAGGGCAGGTAAATAGATAGATAGATAGCTTGAGCAAGGGAGGGAGAAAGTGAGACACAGAGATAGGGGAAGATGGAGAGAAAGTGAAATAGACAAAGAGGGGACAGGCCAATATGTCCCAAAAAACGACTATGAACACATCAGTGGATAAGTTTGTCCGAAAAGAGTAGACACGTCATGTGAGTTATTGCTCAACAACCGACAGGATTTGATCCATAAGTGCAATACATAATGTCTAATGAGACAAAATATAAAGAACATTGCGAGAATATTGGTCTCTCTGGCTAGAAATCAATAAGCATAATTTTGCCAGCAGAATTACATTGGTCACGGCCTCTTGCTATCGTAAGAAGATACACTGGATAGTATGTCAAATATAATCTGACCTTCATAATTGAAAAAGTATTATTAATTTCAACAGTGGTGCGGTAGTAGTTAAAATGTTGTAGAAATGAAGATAGTCGCTGATTCAGTTCCTGTCTAGTAGCTCTCGAAGCAATTGAGATAATTAGTTTTAAAAAATTATATTTATTAGAAATAACAACTGTAATAGCATAGTATTTAGGTGCCGGTAGTAGTAGAAGAAGTAGTAGTAGTAGTAGTAGTAGTAGTAGTAGTAGTAGTAGTAGTAGTAGTAGTAGTAGTAGTAGTAGTAGTAGTAGTAGTAGTAGTAGTAGTAGTAGTAGTAGTAGTAGTAGTAGTAGTAGTAGTAGTAGTAGTAGTAGTAGTAGTAGTAGTAGTAGTAGTAGCAGTAGCAGTAGTAGTAGTAGTAGCAGTAGTAGTAGTAGTAGTAGTAGTAGTAGTAGTAGTAGTAGTAGTAGTATTTGTAGTAGTAGTATTAGTAGTAGCAGCAGCAGTAGCAGTAGTAGTAGTAGTAGTAGTAGTAGTAGTAGTAGTAGTAGTAGTAGTAGTAGTAGTAGTAGTAGTAGTAGTAGTAGTAGTCGTAGTGGTAGTAGTAGTAGTACAGGTAGTAGTGGTGGTGGTGGTAGTAGTAGTAGTAGTAGTAGTAGTAGTAGTAGTAGTAGTAGTAGTAGTAGTGGTAGTGGTGGTGGCAGTAGTAGTAGCAGTAGCAGTAACAGTAGCAGTAGTAGCAGTAGCAGTAGTAGTAGTAGTAGTAGTAGTAGTAGTAGTAGTAGTAGTAGTAGTAGTAGTAGTAGTAGTAGTAGTAGTAGTAGCAGCAGCAGCAGCATCAGTAGTAGTAGCGTTTGTAATAAAATAGCTGTTTCAAGGAAATTACCTTTGGAACCACCTTATTTCTCAATCGCCCTATTTATTTTTTAAAAAATGATATTTCACATTTGGAAAATCGATAATTTGACACGTTCTTCACCACACGGTTAAAAACGAAGTTATTACGCTTTCTGAACGCATCGAATATCAGCACGATCTAGGCATAAATGATCGTTATTCAGCAGGCTGTTGAGCAATCGATTTTTCTCTAGGCTCAGAGTTCAATCACCCGGTCTAAAACCAAACCATGCTTGATTTGTGTGTTTTAAATCTGATACTTAGTTGATAGGAGGCTAAAGAGAGAAGGCTGACTAGTAAGAGCGTGGTAAGCGATCAGGTGATTTATTGGTTTCCCAAATGTCTGTGGGTGTTTCTGCCCATATGTGTGTTTGTGTATACATTTAAGAACCTTCTGGTCGATGTCTGAGGAGGGAATAATCCGGGTCCAGATTAGTATCCAATTACTCATAGATTTACTCCCCTTGGTTGCTAAGAGACGCACAAGCTCATAGAGCTGAAGCGCATGATGGAATGCTGAAGTTTGTTTCAAAAAGTAATCATATTATCTTGATTTAAATTATAAATTTTAAGTCAAATAGTTTTCTAATATGGTTTAAAAAATTATTATTCACCCTTTACAAATAGAAAACAAATAAAGTTGGATAAGAGGGAAAATATAAATAAATACATAAGTATATGACACACACCGTATGTATATATATATATATATATATATATATATATATATATACATACACACATAAATATATAACAAATAGCGTGTATATATATATATATATATATATATATATAAGTTCCAATTTAAAAAAAATTATCTTTTTTTTATTTATTGGCCACATTATCGTCCAAAAAATGCACACACACACACACACACACACACACGCACACGGCCAAAAAAATTTGAGCTGAACACGTGGATTTTAGTTTGTTTCGCTTGAGAGTCTCGCATTCATAGACTGTCAAAGTTTAGCTACATTCTTGGAGGTGATGGTATAAGTTGTGCGATCTCTGAAGATAAAATGGTAAGAAAATTAATAAGCGATACCTTAAAATGTTTCTAGGGAGATTTGCTTTACTAGTATGATCCGACGAATAGAAAACCCGACTGCTTCGTTGCCCAAATGAGAAGGATGTCAAAAGCAGGCCATATGTTTAAATACTTAACGCTTCTTTAAACAAACATATTTTTTAAATCATTTCAGAGAATTCATACCTTAATATTAGACAAACTTTAAACTATAATAATAAACAATAGAAAAGCTTAAGTCGTTACAGAACTGGTTACTATAGCGATCTAAAGCCTATTACAATCAGTGTAATCTCCGCGGCTAATAAGTAAATGGTGAAAATGAAATTTAGTAGAAAAACCTCTTTAACGCAAATTTACCGTAACAAGTTCTCCGGTTCCTTGCAAGGAGCCAAACAAGAGGAAAACCTATTTATCTACTAAAGCACAAAGAACTGGCCGAAATTAAAGTATCGATCTACAGATACAAAGCCGGGAAAACAACCGACTGGTATCGCGGCTATAGAGATCAAAGGAAGAAAATAATTAAGTCTTCAAGTGAGATTTGCAAGTGAGCACAGTTGCTGTTCAATAATTGCACTACTGAAGACGAGGTTGCTAGGAACCACTTTTAGAATTAAACTATAGAGAGATCTCATGTTACAGGAGACCTGTTTTGAGAACTATTCTGATGGCCAGATCTCATGCGTCTTGCAGAGAAAAATAAACGATATGGTGTCTGAATTTCGACTATGTTGTCCTTTACTGTTGATCTTCTTCACATTCACGACAAGAGATACTGATGGAGGTAGTTTTCTTGTTAATGTTTAAAAATATCATTACGCTACGTATACACAGTACACACAGTCAAAATCGAAGTTTGGAAGATAATTAGAAAGAAAAAGAAGCAATTTGAGTCATGTAGGTCGTATGAAGACCTGCAAATAGTACGAGGTCCTAAAGGTGATTTCAGCAAACAATAAGCAATAGAACTTAGAAGATCATTATGGCCATTTCAGTAAATGAGAGCAGTTGAAGTACGTGAAATTCACCGTAGTGAATAATATTGCGCTGACAATCCGTGGAGGAAACTGATTCTTTTTCTTATCTACAAAGGATGAGTATTCGAAATGGAGGAGCTGTAGCAGGCATTGAGTCATTAAGAGAAATGGTACAGGAAGCATTTTTGTTGCTGGGCAAAATCTGAGAAAAAAGGAAAAACACTCTTGGAATAAGGACCAAATTGTAATCTTTAATTCAAATGTCGAGTTCGCTTTGCATATTGGTTTTAAAATCTAAAATATGCTTCTCAGGCAAACACGGAGAGAAGACTCCAGCCATTGGTTGGCAAGTGCCTCAAGCAATTGCTTAATTATGATCAGCTAGAAAGCAAGGTCAGAAATGAGAAAATCTGGAAAAGAGCACGCGTTCTTCAGGTGGGAAAAAAATAATGGCAGTGGATTGGGCATGCATTGAGAGATTCCAACTCTTTTTAAATTTTACAAAGGAAACCGTAGGGAGAACAAGTTAATCATGGATCACATTGAAAGAAATAATAAGAAATTAGAAAGTCATAGAAGAATAAGAAGATATCGAGTCGCAGCAGAGAAGTAGTTAGGTCGTGACTTAAACCCTTGAACTGAGTAACGGAAATGATGATATTAATAGTGACAATCCAATAAATCTGTTACGGCTTCATCATCTTCTTTCAATAACCCCCGTTTGAAAATTACTCTGGTATGTCTAACATTAACTGCTGTGAGATTCTTAAATAGTGCCACCACTATTCTGATATGCAATAGAAACTAGTAGTCACCTTCTCTAGAATTGATAACGTATTCCGTTACTTCAACTCCAGTTTGTTTTTCTGAAACGGAACTTAGAAATTAATGCTAACCCAATATCTTGACAACAAGCGGGCCATACTTTTTCAGTACCCTAAAAATAACTTGGTCCAAATTAATCTTTAAAGGGTATATGCGTTTGCAGCTAAATTATAGACTTTCTATAAAGAGTTATTTATATTAAGCATTTTGAGATGATAAAACATAAGGCTTTTTTAAATTTTGTAAAAATATTCATTTTTTGTTTGTTTGTTTCTTTCTTTTTTTCTTTCTTTGTTTATTGGCAAAAATTTATATTTTCCCATAGGCGGATAAAGATTTAAATGCCACTTGTTATCGCAATCTGTAAGAAAGGTTATGAGATATCTGATACATTCAGTAAGCTGAGTTTGCTTCCTCAAAATGTAATTCCCAAGTTTTATTGCGCCAAGTGATCAATGGTAAAGTTATTATTACAGCACTATTTTGTTTTATTGCAGAGGGGTGACATATTTGAGATTTGAAGGATCATCTCCGTATGAGATCCATATTGTTTATCATTAAGATATTTCTACTCATAACAAGATAAATTCCTTGTGAGTAACCTTTTTTATAGTCTTCGTGTTTCGTTTATTGTGATACACATTTATTGATAAACACATTTTCGTATTGAAACACAGGGCACATAATAGCATTGGTCATTTGGCAGTAGAATCATTGTGATTTAGGACACCTTGCGGCAAATGGCTGATACAATTTTTTTTTCCTTTTTTATTTTTATTTTTGCTTTGCAACATCTTCTTGTTCAATAATAGTGTTTATTTCTATTTTTGAAGAAGTCAAATGAAAGCGTACGTATATTTTTCCTGGAAATCTAAACCACCTACTCTTGAAGTAATCTTTCATTGGGGGACTTGCATGCCTGTAGCTGGTTTCTCTTTTATTCTTCACCAAACATCTGGTTCCAAAAGCTCCAATATTTTAAGTAAAACGTGTTTCCGTACATTAACGTTTTTGCGCATGGTCTTCTTGCTTCAAAATGCACTATATGTTGCTTTTTTCCTCAACTGTCCTGTCAGGATAATGTTGCTCTTTTGCCGCTTTAACGTTGAATTGTTTTGTTTCTCATGAAAGCTTAAGAAATCTCCAGGATGTGGCTTCCCTTCTGAGATCCTTTTACATTTTTACATTTATGCAGATTCTATTGTTTAAATAACATATTTTCAATACTTTCTATTCTCGATAAAATGAACCGAATTGTCTCCTTGTAACATTTTAAATCAAAAGTTGATAAATTAGAAATATAGCTAGGCCGATAATATCTAGAAAGATGCGATGATGCTTTTCTTTAGAAAGTAAGTAGACAGGACTGTTTACTTAGCTATTTCTATTCAATTTTATGTTATTGCAATCATTAAAATAGGACGCGATGTTTTGCAAAGTTACTGGCTTTTCTCAGACATAATTTCTGTCGGTCTCTTTCATGACTATAAAATTAATTTACCATAATTAAAATGCAAACTATAGGTTCTGGAAAACCTCTTTGGAGGACTTATTTGTGGCATAAACCTAAACCCGCAACACTGTCTTGATCATGTCAACTGTAATTCGAACTGGTTCTTGAAAAATGTCACGAAGCACTGAAGTGTTAAGAAAATATTCTTTCCGATGTTTCTAGAACCAGCAGAAAGACAGACAGACAGACAGACAGGCAGATAGACAAACAACAAGAGGCGTTGTTATTGATTAAGACAGTCGGAGAGAGAGAGAGAGAGAGAGAGAGAGAGAGAGAGAGAGAGAGAGAGAGAGAGAGAGAGAGAGAGAGAGAGAGAGAGAGAGAGAGAGAGAGAAATTAAAGGATGAGAGGAAGATGATAAAATGGAAAAAAACGGAAAAGTGAGAGAGACGAAAACGAGAGAAGGACAAGACAAAGATGATTGAAAGAGAAAGAGAGAGCGAAGGAGAAAGTGGAAATGGCTGGCGTGGGTGTGTGTGGGAGGAGGGGGGAGGAATGGGATGAAGAATAAAAAAAAAGCTTAGGTTATTGCAGAATACATCACTCAGACATGGCTCAGGTCCCTGAATCCATAGTTATCACCATAAATATCGATTGCCTCTCCTGACGTTATCTCCTAGTGGAAGTTTAGGATGCAGGAAATTTCTTCTAAAGGATGGATCGAATACCTTTATATTGGATAGGAGAGAGGGAGGAACAGGGATAGAAATCAACTATCAAATAATCTCAAACCTATAATACTGTATAGTCTTCTGACTTCTTTGTTGCGGAGGAATATCTTTAATACCTTTTGACTGAAGTTTTTTTTTGTTTGTTACTAAACTATATGTAAAGACGAGCTCCATAAGTCAGTTGGAACTATGAGCAACATCAACATCAAAAATCTAATTGCAAGGAAAAAAAACAACCTAAACAAGAATATTATGAGGTAAGAACAAGATTTAACACAAATGGAGTTGCAACATACCAAACTAATATTATTAAATGAAACTATCTGGAGGTTGCTGTTCATATTCAGAAATTATACAATATCAGCTACACTGAAAGACAGTTTTGAAGGAGGATTTTGGAAACGAAACAAAATTTTAAGAATAAAAAATAATTTAATTGTTCCAAACAAAACCAGCAAACTATAAGTTGAGTTCCTAAAGAACAACCACATTACATCAGTCAGACATTGAATTTTTTTTTAATTTTAACGTTTTCTCTCGTGAAAACTGAATGTATTGATGTCAAAGATGGATTAAACGAAAGCAGGGTTAATAGTTCAGTAAAGAGGAAATCTATTCAGTTTTGACAGCTTTATGACTTCAAATAAAATGAAGAGTAATGGATATCGATACTCATAATTGAAAAGAGGGTTACTCCCCTTGAGCCTAATACTTTCTTTTCCTATACTCACAGATCAATATCTTATATAATTTTCAAACAACTCTTTGGGCGAATATTAATGGAAAAAAGTGAGATCTTAACTTCATTATTATGCAGTCTTGTTAAAAAGCGATGTTTTTTTTTCCTGCGCACAAAAGCAATAGTTGTGCAGCCCTTCAAGGGGAGTGAAATCAGTACAAGCAATAAACACTAAGTGTATTTGGCTCCTTACACACTAATTCACTCTATACGACATGGTTTAGGTGTTGGGGTAAATGTTTTATATTCTTATTGCTTCTCTCTCTTTTTACATCCAACAACTCTCCAAAAGGTCCCCGTTTTATTTCGTAATGGTTCTTTTTTCGTTTTTATTCATCAACGCCTGAATCCTCTCTCTTCCTGGCCCCTCCTTCCCCCTCTCCTCCGCTCTCCCGACCCATTATACATTCTCTTTTTTTTTCTCAGATTATGTGTCTCTTTCACTATTCCTACCTTATTCTATTGTAGATTAGACAAAGGACATTACTTTCACTTTCTTTCGACTTAATGAAGAATCCATTAAATAATAGTGGATCGTTTTTGTTTCTATAACTTTCATCATCATTTATTTTAGTCTTTCTGATATTTTCAGAATTATTAAGACCATTATCTTTATATTATTATTATTATTATTATTATTATTATTATTATTATTATTATTATTATTATTATTATTATTATTATTATTATTATTATTATTATTATTATTATTATTATTATTATTATTATTATTATTATTATTATTATTATTATTATTATAATCATTATCGCAGCTGCAACTACAAATATTGTTGTACTTTTTATTAAGTCAGCATTAAAGCCATTGCCATTTCCAGCAACAATATTAACACTATTGTTTAATGAATTTCACATTTCCATATGACACCAAATTAGAACTGAATAAAAACTGAGAATAAAGGAATGTTTTTATGAAGACATTATCTGCACAATTTCGCACGAATTCTGCTTTATTACAACATCTCACTGATTGTCTCTGCCTGCATGGCTGGATAATTATCATCACAGATTCGTCAACTTCACAATCATTCCGGCTGATGTCGAAGCGGTTGCTCAATTTCACCGTGTTTTGCAAGCTTGTGTCTATAAAAAGATCATTACACACCAGCAACAGATCTTCCTCGTTACATGGCATTTTTTTAAAATGGAAGCATTGATGAATATCCACTGTGCAATCTACGAATTGTAATTCCAGTCAAAAGTTGATTGTATTATTATTATTATTATTATTATTATTATTATTATTATTATTATTATTATTATTATTATTATTATTATTATTATTATTATTATTATTATTATTATTATAATCATCATTATTATTATTATTATTATTATTATTATTATTATTATTATTATTATTATTATTATTATTATTATTATTATTATTATTATTTGTACAGCAATGTTTGTGCAGTATCAATTGGGCTTTAAGTTACCGCAATTATGTGGAGCCATAATTTTGCTCGGAGACCAGTCGCGTGATCCATAACAGGTTGTTATGTCTAATGCAATTACTTATAACATTCATTAATGGTAAGATTTTTTTTTTTTTAAACAGGAATTTGAACCAGGCATCAACCGATCAGTCAACCATACAATGCCCGGACGACCAAGCAATTAAGCTCTAAATATATCTATTTATTAATGATACAAGATTTTCTCAATCAGTTTGAATCTTATGCCTTTACTTATCTCATCCATGACCAACAGTTGTTATTGTTTTGTATTTATCAGTTGTGTATCCGTTTGCTTCCTTGTGTGTCAAACTTTTGTTTCAATTCCTTCTTTACTCCTGTCTTGAAACGTGTCCATCCCTTATGTATGCATTATTCTTATACGCATTTTAATCTAATAATTTATTGTTTTTAATGCTAAATTATCTCTCTAACAGCTCCAGACTTATGTGATATCAGTTCAAATTATGAACCCAAATTTGAGCTAGAACTGCCCATCTTTCACGAGCCTCAATTTTGGTAGAATCTTGAGAGAAAAAAAAACAAGACTTTAAAATGTATCCGCTCAGTGGGTAATTTTCCTTTGAAAACCAACATTTTTAAAAAGCTTTCCCACTGATATCTTTCCTACTCTCACTCTAGTCAGAAATTAACACACACACACACACATATATATATATATATATACACCGATCACGATTGAAATAGGAATGTAAGTTTGGCTATCCAACAATTCGGCGCGCATTGTGAGTTCAAAACACGGAAGATAATTAAAGTCTTTTGAAAGGGAAAAAAATAGACGTATGGGAAGAGTCAGCTGAAGAGAACTGATGAAGAAGTAGGGAAAAGTGTGTGCCAAATTGCAGCAAACATGAAAAAAAAATTCAAGCATTATGGTCGTATGCAAAACATCATACCATGATAAAATACATTTTATGAGGCAGAGTGACAGGGTATCGCGCTAAGGGCAGATAATGGACGAGATGTAAGGCGGAGCAAATCTAGGCTGGGTAGAGGTTCATCTTTATCAATCCCTGGAACTATGGAGGCCTCGGGAAGAAAACAGAATGGAATGGATTGGAATGGAAATTGCAAGGTATCCATGATCTCTCTTTGGTTAAAACCTAAATATTTAACTACCAAATTCCATCTGGAGTTTCTATAGAATAATAAATATAACGATAGATCATCCTAAGATGTTTGTAATTAATCCTCTCGCTTTGCAGGAATGAAGAAAAAAATCACAACATGTGAACTCAAACGATTGATAAAAAACACCAACTGAATTATGGAAAAAGAAAAAAAAACATAACAAATGGCGACAGACCGTGGTTCTTTGGACAAGAGGCTTGACTGGGAGTTGAGACCGCAATTTCCGCATGACGAATATGGTACCGTATTAAAATATTGATGAATATTTTGTTTGCAATGAGGCCGTCATCAATGCTGAAGCCGTTGCATTTGCATTTCAAATGGCTTTCTTCATAAAGCTTTGTTTTCTCAAATAGCCATAAATATATGTATATATAACCTATTATATATATATATATATATATATATATATATATATATATATATATATTAATAGGCCTTAATTTCTCCCTCCCTACATCCTCTCTCTCTCTCTCTCTCTCTCTCTCTCTCTCTCTCTCTCTCTCTCTCTCTCTCTCGTTTTTTTCTTTGATGCCATCCTTTCTCCATCTCACTTTAAGCGATTTTCAGTTTCTATGCTAACTAAAATAGCCGTACAGTTTCTTTGCTCAGCGACTGCAATGTATCTGTAGTGCCGCACCAATTACTCAAACTTGAAGAATTGCTGTTTACTTAAGGGCTAGGCCCGACATCAAGAAAGCGTAATTGCACATTTTAGACTTCTTGACAGCTTTGCTTTTTGTGTTGTCCTTTTTTTCCTTGCGACTGAAGCCAAATTTGTGAATTTCATCAAATAGGCAAACAAACTGTTAAAGGTAAGAGTCAAAGAGAACAGATGTTATAAACATGGATAACAAAGTAAATACAAATAGCGTTAACATTATTGCCACCAAGATCTTAACGTTGATGTTTGTTCTATACATGACGGTTGAGAAGTAAATGAAGACAAAGAAGAAAAAAAGAAGAGAGAAAGAGGAAGAAGAAGAAGAAGAAGAAGAAGAAGAAGAAGAAGAAGAAGAAGAAGAAGAAGAAGAAGAAGAAGAAGAAGAAGAAGAAGAAGAAGAAGAAGAAGAAGAAGAAGAAGAAGAAGAAGAAGAAGAAGAAGAAGAAGAAGAAGAAGAAGAAGAAGAAGAAGAAGAAGAAGAAATATTGGAGCATACGTTTAGATAGCTTTATAACAATGTAGTAGTATTGTTATGACAGCGCAATGTTTGTTTGTTTTTTAATCTGAAGTCGCTATGGACCCATTAAAGAATACACCAATCATCAAACGCTATCAAGTCATTTATCTTGTTAGTGATCTCTCTTGTTCACAGGTAAAAGGGAAAGGAAGAATTGTCTTTGGTAACCGCCCACAGGCATTGCCAGGTTTAAATATCTTCACCCAAACCTGGTCGATATCTTTTCTCACGTCTGACCATTGCTGTGCCGGTTTGAATAAGGGTCTGGCTTTTCACACAAAGAATCTAGAAATTTAATACGAATAGAGAAGCCGCAGGAAAGGCTTTGGCCGAGATAATTTGGCTGCCATTGTAGGCATCCGAGATTTTGGTTTTGCCTGTTTAGGTGTTGGAAATGAAACAGAAGTTGGCTTTAGAAAAACATGGTGAATTAATGTTGCATACGCCGTTTTTTTTCCAAAGTTGTACTGCGATGAGTCACAATTTATAATTTTTGACTTATAGGTAAACAGATAAACTGCGATGCCAGGTAATGATAAAAAAGCGAGTAAAAATGCTTTATCGACAGTTGTCATTGGCAAGAAGATATTCAAGTATAAAAATCTAGCTCAATATAATATTGTATAATTATCTATTATTTGCTTTTTATGGTAAACTTCTTTTGGATATTATGGTGCTGGATGTAGATTTCTCATAATTTATTTAAATTTAAATGTTTGTATTTTGTGTTAATATCATTTCTGATTAATTAGAAGTCAGCAGTAGCTGATTCAAATGGCGGTGTTATTTTTTGTTTATTTGTTGTTGTTTTTTTTGTTTTCCTTAAGTTTCCTTTGAATCTAAACAAAAACCTTGACTTTGACCCATTTAAAAGATATTGTTCTATTTTATACTAGACGACCTTTTCACGTTTCATTTGTAGTTCATTTTTTGTCCTTGTGAAAATTAAACTAGTTGACACTTTCGTGAAAGAATCCTTAACCTCATAACGCTATTTTCCTTCCGTACCTGTGTTTGAGTTTTACTTCCATTCTTGCTAAAAGAGTCCCTCATAGAAAATAATCATAATAAGCATTTGTGGATATCAAACAAAAGTTTCCTTTAATTCAATGCTTCCAAAGCTAGCAATAAAGAGAGTAGCTCAGTTAACATGCACTGCTCTTATTTTTTACAGATATAGTGGCTACACGCACCTGCAGGTAGATTTCAAAATTGATTTTCTTATTAGCACTCATGTTCTTAAATTTCATTTCTAAAACTGAATCAAACAACAATCTATAAATATCGATTACAATCTAAATCCAATCACTTGTTCCTCTTTACAACGGGTCTTTCTCTTTTACACCTAGAAAATCGCTTCCGTAATGATGATCACTAGTGATTGCTCTAATCAGTGTCTCTTCAGTAGAGCAATGCCACTCTAAAATCGGAATATTAATATATGTGACAGAATTTTCCCGATGATCGTAACATGTTTCTTGCAAGGACAAGAAACATCGTTAAGGAAAAATAAATAAAACAACTGATAATATGGGCCGAATTATTTTTTTTTCTTTAAAGTCGGCTGGAGCATGTCTGTTGACCTTAACATACAATAGTACTCAGATAGGCCAATACCAGTGCTCTACGGTGTGCAATTCAAGTTAGTAAGGCAAGAATAATACAACGCAGACAAAACTTGAGATTCTTCGAGTATTGAGTTTTCTCTAACTGCTTCTAATTGGTGGACAGAGTTCATCGGATCATTTATGCAGCATGGCTCTTTGTGAAATTGGCTTCCTGCACAAAAAAATATTTAGGCTGTACATTAAAGTGTAAGCGTTAACTTCTATTAAACATTTCATATAATAATAGTATGCATGGTATGACTTTCAAACCACAATTTTCAAACGTAAAACACAACCGAGTAATTGACTGGCTTCTGGGAAAGGTCAATCTCTTTTTTTTTCCAGGTATTTCTTTTTACCTGTTTGGTTAGTAAATGGTTAGTTCTTCTATCACTGTGGAATTTTTCCATGCACAATTTTCCGATTTTTCCATTATTCCGTTTGCTACCACAACTTGCTTTTTACCATTAAATCAGAATCCTAGTCCGGCAGGTTTCAAGGTCAGATATTAGTTTGTTAAAAATTCTTCCCTGGTCCTAGCTACATACCTCTGCTCCAAAAACTGAAACTCCATACATTCTCGATGCGCATAACTCTTGATTAAAATTCTCGTACCCATTTAATTCACTAGCTTCAGTATGAATAAAATATTTTATTTTATAGGTTTTCATATCGCTCTACTGGCTTGTGTCGATCTCTGCTTGAAAGTGCAAGTGCTTCACTAGTAAACTTTAACCTTCTCCGAAATTAAAAAAAAAGGTGAATAGGAGCAGATTAAACGTT